>QNUK01000442.1:0-574812 GCA_013621035.1 Clarias magur | reverse complement strand
GTCAACAAAATGCTAGAGCACTGGTTACAAAACACTGGTTACTGTAATCAGAGGCAGCAGAAGCACTTTGATTGCAAAAAGAAAAAAAAGAAAAGAAGAATGGTGCTTGGTTATAAATTTGAAGAAAGAAAGAAATTTAAGTTGTCCTTATAAATAAGCAAATATGTTATATATTAAATAGTCTACAGCATTTTATACCATACAATATTGTTGTAGAATAGTGTAATATAATATAATATAATATAATATATAATAATATAATATAATATAATATAATATAATATAATATAGTGAGTGTAGTGTAATTAGCCAAGTGTATAATATAATATACTAATAATAATAAAAAGTAATATTTTGGCCAAAATAAATTATACTCAAGCAAGAAAATAGTGAGTGTATATGTGTGTATATTATACATACAGTATATATTGTATAGTGTATGTATATAATATATTATAATATAATATAATATAATATAATATATAATATATTATAATATAATATAATATAATATAATATAATATAATATAATATAATATAATATTTATACAACTATATCTTTTCTTGAAGTGTGTAGAATTTTTTTTAACATCCTTCACATGCATATGAACTTTTTGAAAATTTTTACTCCATTCGTCCTGAAGCACATTTGTGGGGTCAGACACTGATGTTAGACAAGAAGGCCTGGTTCACAATCTCCACTCAAACTCATTTCAAAGGTGTTCTATTGGGTTGAGGTCAGGATTCTGTGCAGGCCAGTCAAGTTCTTCCACACCAAACTCGATAATCCATGTCTTTATGGATCTTGTTTTGTGTCCGGGTGTGCAGTCATTTTGAAACAGCATGGCGCCGTCCCCAAACTGTTCCTACAAAGTTGGGAGCATGGAATTGTCCAAAATGTATTGGTATGCTGAAGCATTAAAAAATTCCTTTCACAGGAACTAAGGGGCCGAGTCCAACTCCTGAAAAACAAATATTTAGTAGCATGTAAATTTCACGACTGGACTTACTGCATCCCTTCACCGCACCATGCTTGAATTCACTGAGCTCCTGAGAGCAACCCAGTCTTTCACAAATGTTTGTAGAAGCGGTCTGCATGCCTAGGTGCTTGATTTTATACACCTGTAACCAAGGAAGATTGGAACACCTGAATTCAATTATTTGGATGGTGAGTGAATACCTTTGGCAATATAGTGTACAGAGTGTACTATAGTACAGAGTATAAGATATAATAATAATTATACCATATAGTGTATGGCCAAAGGTTTGTAAACACCTCACCATAACATGCTTTGTGAACATCTCAATCGAAATTTTGGAACATGTTTAATGAGCTTAGGTACTGATGCGGTGCAGTCATGTGTCAGTTCATCCAATAGGTGTTCAGAGGGTTGATGTCAGGGCTTTGTGCAGGCCACTCAAATTCATGGAGCTTATTTTGTGCACAGGGGCATTGAAATGCTGGATGAGGTTTGAGGCCCCTTATTTCTACCAAAGGGAATTGAAACAATAATGCATACAAAGACATTCTAAATAATTATGTGCTTCAAAATTTGTGGCAATAAATGGAGAAAAACACATTTGGGTATACTGGTCATTTAGTGTATATTACATAGTGTAGTACAGTGTAGCATAGTGTATTATTGTAATACATGCTATAATTAAGTATTATAGTAAGCAAAACTAACATAGCGGTCGATTTAACAATATTGTAAGTGATTTGCGAAGCTGTTCTAGATTTAGATCTAGAAAGTCACTTTATACATTACAAATGTGCTTTCATTTCAGTATCAGCATACAGATAGTCAGAAGATTTTAATGACCAAATTTGTTTTGTTTATGTCACGGACTAACCGGAGATGAAGCAGAAGACTTAGCAGTTAGCCCTGTAGCGTGGATGGTAAACCCAAACGCGGAAGTAGCGCGAGTAGGCAGGATAACCACGCAAGTTATTCTTAGAACTCTCCCGAAGCGAGAGCAAGAGTTTACACAAATAAACCCGCGTTCTAAATACACACACCCAATCAGAAGCGATAACCCAAGAAAGTGAGTACTCACGTTTGGACGAGCGAGGCGACGGCGATAGCACGGGCATAACTCAATGACTGAGCGATGTGATGCGTCATCTTGTTTCCTTTTATGCTTCCTGAAACCCGACCGTATTACTTCCGGGTCCTAGTGCCGGTCGTGTTATGAGTGTGCATGACAGTACCCCCCCGTCCAGGACCGACTCTCGACGGTCCTGGGGTGGAGGATACCCGACGACGGTAGTCCCGGATGAGTTCGGGGTCTAAGACGAACCGAGCCGGAATCCAAGATCTCTCCTCGGGACCGTAACCTTCCCAATCCACCAGGTACTGGAGCCCTCTGCCCCGAGGACGTGAGTCAAGGATCCGGCGAACGGTGTAGGCGGGACCACCCTCAATCATACGGGGAGGAGGAGCAGGGTGGTTGGGTGGAACCATAGGTGAGGTGGTGAAGGGTTTGAGCTGGGAGGTGTGGAATACCGGATGGATCCGGAGCGCCGCAGGCAGCTGGAGCCGGTAGGTGACAGGGTTAATCCGGAGATTGATGCGGTATGGTCCGATGAATCTGGGTGATAGTTTCCTTGACTCAGTCTGCAGGTGAAGGTTTTTTGTTGAGAGCCATACCTTATCACCTACTTGGTACATTCGTCCCGGTGGGTGTCGACGGCGATGTTGCAGGGTGTAGCGGCGATTGGCCTTTTGAATGGCGTGGTTTGCTTGTCTCCAAAGCCGTCGACACCGGCGAACCAACTGTTGGGCCGACGGCACTTCCACCTCCGGTTCCTGATGATCGAACATCGGAGGTTGGAAGCCGTAGCATACCTCAAATGGTCTTAGGTTGGTGGCAGAAGATAGGTGGAGGTTGTGTGACAGTTCAGCCCAAATGAGGTAGCGGGCCCAGGAGCACTGGCGATCAGCAATAAAGCATCTCAGGTAGCGCTCCAGTTGTTGTTGGTTCGCTCCGTCTGACCGTTAGTCTGTGGGTGGTAACCGGAGGACAGACTGCAGGTGGAATTGATCAGACGGCAGAAGGCCTTCCAGAACCGGGACGTGAACTGGGGCCCCCTGTCCGAGACGATGTCCTTTGGGAACCCATGCAGGCGGACTACGTGCTCTAATATCAGCTCAGCGGTCCTTTTAGCTGCCGGGAGTCCGGAGAGGGCCACCAGGTGAACAGCTTTGGAGAACCGGTCGACGATGGTGAGGATGGTGTCCTTTCCTTCCGAAACCGGCAGGCCCGTGATGAAGTCAACGGCAATGTGTGTCCAGGGTCGGCGGGGAACCGGAAGTGGTTGAAGTTCCCCGGGTGATGGTCTGTTGCTGTCCTTGGACCTGGCACCCACTGGGCACGCCTGGACGAACTCATCTACGTCCTTCTTCATACTGGGCCACCAGAAAGCACGTTGTACAAACAGTAGGGTCCGCCGTCTCCCGGGGTGTCCTGAAAGGGGAGAGGAGTGTCCCCACTGAAGCACTTCGGCCCTGCTGGCGTTGGGGACGTAGAGTCGGCCAGGCGGCACACCTGCTGGTGCGGTCTCCGTAGCTTGTGCCTGGCGAACCCTCGTCTCCAGGTCCCACCTGAGCGGTGCGAGGAGCTTGGTGGCTGGTAGTACAGGCGCGGGGTCCGCCCGGGGGACGTCTTCCTCGTGTTGTCGGGAGAGGGCGTCGGCTTTGGTGTTCTTGGACCCCGGGCGGTATGACAGGTGGAAATTGGAATTTTCGAAGAATAGTGCCCATCGCGCCTGTCTGGGGTTCAGCTGTTTTAACGTGCGGATTGTAATGAGGTTTTGGTGGTCGGTCCAGACGATGAACGGCTCTTTGGCGCCCTGGAGCCAGTGTCGCCATTCCTCCAAGGCCCACTTTATGGCCAGCAGCTCGCGGTCCCCTACTCCGTATCGCTGCTGAGTGGCGTCAAATTTCTTGGAGAAAAAACTGCAGGGATGCAGTTTTTGGTCTGGACCTCGCTGGGAGAGAACAGCCCCGGCGCCAACATCCGAAGCGTCCACCTCCACAACGAATGGTTTATCAGCATCCGGGTGAAGGAGGATGGGAGCAGTGGTGAAGCGGCGACAGAGCTCATGGAAGGCGGAGACAGCAGTTGGGGTGAGATTGAAAGGGTGAGATGATGGGCGGGTCAGAGCGGTTAGTGGCGCTGCAACAGTACTGTAGTCCCGGATAAAGCGGCGATAGAAATTGGCAAACCCGAGAAATCTCTGGAGCTGTTTAAGAGTCTTGGGTAGGGGCCAATGACTCACAACTTCCAGTTTCTGCGGGTCCATGGCCACACCCTGGGCTGAGATGACAAAACCAAGGAATGTGGTGGTGTGCTGGTGAAAGGCACATTTCTCCAACTTACAGTACAACTGGTGGGCCAGCAACCTCTGTAGTACTGCTCGGACATGCTGGGTGTGCTCGTTGAGTGTTCGGGAGTAGATGAGGAAGTCGTCCAGGTAGACGAACACCCAACGGCCTAACATGTCTCTGAGAACGTCATTTATGAACTGTTGGAAGGCGGCAGGTGCGTTGCAGAGACCAAACGGGATGACCAGACTTTCGTAATGTCCTGTGGGGGTGATGAAGGCCGTCTTCCACTCATCGCCCTCTCTGATGCGCACCAAGTTGTAGGCGCTCCGGAGGTCCAACTTAGTGAAGATGGTGGCACCAGAGAGGGCGTCCAGGGCAGAGTTGGTAAGAGGCAATGGATGTCGGTTTTTTATGGTAATATTGTTGAGCCCTCGATAATCGACACAGGGACGTAGACTACCATCGCGTTTCTTCACGCAAAAGAACCCCGCAGCGGCAGGTGAGGAGGAGGGCCGGATGGTACCATGGCGAAGTCCACTGGAAACATACTCCTCCATCGCCTGCGTCTCGGTGTTGGACAATGAATAGAGATGGCCGCGGGGTGGTGTCGCACCTGGCTGAAGATCGATCGCCAGGTCGTATGAGCGATGAGGTGGTAGATGGGTCGCGCGTCTCTTACAAAAGACTTCAGCCAGGTCCCGGTAGTCTAGCGGGATTTTATCTGTGTCGACATCGGGGGCCTCGGACTCCTAGAGCACGTCCCAGCCTCGGCCCGTAGGCAAAGCTCAGTGCAGGTCGGCCCCCATTGGAGGATCCGGCTTTGGGTCCAGGATATGAGCGGGTCGTGCTGCAGCAGCCAAGGGTGTTCGAGGATGATAGGTGGTGAGGAAATAGTGGTGGTGTGAAACTGGATCTGTTCTTGATGTTGGTTAATGATGAGGGTGATAGGTTGGGTTTGAAAGGATATGGGGCTGGAGGAGAGAGGCCGACCATCGACTGATGTAATGGTTACAGGCTGGGATAACGCCTAAATCTTTATCCCCAATTTTTTGGCATAGGAAGAGTCAATGAAGTTACCTGCTGCCCCGGAGTCGACGAACGCGGTACTTCCGACCCGTTTGTGGCCAACCTGGAGATATACTTTAACCGTGAGACGGGAATCATTGGTCATGGTGGTGGAGAGGGACATGGGACCCGGTGAGTTCCTCCCATTTCTCACCGGGGCTGGGCGTTTCCCGGCCGCAGAGGACAGATGGCCCGATGATGTGCAGAAGATCCACAATACGCGCAGAGCCCCTCTCTGAATCGGCGTTCCCGTTCTGCAGCGGTCAAGGAGGCGCGCCCTAATTGCATGGGTTCCCCGACTCCTGTGTCAACCATGGCGGGAGGTGGAGTACCGACGGTCCTGGTGGGTGCTGCAGTGAATGGGGCGTGAACTTCTGGAACTGGTGAGCGGGAGAGGAAGGTCGTGGTGTGTGGTAGTGCAGTCATGGTGGGTGGCAGGGTACGAGGAGCTGGCTTGGGGCGAACGAGCAGCCGTTGGTCGATCCGGAGGGCGAGTTGAATTAAACCCTCCAAGGTAGCTGGAAGCTCTCGTCCGGCGAGCTCGTCTTTATCCGCGCAGCCAGTCCCTCGTAGTAGGCCGTCCGGAGTGCGGAGTCTCCCCAGTCGGTCTGTACGGCGAGAGTACGAAACTCCGCGGTGTAACGGCTCACGGACGACCCTCCCTGCTTTAGATGATACAACTTGTAGTCGGTCTCCACCTCAGCAGCTGGATGTTCAAAGGTGAGCTTGAGCTGGCGGGTGAACTCGGTGTAGGAGTAGGCGACATCTGAATCCGAACGAAGAACCGCCGTGGCCCATTCAGCTGCCTGCCCGGATAGCAACGAAACGAGAAGAGCAATGCGCAGTCGGTCTGTGGAGTATCTGGTGGAATTAAACTCAAACACAAGATCCAACGCAGTTAGAAAAACACTGCACTTCCCATCCGTGGCATTCCATTTATCCGGTAAAGATAAGAAAACATCAGAAGGTGGAGAGGGAGTTGGCGGCGCAGCAGCCGCTGCGATGGGCGTGGCCACAGCCGGCTGAGCGGCCGCCCCGCGGAGGATCGCATTCTCCTGTCCCAGCTCCGCCACCTCGCGGCGCAAGGCCGCGACGCCCTGGAGCTCCGTGCGGAGCGATGCGACTTCACCACGGAGCTGATCGATCAGCTTAGCATGCCGGTCAACCACATCGCAGAGGTGAGCAAACTCCGCTGGGTTTACTGCCGGTGGCTCAGTCATTCTGTCACGGACTAACCGGAGATGAAGCAGAAGACTTAGCAGTTAGCCCTGTAGCGTGGATGGTAAACCAAAACGCGGAAGTAGCGCGAGTAGGCAGGATAACCACGCAAGTTATTCTTAGAACTCTCCCGAAGCGAGAGCAAGAGTTTACACAAATAAACCCGCGTTCTAAATACACACACCCAATCAGAAGCGATAACCCAAGAAAGTGAGTACTCACGTTTGGACGAGCGAGGCGACGGCGATAGCACGGGCATAACTCAATGACTGAGCGATGTGATGCGTCATCTTGTTTCCTTTTATGCTTCCTGAAACCCGACCGTATTACTTCCGGGTCTTAGTGCCGGTCGTGTTATGAGTGTGCATGACAGTTTATCTGAATCTTTATTGAGAAAAATCCTTATGCACAAAGTGATAGTGGAATCCGTTCAGTAAAAAGCTTTTGTTTGGTTCACCTGGTGTCTTCCTTTTAGAGAAACTGAAAGTGCAAAAACAGTAATCATGTTATTCTGAAGAAAACAGTAAACAAATTGTGCTGTTGGGGAAAAAGGTTTTCCAGGATGGATGGATGGATGGTTCCATATACTACTGATGAATCATTTGTGAACGATTCGCTCTTTTTGAACGAGTCTTTCAAGTGACTCGTAGTCAAGAACAAGTAGTCTCAGAGAGAGATTCGTTCACTTTCTACTGCAAAAAGCAACGCAAAACCTCCATAGGTTAAGTACAGGAAACAGAAATGAGTAGTAACCTACTTTGGTCCGAGTCGTTCGTTCTTTTGTCATGTGACTCCCATAGACGCTATGTAGTGCAATAGATTCAAAAGAATGAACAATTCAGACTTGAAGACTCATGAGAAGAACAGTTCTGCATAGCTTCTTTGAGAGTCACCTGACAAAAGAACGAATGATTCGGACCAGAAGATATGATGGTGAGCCACTCATTCTGTTTATCATAACACGCCCTTAGCTGCATTGTAATATTTTCATTACTGGAACCATAGCCAAAATGTGTCTACTGTATGTAGACGTCTCGGTGGGTCTGTTTATTGAAATTGTAACATTTTGTTTAATTTCTGATCAAAAGAACAAAATGAACTAAATGACTCAAGAAAAGATTCGTTCATTTTGATGAGAGAGATTCAAAGAACCGAAGTCACTAAAATGATCCAAACTTCCGGTACCACCATCAAACTTTCGCTTGGCACATCTGGCAACAGATATACATCCGCCATTTCTGTGGTAGCTATTTACAGGCTCAGGTTGCCAGCTCGGTGCCTGGTTGTATCTGTGCACATGAGGGTGGAGAACCTTGCTTAAGAGTCCAACATTGGTGACCCGGCAGCTCGAACCTGGGACTTCCTCAGCTGCAGTCCAACACCTTAACCATCGAGTGACCTCTGCCCCCTTTCCAGGATTAGAACTGTAGAAAGATAATGTTTGGCATGTTACCCAAAGGATTTAAGCTATTGTAAAAAAAAAAAAAAAAATCTCTTGCATTAAGTTTGTATTTCTCTGATGGTGCAGATTTATTTTAGTAAAATACAAATATTTACAATTCCTCTTAAATTAGTGCAACCTTTATAAATCTCTGTAAATTCTAATATAACGGAATTATGTTAAAAGTACTAAATACATTCTAGAGATTTTCTTTTGTTGTTGTTGATGTTGTTGTTGTTGTTGTTATCACACCCTGTGAGTAGGACTTTCATTTAAAGGGATAGTTTTTCAAGTAAAATGAGGTGCATATAAACACATTACGATTTTGTCATTAAAAACTTTATTGCTCTTATTCCTGAAGTTTGTCACCCTTAACGGGAGAACCATGTAAGTAATCGGGGGCAAATTCCACAACCCTCGTTTCATTCCAGGAATGCATTTCAAAGTTCAGAAAAGCTGAGACTCATATGAAGGTTTTGCAGTCCCACCGAGCTAAACTGAGGTGATATCATTCAAAGTTACAGTGCATTTAGTGAAAACCCTTTCCCATAACCATATGACTAGTTCCGGTTAGACATACAGCTGTTGGCAATTAGTCATACGAGTAGTACGACTATAATTACTTATATTGTATGTGTGTCAGATTTCACAGTCGGTTTGCAGAGCAGGAAAATATATGCACTTCGATTTTGATTCAAGACAGTACAGCTATATAAGGTATATACAATATATCCCTTTAACATGGTGACATAAGCACGCCTTATTAGTCAATTTGCAGCACCTAACGATTTAGTCTTATGTCCAATTTCTGGTGTTTTCCTGTAGGACCTCCACGTGCAGTGACAATGGTATAGTGGCTGGAGTGCAGAGTCAGTACTTTCCTTCTACTCTGGACCGAGAGTGGCGGTTCTACTGTTGCCGCTACGCTAAAAGATGCCCTTATTCCTGCTGGTAAGTAGGAAAACACTTTGAAGGGTTAGAGTCATTTGTCTTCAATTACAGTCACACAGGATTCAGAAAGCAAATCCAACCCAATGTATGCTCACTGTTAAGCATCACCTTTCTCTTCATCATCATCAACAGGAAGACCTCTGACTATCCAGAGTACCACAAGGAAGAGGCTGAAATGATCGTCCCTGGTTATGGCTACTTTATCCGGGGAGCTCAGACCACCTTTAGCGGTGTGCTCAGGTATGTATTAGCGTCTCCTTTTAATTTCATTCTCATGTTCAAATGATACTGGATAAAGTACATCCCATCTCATTAGAGTTTTACTCTTTTCCAGGGATCGCCAGTGGAAGTACATCCTGTGCCGGATGACGGACTATGATTGTGAATTTCAGAACTTATAAGTCTGGGATTTGTTAAACACAGCAATCCAAAAAGTCCACATAAATAACCACGGACTTAAAAATTTTATTAGAAAAAACAACTACACAACTATAATATTCATTGTACATGTAATACAAGGCAAACCAATTTTATAACCTAGGAATTTATATGGTTCATTTTTAGGTGAGACATTTTAACATTTTATGTAATCCTGCATGGTTTAAAGGTCTGATCTTGATTCGCATAATATAAGGTAGCATCAGTACAAACATCCAAACTAATACTATGCCTACAATGTGTTTCTTCTATGTTTGAATTGTAGAGCTGAATCAAAGCACTGTGAGTGGCATGTCTTTTTCGACATCTGCATCACCTGTTTTGACAAAAGAAAGTTATTGCAGTGTACCTTATTTGGTCCCAATAAAGCATTTTTTTCTTAAGCGCTTGGATTTTCTTCGATTTGAACATATAGAAAATGGCCTTTAAAAAAACCTATGTAGTAGTTTTTTTATTGGCTGTATTTTATGAGAAAATATTTGTTACTTCCGCACTTCTGTGTCCACCTTGCATGTTACTGGTGTATACAATAAATACTAATCTTAATATACTAATAAGATTTTATTAATAATGTTTTATACCGTTTTACTGTAATTTATGAACTATAAAAACTATACTGTATATAACAATTTTCAATAGTTTTTTTGATTTAGGCGGCACAGTGGCGTCATGGTGAGCACTGTGGATTCGCACCTTCAGGGTCAAGAGTACGATTCCTTCCTTGAGTCTGTGTGTGGAATTTTTGTTCTCCCCGTGCTTGGTGGGTTTCCAGGTTTCCAATGGGCTCACTGTTTTTCTTCCCACATTCCAAAGACATGCAATTTAGGCTAATTGACGTTTCCAAAAAACCTGTAATGTGTGTGTGTGTGTGTATGTGTGTGTGTGTGTGTGTGTGTGTGTGTGTGTGTGTGTGCCCTGCAATGGATTGGCACCCTGTCCAGGGTGTACCCTGCCTCATGCCCAATCCTGTACAGAAAGTTTCCGGAAGATGAGTTCTGCGGTTGTAATGAGTAATGCATTTCTACAATAACTGCACACTGTAAACATTTAATGAGTCAACTAACTGATTGGAACAGGTTAGGACCGGTGGCGTATAGATGATGAAGCAGATGAAGCAGTATAGAAGATGAATGAATAAATGAATGAAGGAATGTTTACGTTTTATTTTAATTTTTTCACATTTTTTATTAGTGAGTTCTTGTTGCCTTCACCCCTCCTTGGATGCCGGGCTTTTGTATTGTTTTATGTGCACTAATTATAGTTGCACTAATTATAGTGCAACTGTTCACTGTATCCTGTGGAGAAATGTTTATGCATGGGTGTTGACCTATTTATACATGTATACTGCAATGATGTGTGCACGGTGTGTGTGTGCAAAAAAGACATAGTAAATTACACGTGAGACGCGCGAGAGAGAATTACATGTTGCTGGAGGGTGTCGAATTTTACGCCAGTCCAAAACCAGACTATATATTTGCTTCACAACATTTAAAACTTTTGTTAGGATTGTTGTTGAGTCTGTTGTTGCGCAACACCTAAAAAATAAAGTGTCAAATTAAAATTTTTTTCCCCCAGAAAACTATGTTCTGTTAATAGCTACTTTGTGTACTTTACACTTAATTCACATCGTTACTTTTTCCCCCAGATTCCCTCTTCAAATCTCTTTATGGACCGACTAGCAGCTCAGGGATTTGGTGGCTGAGTGACTATAAACATTGTGTATTTATGGAAGCTGTTGTTCAGGGGCCAAAAGCCAGACGTTACAGAGAGAGACAGCTGCTTAATTCAAATCACCTCACTGATGACAACCAACACCCTGTCATAACTCACAGTGCTGCAAAACAACCCCTCAGTCCTTTATTAAAATGAAAAAAAAAGTTTATTGGCTTCCCTGTTCATTTCAATTGCAGGAGGTAGACGAGCAGCATTGGAGGTAAAGTGTTTTTTTTAAGTAGCAGTGCTCAACTGTAATTACGGTCGGTTTTGCAGGACAAAAGGCAGCTGTACGACAATTTTCATTGTGTTTGGTTTCAGAACATATCCTTAGTCTGTTGTGTAAATGCAGGATAAATAGATCCTTACTGTAGACAACAGAATTATGCCTGTCCTAACCAGCCAGGAGGCATTCAGAACATAACTCTTTATGGTGGAGACAAAAAAATGATAAAAGAATAAGTTAGTTAGACGTGATGAAATACACTAAACGTTTCTTTTGCTTTAGGTGTGTGGCGAAGTTGGGGTTGTGGGGGTGTAGTAGTAGTAGTAGTAGTAGTAGTAGTACGAAGAACAGGGTAGTAGTACTAGTGTAGTAGTAAAGGGTAGTAGTAATAGTAGTAGAGGATAGTAGTAGTAAAAAGAGGAGGAGGAGGAGGAGTTGACATTGTTTTGATCTGCATCTGTAGCCTATGTGTATCTGTAAATGCAAAGTGGTCATGACCTAATCCAAATGCCCCTGGTGGAACCTTGAGGTATAAATGCCAGTTGACACTAAAATGAATAATTGATCTCAAATAGAGATATGCACTGGGTCTTTTATTTTAATTTCACATCTGTAGTTTTTTTAAATGTGTTTACAGTATGTTTAGTGAATTTAAGTCACAATATAAAGAAACTACTAGCATCATTGAAACAAGCACGAGTCTGATCAGGCAGTTACAAGGGGTGCTGATGGCTCAGTGTGTGGAGGCTCTGAGCGACTGACCAGAAGGTTGTTGGTTCGAGCCCCAGATGCACACAGGTTGCTGCTGCTCGGCCACTGTCCGCTCCAGGAGTGCTGTAAAATGTCTGACAAAAAAGCTATTTCACTGTAATGTACGTACAGTATATACAAATATAGTATATATAAAACCTATACTATATATTATATACTATAATAAATATATTGACAAATAAAGGCAGAACTTAACTTAAGGATGCTGTTAATGCATTGCACATCACCTTTTCTGGATTTAAATGCGTTCTGAATTATGCGTCCCATTTTCTTATCTGTATGTTTATCCTTGTAAAAATGTATGAAATATCATTGTTTTCTGTTCGCATTTAGTGTGTAATCAGCATGACCATAACAGTCATCTCCACATACTTCATCACCCAGCTAAATTGCTTCGTCCTGCACCCGCTGTATGGGCTTTTAGGTTTTATTTATTAATTTCTATGGGAACATTTATTTCTCAGCAGGAAGTGAAATATTACATAACATCATAGCTTATGTTGTCAGAACAGTGTTAGAGAGAACAGGGCTATGTCGGAAGTTTCCGGAAGATGAGTGCTGCGGTTGGACCTTGATGTGTTTCTACTATAACTGCATGCTCTAACCATTTAATGAGTAAACTAACTGATTGGAACAGGGTAGGACCGGTGGCGGTTTGTGTCCTTGGCACAGTGTTCCCTGTTTTGTCCAAACGGCTGATGACGTTTGCCAGAGGAAAAAAAACGTTTCCTTCCTCAGCTTTATTCTTTTCAGTTTGGTTTGCTGTAGTAAGAGCGTCACTGCTTTTTGTCTTATTGAGATGGAAGAAGTGAAAGATAATGTTTTTTGAAAGATGGCAACTGGTTTTGATTATATTTAGATTTTTTTTATGAACTTTTGCATATAGAATGTATTTGTGTTAGTGTGTGTGTGTGTGTGTGTGTCTTTGATGGTTTGCCTGGAGAATCTGTGTAATGAGAGCAGCACGTTTCTGTAGGTAAAACCTTCACCGCAGTGTCCCATTTGCTCCACCAGCATGATCGAGAACATCTAAATAACCAAAAAGCAATAACCTTTCCGGACCCCCACTAGGGTATAGGTCAGTGTAAATAGCTCTGTTCCTTTCCTCCTCTTACACAGGTCAGTTTACACATGAAACATACTACACTACCGTCTGAAGGACACGAGTTGGCTTTGTGACTCCTCAGTTGTTATAAGTCACCTTTTTTACATACAGCAATGAACATATTAAAATATCTCGCAAATTCTAGGTGAAAGCTCTGGTTACTATGTAACTGCTTTTGAGTAATACAGTACTTATTAATGCTGCTGACTGTGAGCAAACCTGCAGCCTGTTGGCTGGCCTTCGATCACACCACATTTCCTGCCATCTCTATGTATCAAGCAATCTGTTCACACCACCACCACTATTAGCACCAAGTGAAAGTAAACTTGTTAAGTAATAAAAGGATTTTTTCATTCTTGGCTCTATTTCATTAACTGCACTTAAGGTTGAGCTTGGCTATGGTATTTGTCTCGGGGACAGTATTTATACCAAACATTTATTAAAGACAGCAGCATTGCAGTGGCATATGTCTCATAAAAAGGTGCTTTTTGACCTGTGATTAGATTTCCCATTAGAACACACTGGCATATTGTATTTCCGTTTCTATGTTTATACATGTAACTAATCTGAACTAATATTGCAGGATGTGCCCAAGACGTGGTCATGGACTGGCAAAAATACCTCTTAATTATATTCTCATCATTTTTTAGCCTGACCTGTTTCTCCTTGTAATACTTTACCTTGCTTGTTGGCTCGTTGCCAATTAAATGATATCCAATATCATTATCGATTGTAGCTTTTTTGAGATTTATGCTATTAAAAGATTTAGGACTTTAATGGTGCTTTATACAGTAAATGCTGGATTTGATCTATTTATATGTAAACATAAACAATCACACGATAGTCCATTTGAACTCTAGATCCAGAATTTCATCACTACAATAATACATTTCTAATATTGTGTATTATTCTAACACTACTCTAACACGCTGCCACTCCAGAATGATCCAAATTTGTGACCTTCTAAAATGCCACACTGTCTTGTGCTCTTTCCTCTCCCCCTTTCCATTTCAGTTCCTTCCCTCTTTCCTGACGTCCCTCCTCTCCATTGTTCCTTGTCCTTTGTCTCGTGCTCCTTTCTGTCACGGGTAGGGCCGATCCTCCAAAGGGAGGGCGGACACAATCTCTGCTGGCTAAGGTAATACGTTTTATGCTGTCAGCAAGATTTCATTGCTTCATACTACTCAGGCCTGCTAAATGCACGTTATGGCAAGCATGCATATGCACATGCAGTGCTCCGGGCACTCAGGTCTCCGTTTCAAGGTCAAACTGAATTAAAGGAGAGTCCGTACAAAAAAAAAAAAACATTTTCAAACATGCTTTCCT
This sequence comes from Clarias magur, assembly GCA_013621035.1. Lineage (NCBI taxonomy): Eukaryota > Metazoa > Chordata > Actinopteri > Siluriformes > Clariidae > Clarias > Clarias magur. The sequence continues at coordinate 560,227 of QNUK01000442.1, read as the reverse complement.
CATCTGACTGCTTTTTCTTCTTTCTGCTTTGAATAAGGTATTAATGAAAGCATTTTCCTCTTTTATATTCAGAGAACAGTTGGCGTTTATGAAAGCACTTGGGTGTTTATTAACTCACATTAAGATAAACTATATAGGAGGCAAACGGGTTTCTGAGAACTTGCAGAGCTGCAGGTATGCAGTTTCGTCCTACTAAAAGCATTTCCAGGGAATGTTATAACTAAAGAGAATACTAAGAATTGTGATAGAAATATAAAGTACTGTTAGATTTTATACATAAAAAAGTTAATATTTTTCTCCCATCTTAACTAAAATGGTATACATGAAAAAAAAAAAACAGTTTTATATAGAAGTATACAATGTGTTGTTAAGAGATTGGAATTATGCACCAGCAAACGTTTGACCTGTTTGTATACATAAACCTTAAGAGATTTGCATATCATTAAGAGATTTCCAGGCAAGTCAGTTCACTATATTGTTTTTTTTTTTTTTTCTGATTCTCTAAGTGTCGTCCATCACTACTTTCCCAGCAATGTCAGCTTGAGGTCACAGCTAGTGTGCTAGTTTGAGAGGGTGTCTGTGTTATTGGAAACAGAGGCCCTTAGTTATAACATGAGACACTAACTCCTGTTTTTTTTTTTCTCGTTTTTTTTTTTTTTTTTTGCGAGAGTGTGCTAACAAAGGTCTCTTTATTGCTACTGGTTTGTGCTGGGGTATCTTCATGGGTGATTAGGCCAAACCAGGATGAATCACGAGTTTAATACAAAAGCAGAATAAACAGTGCACTAATCTTCCTTGACAACATTTAAGTCTCTCGTCATTTCCTGGTGAAATTACTGTAAGTGCATTAGCAGGAGTGCGTCTAGATCATTAAATATTTACTTTATTTCCTTCCTTTTTTTTGCATACTATCAGGTGCCTCCTTTCTAAATCAAGCTTTTTTTAAAATTATTTAATGAGAACTGCTTGCCCCAGTGTCTTAATGTGATATAGAAGAGAGGGACTAGAAGGGAAAGGTAGTGGAAACAATAGCAGTACTTTGATCCTACAACCCTAAGGAGTGGCCCACTCATATAGCTGTGCCAAGCTAATAGCTGAGAGTTCATGGCTTGATTGCATAATGGAGGCGAAGGGAAAGGGATCAGAGTGTTACTAATCCTGTGCACTGTGTACGGAGCATTGGAAAGGCATTGTTTCAGTTCCCAGCAGGGTTTTTACGCCAAGTGTCATACTGGAACCGTAGGCTCACTCAGCTCTGACCAAGTAACCAGTAACCACGATGGCCCCTATACTGTGTAAGCAGTTTGTTATGCCAGTGTGAATAAATGTACTCATCATAGAGCATGCATCATGAAAAAAAGAAAGGGACTCATCATAGGCCATACAATATGAAAATAGAAAATATAATAATATGATGGTAATCATTAACACTATATATATAGTGTTAATGATTACCATCATATTATTAAAGGTCTGAGCTCTCATGAATAACAAGAAGCTGCTTCCAGGAAATCCTCTCAGATTTCAAGGTCACACATGCTCATAAAGTCTTGGGATTTTTCCAGAGGGACAGAAAGTCACCTTGTAGTGTATCCTGTTCTCTCCTGAACACAGCCTCGTCTAGTCTTTTATCTATTACTTAGATGCACTGCTCGTAGTGGACAAGACAGGACACAATCTCTCAACAGCACTTTCAATCAGCGCAATCCTTGTTAACCTTGTGATCTGACATTCTGAACTCTATATAACTCCATGGATAACAGGTCAACCCAGAGACAACAGTAAAGTGTTTGTGTTCAGGCAGGTGTCACTAGCCTCCTCCACAATCCAGAGCAGGTGATTACAAATCATTAAAAAAAAAAAAAAAAAAAGCACTTTGAAGGGGTGCCAATGGAAGGACCGTATGTGAAGAGCTTCTATCTGGACCTGGACATCTCATCTGGATCACGCAATTATTTTATACTATACTAAATACCATTAGCATGTAATGATTTTTTCAATATCCTTGGACAAATCAGGACTTAAAAGTGACCTTTTCTAGATGAAACCTTTTTTTTTTTTTTTTTTACTAGTGTAACTTTAGAAAATGGACATGTACCCTGTCTGTCTGGAGAGAAATGGCAGTGGAAGGAGCCGTGTTTGGGGTGGATGAGTTTGCCTATTTCTGTTTGTGTGTTTGTGCCATGGAACAGGGTCATGACTGATCTGATGTACTCCACTGCACATGTGCTGTATGTACACACTCAGCATGCGAAAGCACCCGTGTCTGTCTTTACACAAACAGAGACGCACACACACTGAGTCCCGTCTCAGGACTGTCTCATTCATCGATACACCTGAACATACTATGCACATACTACAGTATGTGCAACCCTAACCCATGTGTGATACTATCCTGCAAGTGTAGTGCTACTTTACGCTGTGCTCCGAGAGACTTGTGTAGTCACAACAATTGGTTTATAAATAGCTTTTCTCATTGCATTCTGGAGTGTGTGTGAGTGTTTGACACTCTCTTTCTCATATTGTTAATGGAAAATTATTACACATGCTCTTCGGCAGCCTGGCATACACACTTCTCTTTAGTAATTACTCACCTCCTCATGACTGGAGAGCTCCTCTGTGGGAATCTATCTTCGTACACACAGTGATTTAAACCGATCAACTGCACCACCCGGTGAACCAAATCATATTGATTATCAAGTATATACCAGTAAACTGGCAACAGGGTCATGGACACCCATTGCTCATTTATACCTGTGAGGACCGAAGGATAGCCCGCCTCACTTAATCCACCAGAAAAGCCAGTATAGGACAAATTGATGAAAAAAGTTTATGCTGTTTATACACTCCTTTTTATGGAGCTTACCAGGCAAACAGTTCAAAGTTGTTGATCTGGCCTCCACATTCCCCAGTTCTCAATCCAACAGGCACCCATGAAATTACTATACAGTACAAACACGTCCAATCCATGGAGGCCCCACCTTGCAATTTACAGCACTTAAAGGATCTGCTGGTAACGTCCGGGTGCCAGATGCCACAGCATACCCTCAGAGGTCTTGTGGAGTCATACTCAATGGGTCAGAGCTGTTTTGGTGGCACAAGGGGAACCTACACAATATTCAGCGTAATGTTGAACCCTGCCTCTAGTGGCTGCATCGCTTCATGCGTTGTTCATTCCGTTCTTACCCTGACGCATCCATCATTCTAGAACAAGGGCCAATCTGCACTGAGCAGACCACCTGTTGCCATTGCTCTGAAGTCTAAGTCGCAAATTGAAACCATTTTTATCCTGATTATTATCACAAACAAGTGGTTTTCTTATGTCTGTTTAGTCAAAACAGCTATAAGGTAGAACATCTGGAAATGTCCTTAATTTTACTTTTAAACATAGCTATGATTTCTGCTCTCTGTTTTTTTTTTGTTTTTTTTTAAATGCAGTTTCAGCAAACGTATAAAGTCCCATCACTCACTCACTCGCCTTTTATACCTTCTTCTTTATCCCGTATTCAGGGTCACGGGGGCATGGAGCATATCCCAGGAGATTTAGGGCACACGGCAGGGTACACCCTGGACAGGGTGCCAATCCATCACACTCATTCACACACTACGGCAATTTGGGAACACCAATCAGCGTAATCTGCATGTCTTTGGACTGTGGGAGGCAACCGGAGTACCCAGAGGAAACCCACCAAGGACCCTGAAGGTGCAAGGTGACAGTGCTAACCACTAAGTCACCTTGCACTTAAGCTGCCTTAAATCCCATCACATTTCTTCTAAAAGTAAAAGACTATCCTTCTAGGTTTTAATAATGTGCTGACAAGTTTTTTTTTTCTTTTCCATTTTCTTAGCTGTCATCTTTTTGCTTGAGTGTATATTAGTAATTAAAGATTGTTCATTATTTTTAAGACATTACTTAAATGTAAGCCAGTTTATGTTATTGGCCCTCATAAAAAAGATCAGATTTTCTCTATAATTTCTTTGGCTGATAATGTAATTTACAAAAAAAAAAAAACAGTAGAATGAATAATGAAAAAATGTAATAATTGTTGCTAGTGATCACAGCATTTTAATGTGCTGTAATGGTTTAAACTATTTTGGATAAATGCATGCATCCACCTATGCATTGTTAAAATTCGCAAGTAAGTGCTCAGCATGAGTGGGATCCTTTTCAAAACAGTTATTAAAACATCTCCTGTGGATCGTCATAAAGTTTATGAGAATACTAAGAGTATACAATGCTGTCAGGAAGGCCACCTGGAGGCCTCGGAAATATAAGATGATTTATTTCAACTTCTTACATTTCCATAATATTTATTTCATGTTTCATTCTTGTGGGCAGAATTAAAATGTTCCTATATATTTCCTTTGAATTTTTCCCTTACCTCGCATGGCTACAGCTCGGTTTACCTTTTGAGAAACTCTGGTGACTGATTTAATATTTGTGCATCTTTTTTTCTCTCTAATGGTGTGCGCTCTGCGTGTAGGAAGTCATTACAAACGTTGGCTAAAGGAACGTTTATAACACTTCGGCCGAGCATGTTTAATCGAAACCTGTTTACATTCCTCGGGATTCATCATTCCGGTGATTTTAACCAGATCTCATGCTCTGCTGGATGGAAATCATTGCTAACCTTGATAGAAATCTTTACTTCTGCAGCTATATACATTTTTACAGCTTTGAAATGTTTTGAACCACAGGATTCTCCACATCGTGCTGCAGAAATTTCTTAGGTTTCTTAGTTTCTCTTCCATTGCTTGTCCAAGACCTTTGGTCAGCGCATGCATTTTGGATCCAGACAAGACAGGTGGGAGCATTTGACTAGATTTTCCCTTAGGGAAATGACCTTTAACAATTGTCCCTCAGAAGCAGGCATGTTTTCTATCTTCAGCTTGTCGACAAATTTTCACAGTTTTCTGACATCACATCTGGAAAATCCAGTTTGGGAACCTGTTGTCTGATCCTATATTTTCTGTGACTTTTTGTCTGGACAGAAGATTTCTGCACAGTACTTTCTATGTAAACCCATGTATTTTCTAGAACAAAGTGTAATAACACGTTATTTTATCATGTCATATTATTGTCCTGAGGTAGCGATGAGAAATCTTTGTGTGTGTGTGTTTGTGTGTGTGTGTGTGTGTGTGTGTGTGTGTGTGTGTGTGTGTGTGTATGTGTGTGTTTTTCTGTGGACTGCTCTTGCATTATGCGGCTGTGAATGATGTACTGTAGTGTGCCCCCTACTGATAGATCACAACCATTCCCTTTATTATTTTACACATCCAGGACCTTTCAGACACAACAGTGGTAAAGAACAGATAAATTCATGAACAGGATGGGTCACTGAGAACTGTTTACAACTCTAAGGCTTTTGAGTTTCATGAGTCACGAGTCAAAAAGACTCGTCCTTCTGATAAGGTTCCGCTTGTGTTTTGTGCGTCGAACCAACTTTCTCTGAGCCTACTGTAAATCTAGCTGCTATATGAGCGAAAGCTTGTTCTTTTTATGACTAATTAGTAGATTTTCCACTCCACTTAAATGCTCTGAATGAGCCCTGTGCCCTTCCTTGGTAAAAGTCAGATTCGGCTGGAAATAATATGTATACTATAAACACTGGCTTGGTGGTGTAAACAGGCGTGAATCTTAATGAGTGGACATGCATGTAAACACACATATGGGAGCCTGAGGGTGTACCCATGAGGGCAGAGAAGTCATGTGACCTGGCTTGGTGCCTTTACTACTACGCCTGAGCGTCAACCAACATGCCAGTGCATTTCAAGGGCATCGTAATATCTAAATTTAGGGCAAAGTGCAAGACAAGTCATAGTATTCCTTTTCTTCAAGTTACGGAGTGTAAGGTTAGGGCTAGATGTACAGTCGGTGTAAGCATCACATTACTGTATGTAGCATGCATGAATCATTTTGTATGTTAAAAATGCGCACATTCTCTCTTGTATTTCTCCCTGGAAGACGACGCAGAATGCATCTCTCCATTTCGCTTGCCCTTCAAGATTCAAATATGATGGAGTTCATTTACTGAACAATCTGATTCATGATTTCATGGAAGATTAGCCTTGTCAGTCTCATTTTTCAAAAAGGCTTCACAGACCGCACCGTCAAAGAGTAAAGAGCAATTACTTTTTCCTTGCACTCTTATTTATCTTCCGTGCTCGGAGTGTGTCTCAATCAGTGCATGCAGGCAGATCTAGTTTTATCTCTGGTATCATCAGGACACCCTGTTTCATAGCTTCATAAGCATGCTTGTGAGGTTGTAAAACCGCCGTCATGCAAACATGACTTTTAATTTTACAGTATATGTGATATGCACTTATAGAGCCCGGGCCTTTAGTATGAGGTATGGCACAGTTATCAGTTGATCTTGGTTCAAATATTGTGAACTTTAAAGTGAAAGTTTTTTTTTTTTTTTAATAAGTGAACAGTACATTGGCAGCAGTTTATAGTCACTGAATGGAGTCAAAAGTAATTTCCTTCAGTTCTGCCTGAGTCACGATTCAGAGACTTTGTCCTGGCATGAATACAAAGTGTTCCATCTGACGCCACATGACGGCACAACAGCGACCCCATTCTCGATGAAAGTACAAAGCTCTTTATCATGCTGGATTCAAGCATAAATGCACTAACACGCAGACGCACACACTTTCCTCACGGACGAAACCTAATATTATTCACATCATATTATGTTTCCTTAAGCCAGATTCGTGAGTTCAATATAATGACTTTATTTGTCACATATATGTTTGTGCGCAGTAAAATTCTTTATTCTTCTCATATCCCAGCTTCTTGTTAGTAGACTGGGGACAGTGCGCGGGCTCAGCCATCATACAGCACCCCTGGAACAGACAAGGTTAAGGGCCTTGCTTAAGGGCCCGACAGCGGCAACCTGGCAGAGGTGGGGCACAAACCGCTGACCTTCTTGCTGAAAGAAAGCCAATGATTTTCATTACTGATTGAAAGAGTTACCTCTAGATATCTCTAGCTTGTTCTTTTCTGTAACAATAAAACTCAGATCAGTTTATTCTTCTAATACTTCAGCTATTCAATCATTATCAAATTATTATTACTGTCACTCTATATCATTTATCCCATAGAGCGTGACAGGAAGCCTGAAGCCGATTTCCAAGGCACTCAGGCACACTGTAAACCCGAATAAGTTAGTAATTAATTACATCAAATTTTTTAAGTAATGATGTTTCCAATTTTAAGTAAACAGAACTGTCAGTTTTTGAGTTTGTTGTGCTCATTCATATTAATCGTTCTTTACTTGCATTATTGAGTAGCCTAACTCACACTATTTACAGTAATAGCAATCATCTTTTTTTTAATTTGTTGCAAATCAAATAAATCATTGTTGGTCGTTCAGCTGTTCCCGGCAATAGGTCACCACATCAGACAATCCTGTCCACACACAAGCTTGGCACGGGTTTTACCACACATGCCCTTCCTGACCCAACCCCCCCATTTTATCTGGGCTTGGGACAGGCAGTTTATTCAGTCGTTGGGAATCGAATCCGGTGCATGGCAGGCGAAACACCTACAACTGAGCCACCACCATTGCACTGATGACGTCAGACACAAAATCGCTAGTCTGAAAAATTTTAAGTAGGTGGAACTTTAAGGTGACAGTTACTGTTACTTAAGTACTTACAATTACTTCAAATATCAATTTGTTCAGCGAACTTGAGAAGTGTCATTTTTACAAACTCATAAATACCAAAAGTTCTAAATACTCATCAAGGCCTATTAATTAGAAGTAATTGTAATTATTTAAGTTAACAGTACTCAATATGTTTAATTACTTTGAGCATTAGGGTTTACAGTGCACTAGGTGGGGTACGCCCTGGGTACACAAACACACACACACTTACACTCTACAGGGAATTTGAAAATGTCAGTTAGTTTAATCAGCAGGTCTTTGGTTTGTGGGAGGAAATCGGAGTAACCAGAAGCAACCTACCTACCTAGCAACCTACCTAGTGCAGTGGTGGCTCAGAGGGCTAAGGCACTGAGTTACTGATCGGAAGATTGGCAGTTCGATTCCCAGCTCAGCCAGGTTGCCTTTGTTGGGCCCTTGAGCAAGGCCCTTAACCCTAACTGCGCTCTGCGCTCTGACCCCAGTTATCCCAGTTACACTGGGATATGCGAAGAAGGAATTTCACTGTGCTGTAATGTATATGTGACAAAATAAAGACTTTACTTTACATGGGGAGAACTCCACGCACACAGACCCAAGACAGGAATCGATCCTTCGGGCCTGGTGGTGAGAGGCCACAGTGATAACTACTGTACAACTGTGTGTATATATCACCTCATACTTTTAGCAATTTAAACATACATGGTATACACTATGTACCATAATGAGTCAAATGAAAACCTAAATTAAAATTACACTTTTGTGTCACATACTTGCAATAAACAAAAAAAAATAATCAATAAAAAAGGTGTATTCATTTGACTCACCCTTATAAAACAACTGTCCTAATTGCTTCTAGGTGTGTGAGTATGAAAACTGACTATTTATGTAACGGATTAAGCCTAGCCGAAGCACAGCACCTTCTTGTGATGGAAAGACATCTAGCAGTGACACACACACTTGGCATCTTCTTGTCTGTTCCTGTTCTCTCCATTACCAAGGTATCAACCAGAATATAAACTCACTGTCTTATAGACAGAAGCAAGACAATGCATTTCAGAGCAGCAGACTTCATAACAAAACTCGTTCTCATTCCCTGTGCACATGCATGCTTGTGCATGTCGGTTTCCTCATAAAAAGTTTGTGCATATGTGTGTGTCCTGTAGTGTTTTTATATAGTATATTTTACATCTCCACATGTCTGACTGTGTGTGTGTACGGTTCAGTGGACGTTTTTATTTCAGTAGTTTTATTAGGATACTGATTTATCAGTGTGTCAGACTGACATGGACATGGAAATACAAGGATTTCTTCCAGTGGAAGGAATGTGTAGTAGGCTTGATAAGGGCAGACACACGGAGCACGGGCAGACCAGTGCCGCTCACACATCATTATACGAGCCTGTGACAGGTCAGTCTGGTTGCCTAGCAACATTTTCAGAGGTGCTGAAGATTTGATTGCCTTCTTTGTACTGTTCCTGCTCTTCTTCACTGACATACAGTCGGCAACTTGAAACTAATGGAATCCAGATGGCTCCATGAGTGGGATGCTACACCTGAACTAGCCGTTTTTTTTTTTTTTTTTACATACCTAGTATGAGCATTCGTCAGATCAGTAGTTTTCAACAATGACATACCAAGAGATAATTAATGGCCAGCTCTAAGACGGTTAATTAAGTCCAGCCAGGACCAATTAAAGTTCAACAGACATACTTAAATACTCAATGGTATCTCTGTGGCAACTGAAAGGTTTTTAGTTCAAACCCCAGAATTAATATTTCCAGGAGGTAGAGGTGTGAACTACCAATCAGAAGATCCCAGGTCAAACCCCACCACAACCACCAGGTTGCCACACGTTCAGATGTATAATAAGATTTAAAAAATGTAAGTTGCTCTGGATAAGGGTTTCTGACAAATACAGTACTGAAAATGTAAATAAATAACCACTATTAAGCTTGTAAATTAGTTGGATGAAAAAAACTTTTTTTTTGCAATAAAAAAATGTTCATTCTACTCCTTAATTAAAAGTGTGTCACGTAATTTCAGCTATCCTTTGCATGGATATTGGATTTGCTTCCCCCACAGGATTCAGCAGCAAAGAAGATACAAATGTGTCACTGGAACTCTGAAAGTCTGGAATCAAAGCTGCATAGGAAAGATAAGGACATACATAAAGAGCACGGACAAATTGATGCATTATAAAGAGATGAATGATGAGTCATTCGGTTGCCTGGCAACAGTGTGCAGAGTCGTTTCTGTCAGGTTGTAACATTTATGTCATCACACACACACACACACACACACACACACACACACACACACTATTATTGAACAGCTCGGTATAGCTAGACTAACATAGTGCCTAGAGGCCCCTTTTTTTATTAAACTACAGTTGAAATATACTTAATACAGACAGTTTTTATAATATGAGCACTTAATCCTTATTAATAAATATTTTAATGTTTCTAGAGGACACAAAAGATTTTTAATATAACTTAATTGTCACACATGTGTTATATTAAAAATAAGCCTGTGCCACCAGCAACAATTTGCATTTTACTTTTTCCATGCATAAATTCACATACAGAATATAGTATATCACATAGTAAGTAATGTTTTTGAGGTTCTTCACAACTATTAGAAAATGTTTGCACCAACACTGCCCATCATACTGTACAACCTATTAAAGACTGATGTTTATTGTAAGGCACATTATTATTATTATTATTATTATTATTATTATTACTACTACTACTTTGATTAGGACCCTAAATATAATGCCTTTAAGCACAGTTTATACATTAATGTGTATTGATTTATATGGATGAATACCACTGGGACATTACATCTGTAAAAAGAAATACAATATTATTTTATTATAACTTGCCCTTTTAGTCATAAACCTCTTTAACATGCTATAGAGAACTGGTTGCACATTATATATACCTATATTATATATATATATATATATATATATATATATATATATATATATAGGTCAAAAGTTTAGACACACCTTCTCATTCAAATGTTTAGACACACCTTCTCATTCAAAGAGGTTGAATTTGTATTATGGCAAGAAAAAAGCAGCTAAGTAAAGAAAAACGAGTGGCCATCATTACTTTAAGAAATGAAGGTCAGTCAGTCCGAAAAATTGGGAAAACTTTGAAAGAAACTGGCTCACATGCGGACCGCTCCAGGAAAGGAAGACCAAGAGTCACCTCTGCTGCTGAGGATAAGTTCATCCGAGTCACCAGCCTCAGGAATCGCAGGTTAACAGCAGCTCAGATCAGAGAGCAGGTCAATGCCACACAGAGTTCTAGCAGCAGACACATCTCTAGAACAACTGTTAAGAGGAGACTGTGTGAATCAGGCCTTCATGGTAGAATATCGGCTAGGAAACCACTGCTAAGGACAGGCAACAAGCAGAAGAGACTTGTTTGGGCTAAAGAACACAATAAAGAACACAATAAAGAAAACTCTTCTGAATGAGAAAGTGTGTCCAAACTTTTGTTCTGTACTGTATACAAAAACATTCACCAATCATGGTTATATAGTTTATTACATTCATATAAATGTGCCTAGTTTCTGATCGACAGTTGAATGGCTCAACTACTTTATTAGCCCCTGTAAAAATTAACCTGACCATGATATCACCAAATATCTGTGCCTTTTCAAAAGCTACCACAGAACTTCAAGTGCAGGATCATCTATAATGTCTTTTTATGCTGTACAATTTGGATTTCCCTTCCCTTCAGATCTAAGAGACCTAACCTTTTTCTAGCATGACAGTGCCCCATTCAGAAAGCAAGCTCCATAAAGACATGGTTTGTCGAGATTGGTTTGGATTGCAAATATCCCTGACCTCAGCGTCACTGAATGCCTTTGGGACATTGAGGAAATGCAGAGCTGACTGCACCCCAAGCCTCCTCCCACAACAGTGCCTGGCCTGACCAATGCTTTTGAGGCTGCGCACAAATCCCCAAAGTCACACTCCAAAATCTGGTGGAAAGCCTTTCTGAAAGAGTGGAAACTGTTACAGCAGGAAAAGGAGGACAAACACAGTAGTATTGTCATGCTTTTTTAATAGGATTTTCAACAAGCACATACGGGTATCCTGGTCAGGTTTATGTATATATTTTTGGCCATATATTCTATGAAACATTTTTATGTCATTATGTTACAGTCGTTGTAAAAATAAATGCATTAAGAAATCATATATGTATAATATGTTTTTTTTTATGTATAAGCCAGGAGTTCAAAAACATAATGTCAAAGGTCCGGCGCAGTTGGCGGTTCATCTGGGGGTTTTTACTTGCCACTATCGACCTCTGATTGCTCATCAGGGACAATCTAATAATTAAAAATTATCCATATTTCCTCACACTTCTCAAATCCATTTCCATATTTTTTTTACCATTGTTAAAAGCGCTATATAAATAAAACCAAATTTAATTTAAATTACTTTTTCAGAACTTGCTTATAATTTACAAGTAACATACATTAACATTTAAGGCAGTCTGAGACAAAATACTTCCAAGCTTAGTGGAAAAAATGTCACTGTTTAATTGCGATCAGATGCTTAAGTTAGACCAAAGCAACTTTAACTTTAACGCAACTAACATTTAAGTGTCAGAAAGATTCAACATATGTCCCTGATTGGTTGAGGCTTTTTGAAAAGTTGGGATGTTTCCACTTAAAAACAAAATTGAGCATGCAAAAGATTTGTGCACAGTCCCAAAGACAGTCAAAATACGCAGCGGCCTAGTCCGAGAAACGGCCTGGTCTGCGTTCCAACAGCTCCCAAAACCATGGCACAAAAAAAAGGTGTGGTCCTTTTGTTTTTGTTGTTTTTTTTTGCACATGTGGATCATGACATTGTCAATGCACAGGAGATGTAATGTACACTGACATAAGACAGGCAGAAGTCTTGCTTTTCTGTGCCCGCTAGCACTGCAAATGAACTGATCCGACAATTGAACTCTGTAACCTTAAACACCAAACGCTCACTGCGTTCTGCCAATCCATGCTATTTCCTTTTTAACGGTTCCTCGCAAGCAACATTTATTCTGATGATTATGTACTGTACTGAGAGCATTATGGGATATGGGGTAATAAATAAATAAATGTTATAACAACATGAAATCAAAAACATGCTCCACTAGTAGCACTACCCCTTTAGCATGGAGCAGTTCTTGATACGGTAGTGTGATTAAGGCACGCTATGGTGGCAACTGTTGATAAAGCAGCACAATTTGGCACAATACCGGTTGCCATGACAACGAGGTCAACCAGGGATACTGTTACGTTTAGTTTTAATCGCAGGTCAGGGTCATGCGTAACGATGCTCAGATTTTTGCGATGCTCAGATTTTTTTTTAATGAGTATGTATTGCATTCCCCATTTGAGGTATGATTGGTGTCCGGACTTCGAAAACCCTTCCACTATAAGTGAACTAGCAATTTCTTTAAAAAAATATATAAAATAAAATAAAATAACTAACAGTGCCATCTTGTGTATTAGCAGCTTCCTCGCAAGCATTTCCGTCATTCGCCATTTTCACACGCAACATCCGGTTGTGCAGCAGCCATTTTGTCTGTTCGTTGCATGTCCGCCCCAACACGGTCTCGAACAGCAGTTCCCACTTGGAGAATATTTTAAAACATCGCTGTCTATATTTTACCTGGACACAGAGACAGGTTTAGGAAACACCGTTGTGAATTTTAGGAGGAGAAGCGCTCGCTGTTTCGGGGTTTTATGGGGGTTTCTTTATGTCGTGTGTGAGTGCCGCCAGTCGTGTGTTATGTCGAGCGAGGAGAGCTACCTGGCCATCCAGCGCTATTTAACGGACGAGCGCGAGCCCTACGCTCCCGGCACTCACGGAAACGTCAAGAGGAAAATACGAAAGGCGGCCGCTTGCTATGTTGTGCGGGACGGAGTGCTGCACTACCAGCGCCGGCACCGCGGCCAGGAAGGCTTCACCGAGCTGGAAGTGGTGCTGCAGGCCGAGCGGCGGAAGGAGCTAATCTACGCGGCGCACACCTCCGGAGGGGAGCATCTCAATCCGCAGCTCACCTGGGATAGCCTTTCACGGAAATACTGGTGGAGAGGTACGTCACCTTAGCAACTGACCCTCACAGCCAGAGCTCACGCATTTCAATCTCCTTTCTGTAAATATATAAATATATATCCGCCCATTCTAGGGCGTTAAGTAATGGTTTTACCCTACGTTGTATTGCAGTGCACTATAATTCCACTTGGGAGCTGTTTGGGACAGAGCCAGTAGGATTTATCCAGTCAAACAGCACTTCCGCCAAATTAGCCGGCATGCTAATGAGCTATTCATCATCATTTGACACACAAAGACGCACCTGATCACAGAAGTTACACTTTATTTTAAACAAATCTTTCCCATGGTTGACAAATAATAGCAACCTGAGATTAATTTGCATCATGGCGAAATCATCATACATTCAAATAAACTTCCCTTGGGCTGTAATACTGGCAAGATAAGGATTGGGAGGGAAAAAAGCACGAACTTGACTGTATATTTAAATAATGGCTTATTAGACTATGGTGCATTTTTAATAATTACTTAGACACTGGTAGTACTTATTAGTTGTGGTGCTGTTTAGTTTCAATACATAAAGGAGCAACAACATTTTTTAAAATTCTCTTTCTTTTCCTGGGCTCGCTCTCTCTCTCTCTCTCTCTCTCTCTCTCTCTCTCTCTGAGTCATGGGTACAGTGCTGGAGTGTGTGCCTCACACCTCCAAGACTTGGGGTTTGAATCTGTGTGTGTGTGTGTGTGTGTGTGTGTGTGTGTGTGGAGGTGCATGTTCTCCTTCTGGTTGCTGGGTTTCATTTGTGGACTACAGATGGGTCATTGGTGGCTCAGTGGTAGGTTTCTCACTTTCCATCCAAGGCCCGGGTTCAATTCCCACCGAATACACAAACCCCAGCCACTGCAGGCACTCGCCGGTCCCAAGCCCGGATAAAAAGGGAGTGTTGAGTCGGGAAGGGTATCCTTCCCATTTTTATTATAAAAAAAAAAACCTGTGCCAAGTTGTGTGCGGAACGGATGGTCCACTGTGGTGACCCCTTGATGGGAGCAGTGTGTGACTTGGTGTGTGTTTGTGCCCTGTGATGGGCTGTTTCCCCAGGTTCTCTGAGCTAGGTAGGTATAAACATGTATGGCTGGTTTCATCATTTTTCAGGGCTCGAGGAAAGCATGAATCTGGACTAGTTTTCTGTCCTGGCAGAAGGTCAGGGTGGTGAAATAAACTTCCTCTAGATGTCCATACAGCTGAGTCACTGGCACTTTTTAAGCAACAACTATAGACCTATATTACTTGGGTATTTGAGATAACTCCTCTTCCCACCACTGACCCCCAAAAAATCCTTTCCAACAGGGTTTTACTGATGGTACTTCTTGTTAGTTAACCTAATGAACCAGTGTATGGAGATGCACTTATGGATTAATAACCTTTCCTTTAATCACATTATCATTAAACCAGAGGTGATCTGTATTATATCTGAGCTGGTCAAACTAATATACATCTTTACCAGCTGGTAAAAAGGAAAGCATGTCTGAATCATCTTTTCTATAAATGCTCCGTCGTAGATTAGTCAGTCATTTTTTTTACTAGAGTATTAGTTTTATGAGTATTATGCTGTATCATCATAAATATGTCTTGCACCCAAACCTTTTGAAATGTTTTTCCTTTCCTTCCTTTTTTCTTTCTTCAATGCAGATGAGTTGATAAGAGACTGACATTTGGTGATCTCTATGTTTTAGGAATCCTAAAGCAGGTAAAGGACTGCATCAGGGACTGTGGCTGCCAGCAGAAGCCAGAGCGTGGAAAAAACAGTGCTGACGATGGATCAGGTCCCCGTGGTCCAAGTAAACGAAAAGAGGTGGAAGATGAAGAAGAAGAGGAAGATGGTCTTGAGGAACTGCATGCCGCAATTCAGATAAAGCCAAAGGCTGCAACTGTTGACAAGCATGAACTGGTTTTTGTAAGTACATGATGTGTGTTGAGTTGAGATCGAGTAGGATATAAGAAATAAAACATGATGGGTAAACAGGAAAATAATCAGAGACAGGGTGATTATGATTATGATTTTTGGGGGGTTCAAATAAACATTTTCTTGTCTTTTCCTGCTATGTTGAGAGACAGATATGGAAAATAGTTAAGATATTGATGATGTTTGTTTTTGTCCTGTAGGTTGACAGTAAGGGGATTGTAAAACAGGTCCTACCCAAACATGGCCAGACCATGTTGGATAAGTTGAATCAGCAGCGTTTAAACAACCAGTTCTGTGACATTACCTTGCTCATTGAGACTGAAGAGTATCGGGCACACAAAGCTGTCTTGGCCTCCTGTAGTGAATACTTCTACGAGCTCTTTATTGAGAAGGGTGCTGTGGCCAGCCATGAAGCTGTTGTGGACCTCTCTGGTAATTGCTTCCGATACAAACCCTTCTGCTACATTAAAAAGTATTGTGATGATTATAAGACAATCGGGTTGGTTTAAGAAAATAACATGTATTGTTTTGCATGTGCTGTTTTGTGTCTCTCTACCTGCCAGGCTTTAGCAAGGCAAGCTTCCTGCCTTTGTTGGAGTTCGCCTACACCTCAGAGCTGACATTCAACTTCTGCGTTATGGCAGAGGTGGCCATGCTGGCACGGCATCTCATCATGCCTGAGGTGCTTCAGATTTGTGAATTGGTGCACAAGAAAGTGGAGGAGCAGAAGATAATGGTTTATCAGCAAGGAGATGTGCACACAGTTATAGCCAGGGAAACACTCCCTGCTCAGCCAGTGGCCCATTCTGATTCTGGAGCTTATGTGGTGACCATGCAGAGCGATGGCCAGGCAGTGATGGCTCCCTCTGGACAGTCTGAAGCTGAACACTCCATCACCGTTATCACAGGTGAAGACGGGACGGCCGAATCCCTGGCGTTGTTGGCAGGAGCGACAGTGGATGGGGAGACGATGACTGTAGTCGCTCACAATGGCCAGGCCGTCTTGCCTGAATCACTTTCTATTGTAGCACATAATGGCCAAACAGAAGCAGGGGAAACCATGACCGTTGTCACCCACTCTGGCCAAGCAGGCTCAAGTGAATCCCTGGCTGTAGTTCAGGCATGCTGGACAGTGGATGAGCCTCAGGTTGTGGAAACACCAGTAGCAGGGAGCATGGAGCCTGGTGCTTACATTATTACAGTGGAACCAGGCAAGATGCCTCCAACCGAGAAGGTTCATCTAACTGCATCAGCACCAGCACTTCAGCAGGAACCACTGGTCCTAGCTTTAGAGCCTCAACCCCAAAGTGTGATGACTGCGCAACAACCGTCAGCCACTGTACCTCAGAAAAGGAGGCCAGGGAGGCCCCCCAAGGTAAAGCCACCTCCACCAGAACAGGAACCAGTAGTGGCCGAGAATGCAGAGAGTGTCGCCACAGTAGGAGAGGACGAGAAGAAAGACGAACAAGAGAGTGCTGACCCTAATAGGAGGTTCCTGAGGAAGCGATCGGTGAGAGAAGGAGGATACGTTCGTCTGCATATGGGACTTGAGACAGAGGAGGAGACGTCAAACACTGTGAAGGTACAAGTTTGTCCTAAATCTACATCAGTATCTAAATATAAAGTAGGAAATTATATGGCTTACATAAAGGCTCACTGACTGTGTGTGAGCAAATTTAAATAAATAAATTTTAATATACTCTTGAGGAATCTGTCCTCAATGTGTCAATGTGATTTATCAAAATTAGAGAAACTTTTTAATCACTATTTAGGATCAATATTAAAGTTTTATATTGTACAAGGTAGAGCCCTGTAGAATGATTGGCACCTTTTTTTCTTTTCAGATACCCCAGAGACCGGTGAAGCGAGGACGTATGTCCCAACCACTAAAGAGACCGTCTGCTGACTCCTCAGATTCCGAGCCTCAGTCTGCCTCTGATGATGTGAAAACGTTGCCTGAGGAAGCAGAGGCAGTTGAACCTGAGGTGATGCCTGTAGACGAAGGGGCAGCACGAGAAAAAACAGAGGGAGCAGTGGATGGAGAGCACACGTGCAGCGAATGCGGCATGGTGTTTCAGAGGCGCTACACCCTGATCATGCACATGCTGAAGCACGAAAAGTCACGCAGCTTCAAGTGCACTGTACGTACCCACTCTGTTACAACGGCTTATTTAGTGCATGCTTGAGTCTCTGCACACTGGTTAGGCATTGTGTTCTCGTGTAGTGCGCTTTTGTGCCTTGTGTGTATTATGGATGGTATAATGAGAAATAAAGGTGGGTGTTTAATTAGGCTACAGGAAGTTCATACCATCTCCCTTCAGTGCCCAGTCCAAAAGCACGCTGGTGATGATTGATTACAAAAAAAACAAATAGGACTGAGTAAATACGTTCCCATGTTCATAGAGTTCATATTGAACGGCAGGAGTAATTTTTGGATTGTTACAAAACCACCCTAGAACTTAATACATCTTCTATGCACATGTCTCACTTGAGTTCATCCAGAGTTAGACTGCTTACTAACACGCAAATTCAAGCACGTCACTGATTGCATGTTTTATTGGCGAGGACTTGCATTTGTATAGCGTACTAGAATTAACAGGGCAAAGATCTTAGTCACTGTATTATTATCTTTAGTACAAATTCTAAGATGTTTCTCATATCTACCTTCCTATGTACAAAACCGTTCACTATCTATAACATGTTAACAAATAATTAATAATATCATTACAGAAGAATATTTGTATGCATGTAAAGAAAGCAACATATTACAAGACGGACCATTTTTCGGATGGAAACAAGAAACCTAATGTAGGCTCCTGGGATTTACATGAAAATAGAAAGGGGCAAGTGTGAGGGTGAAAAAGAAACCTGGCATATTCCCGAGCATGCTCAGTAAAACCTTACACCTATTTAACTAATAAATCTGCTCGAATGTATCTAACACTACTGATTATTTTCAAGCAAAGAGTTTTCCCACAAAATCCTGTCTGTTTATTTTATAACTCATTTGTACTCTTTATAGAGGTTTATTTTATGTAGAAATGATTTTAAAAGTATTTCTGCTTATGACATATTGTATGTGCCCAAGACTTTTAAACAGTACTCAGTAAAACAGCTACTGTATTTAGTTTTAGAGTGTGATGGAAAATGAGTTCTTCTGGTCACTTAATTTAACCAAAAAATACAGTGTACAGTGCTATATTTGCTACTTGAGTAAAAATGTCTAACAGTAGAATATTGCCTTAAAAAACATTACATTAAAAAAGCATGTCTTATTGATTTGGGAAGCAAACTTTATTGTAACGTCAGAGTCCGCTGTTCCATACTCATCGTGTATAGACATTGTGAAACATACTTGAAGTAAGTTCAATGATATTAATGAACAGTTCTCTTTTCCCAGCTGTGTAATAAAGAGTTCCAGTATGCCGTCTCCCTTCGTGCCCACCTGACCCGTCATAAGCACCAAAAATCCCAGAAGGCCCGAGCAGCCGATGAGGTCTCTGATAGGTCCGAGGAGGGCCAGGCTAAGAGTCGCACCAAACGTGAGTTTGTATGTGACATTTGTGGCAAGACGCTGCCCAAGCTGTACTCTTTGCGTATCCACATGCTGAACCATACTGGAGTGCGGCCACACTCGTGCAGGGTCTGCGGGAAGAGCTTCGCGACCAAGCACAACCTGAAGATGCACCGAGCTCTGCATGACACCGCCAAGCGCTTCTACTGCACCATGTGCGACAAGTCCTTCATTACCAAGAGGAGTCTGACTGAGCACACCAGCGTTCATACAGGCAAGTTTAGTACACACACACTTCCTCCAAGCTGAATAGTGAAAATTATACTTATGCTAAGAACTGCATTTTAATATAGCTTTCTGAATGTACAAAAACTAGTACTAGTACAAAAATTAGTTTCATATAATTTAGTAGTAGTTTGTGATTTATTTATTTTTGGGGGGTTTGAGATTCTTATATAAAATATTCTGACTGGTGATATGGACATGTATGAAAATCATGATCTCTCTTTCTCTCTCTCACTTTTTTAAAATTAGGTGAATCAAAATATTTTTGCCAGCTATGCGGCACAACTTTTCACCGGGCGTCTGCACTGAGCAAACACATGAAAAAACATCAACCCAAACCAGAGACCCGGTCCTTTCAGTGTTCCCAGTGAGTTTCTATTCCACTTGTCTATGAACACATTTACGGATGCATTTTACAAAACTAACATTTATGTGGTGGCTTTTTTTTTTTCTTTTTTCTTCTTCTTTCTTTCTTTTCCCCTCACACTCTTAAGCTGTGATAAAAGCTTCTTTGAGGCGAAGGACCTGCAGCAGCACATGAATAAGCACTTGGGTTTGAAACCCTTCCAGTGCCAGGTGTGTGGCAAAAGCTACAGTTGGAAGAAGGACTGGTATTCTCATGTTAAATCGCATACCATTGCAGAACCTTACAGGTAAGAGTAGAGAGCATGCTAATATACCTCCTTTGAGACACATTTGTTTTTTTAGCTACAAACCACACATTAACGGACAGCCTGACACACTCGCCCATAACACATGGTCAGTTATATTTTTGAGGAAGATGTACTTTGCAGAATAAGTGCGAATTTTCGTTTATTTCATGGCACTGCAAGCACTGGAACAACTGTTTAAGAAATTGGAAGTGACAACACAAATGGTTGCTGAAAATATTATGTTGGCATTAATGTAGTTTTATTAAATAAGTTTTATATTTATGTACCCCGATCGGCCATAACATTAAAGCGCCTCTCCGTCCACTACTGCACGTGGATGGAGCAACGGACCTTTTCGATGCCATAGGTCGTGAGATGGAGCCTACGTGGATCGGACTCGTTTGTCCGCTGCATCCGACAGGGGCATGGTCATATTTGTGATCTTGGACCTTGGGTCATCAACCTTGAACTCTTTGTCTGCTAATCTCTGTACGTAGCCGACTAGAATGCAGTCGGTGTCCCGAAGCCTTTCTATTGTAGCCAGCATGAACTATTTTCAGCAATTTGTGCTGCATTGGCTTTTCTCTGGGATCAGACCAGACGGGCTAGACCTTATTCCCCACAGGCATAAATGAGCCTTGGAGGCCCATCATCCTGTCACCAGTTGACTGGTATATAATTGATAATCAATGTTATTCAGTTCACCTAGCAGTAGCGGTAGTGTTATGGCTTGTTAAATATGTATGTATAAAATGAAATAAAATTTGCATAAAATGAAACCGAGAAATGCGAGCAAGCTTTAATATATAGTTGTTTAAAATATATATAGTTGATTAAAATAAGATGCACTGAGGTAAATTTTCAAAGGAAAACACTTGGTTCATTTATACAGTTGTTCTCAGTAACTCAAGACTGAATGTATATAATGTGCAATATTAAAATGATTCATATAGAAGTTACACACTGGTATTTAGAATTTTTTATTTTTTTATCGTAACCTCAAAAACAAAATCTGTCACGTTGGCCATATACAGTTGGGTCTCAAGGGCTTTGACTAAACTTAACTATTTTCTCTTTCTTTCTCATTATTTCTTTCTTATTCTTTTTCTTTCTCTCCCATTTGATATTGAATATAAACTAAAGGTAGTATACGTTTTGAAATATTTCAACAAGTAATTAATATATTAAATATATCAATTTTAAGATTCTATGCTGCTAATGACACTGAGTGACTTTATCTATGGTTTGAAGTCCACGCCAGCTCGAGTACACACTGACACAGAAGCAAAATATGGGATTTCAAGATTCTCATAATTTATTTCTTTTACTTAAGTTGTCAATTATATAATTTGTAATGATCGTATTAAATTAGAAATTAATGCAGAACACAAGCAGTTTCTCTAGTGTGCTCAGTCTGTTGGGGCCCATTGTGTACATGTGTAAGCACATCCTCTGGAATGTGTTCTGGAGATGGAGTGTGTGTACTGTTACGCCATATCGAACCTGGATCAGTTCAGTCAAGTTTTGACAAGTGAAAGGAGTTTTAAAATTCTATGATGTCGATATTATAGGAGGAAAAAGTATCAACAACTACGGGTTTAATCTTAAATTAAGATCTTTAATTCCTATACTGTATCTCAGTCTGTCTTTGTGTCCTTGCTCAGGTGTAATGTGTGTGGGAAGGAGTTTTTTGAGAAGGCCCTGTTCAGGAGGCATGTGAAGAAGGCCACTCATGGAAAGAAGGGCAGAGTGAAGCAGAACCTGGATAGGGAGTGCGAACACTGCGGTAGGAAGTTCACTCAGCTCCGAGAGTACCGCCGCCACATGAACAACCATCAAGGTGAACTCACGCAGACGCGTAAACAAAATAGTTGCTTGATGTTCTACTTATGCAAACTGACACCTGGATTTCACTGCAATGAAGTAGCCTAGATTTAACGAATATTCTGTTTAGAAATGCTTGAATTTTTACATCTGCACTTCTCTTGATGTTTCCTGACCTGCATTTGCATTTCGGAGCAAAATGGTCTTTGCTCATTTATGATGTAATAACACTTTGTCACATTTAGTATGAAAAAAATATATTGTATGAAAAAAAGCTATTTTTGCAATGATTAGTCTTGTGCACACACTCAATTTCTCAAAGGAGATATTATTAGTGTTATGTGGATCCAATTTGTTCTCTTTTAAATCTTGTTTTGGGAAAATTCCAATTTAAAGTTTTTCCCACTAGAGGGCACATCAGCCCTTTTGTTCAGAGGAACTTTTAAATAAAGGAAACTTATTAATGACTTAAAAGGATTAAAAGGATTTCTCTGCAGATATTTCCCAATAATTTTGAGTTCACAGCATCAAATTGGCCTTTCGTCCAACACGTATATTGAACATTTAGACCAAAAGGGATTGAACAGCCCTATGAGTTGTTGATCTCCTGTTTGATATTAAAAGTGTAATGCTCTTTTATTCAATACAGTCCTTTCTTGCCACAGGTGTAAAACCGTTCGAGTGTCTGACATGTGGTGTGGCGTGGGCCGACGCCCGCTCGCTGAAGCGCCACGTGCGCACACACACAGGTGAGCGCCCCTACGTGTGTCCTCTGTGTCAGGAGGCGCACATCGATGCCCGCACATTGAGAAAGCACATCTCGAAATACCATGGTGATCAGTTGCCGGGTAAGATCATGTTAGAGAAGGACACGCTACAGTTTCATAATCAAGGCACCCAGGTCGAGCACGCCGTCAGCATCCTGAGCCCCGAGCTGCCCCCTGAGCTGTGCCCAGCGGAGGCGCCTTCCACCACCGAGGAAATTGAAACTGTGCTCATAACAGAAGAGACGGTAGAAGCCATGCAGGCCATGAACGAGGGCGCCGTCACCACGCTCTCCGACCAGAGCATCATGCAAGTGGTGAACTACGTCCTGGCACAGCAGGCCGGCGTAAAGGCGGAGGAGGAGCAGGCCTCAGAGATCATTCAGACCATGGAGGTGGAGGTGGCTCATGTAGCAGAGGTGGAGTGACACTGAGGTTTAAAAGGAAAGAAATTAAAGCTGTATCTAAATTGTGAGTCAAATATCAAGAGCAAAAGTTTATGAGAGTCTGTAAAGTTACACATTTATTTTTGTTGTACAGTATAATATAATTGAGGCACTTTGAAGTTCTTCCTCAGTTGGCGTGCATGTGTGTGATTCATTATTCAGCAGTTTGTGTGCGTGTGTGTGTGCGCGTGAGCATGTCTAAATAATTTGCATAATGTACATAAGGACATGCAGAGGGAAATGCTAATAATTTACAATAAAGTGTGTTACCTAGTGTATATGATTGTGAGCTTTTATCTACAAAAACAACCCCTTTTTTCTGGGTTTTGGAACCGATTACAAAAATGGAATGCTTTACGTATATGTAGGTTTTTGATTGACACTTACCTCACACGCTCTGGGCAGCTTACTGACCGGTTATCTGTTGTAAAGCATTGCACAAGCAGTACTTCTATATGTAGTGATGGTCAAATAGGGATTTTCTCCTGGGTGTAATCCTGTTGAAAATGTATATAAAATGCAGAAATAAATGCATTTCAGATATACAATTCTAAAACACAGTAGGTCGGAGGTTCACTAATCATAGACAAAGACAAAAGTAAAACCAATCATTTATACATAGATTTGTGGTTTGAAAGCTTTTATTTAGTTTATTTCAATATTCTAATTATTTTATTTATAGTCTGTATGTATTTATAATTTTTGGCAAAATGTTCTTGAAATGGATTAAAACTTTTGACTTGTTTGAAATTCTCTTGGATTCGAATTGATCCATCCTGTGTTTTCAAGTTCCAGCCAGGGAACATATCCAGGCCTTTCTGAAAATCACACACACAAAAAAAAAGGAAAACAAATTCTTTACAGTAACCTCACAATATAGATCAAAACTTACACAATAAATTGCACTTTAGTACTGTATGTTATCAGAGTACTGTTTTTTTACCGCTATTTTTAAGGTTTTGTGTTTTAATAAAGTTTTGTTTCTAGAACTTGGGGAGTTGCCCTGAGTAATTAAACGCAGAACATTACAGTAAAACGCTGCTGTCAATATCACAGGTTTCTATTAATTCAATAATTACAGTCCCGTGAAAAAGTATTTGCTCCCTTATTTACACTCTGATGAATTTTTTTGCACATAAATGATTAAGATTAATGATTAAGAAGAAGACTTTTTAATATTATACAAAGGTAACCTGAGTAAATGCAAAATGCAGTTTTTAAATGATTTCAATTGATTTTATTTATTAAGGGAAAAAAAACCTGCCTGGCCCCATGTGAAAAAGTATCTGCCCCCTTGCTAAATCATGAACAACCCGATTTTTTGGAAAGTTTATTTATTTGTTTATATGTTTATTTTTTTACGCTGGTTTGCAAATATGCAACTAGATAATTAACTCAGGAAGGGGGCATATCCTTTTTTTTTATTGTTTCTTTTTTTTTTTTGCTACAATAAGTATATGCTCTGATTTGGAGCTGTTGTATGAAAATGAACAGATTGTCAAGAGTAATATTTGAAAGTGTTGTTCTCTATATTGTGTGTCTCTTCTTTTTCACATTCCTTCAAGGCCCCTATGGATTTTGTGGACCCGTTTTCTTTTTAGGTACGAATACCTTGTACATGCGGTTATTGTTTTTAATTTTTTTAACAGGTACACCTACTATATTCCCTCTCAAAGTATTTGCATGGCCAGGTCACAACCTGACTCTCCCTCCATACACTGAAGATTAGGGCTGCATTCTGTTCTATAGGGTACTTCATACCGTACGCCATATTCCCTGCTCCCTGTACGGAATCTCAGTAAGAGGAGATCTCAACAAAAATCTCTTCTTTTGGAACACCCTTCAACATCTTTAATGCAGACATCACTTTCTCTGTGTGTTGCCCTGGTAACACAAGCATCTCTGATACCTGTTGCTGCTACTATGAAAATTTCACAGTTTTGGGGGAAAAAAATATATATACACACACACTGCATATAGGAATTAACATGCTAATTAAATGTATATAACTTGCAAATAAATGTGACTTGATTAATTAACATGATGAGTGGTCATTCCAAGAGAGATTACTATAAGGATTAGTCACATGTAATTATTTATTGATTAAACGTATATGTAGATTACTTAGAAATGATGTCTTAATATTATTTCATTCTTAATAATAATGAATGGTGCATGAAGTGAATACCAGAGTAGCTGATCGGAATGCAGCCTTTGGGTTTTGAAATCACACGATGAATATGAGCTTTTTTTCCTGCTATTTACAGCCTCACTTACTGAGCACTTCATTAGTAATGGCTGTACACCTACTCATTCATGCAATTATCAGTCAATTGTATGCCAGCAGTGCCAGCAGACTACATAATCATGTACAGGCCAGCAGCTTCAACTACACCTCACATGAAACTGGGGGAAAATGAGATCTTAGTGACCTTGACTAGGACATGATTGTTGTTTTGGTTTGAGCATTTATATAACTGCTGCTCTTCTAAGATGTTCAAGCACAATTTTGTGGTCTTCATTTTTTTTTTTTTTTATAATCAAATGCCTGTGAGGAAAATTGGATTCACAGGAAAAACCCAGGGTTCAAACCAAAAGTACATTTTTCATAGGTTATTGATTGTTTAAACAATCAATTTAAAAGAGCACATAAAACACCTACCAATGAATCACGTGTTTCAATACAGTGAATGCTTATAATAAAATGTTCTAATCATTCAAAAAGTGGTTCGGTTCAAACAAACAAAAATGTCCGACACATTTAGATAGTATGACTGTCCATTTGTATCTATGTACAGTTTATCAGTTCATCACTTCTGCATGTGGGAACACCATAAAACCTCAAGTGAGCAGATATTTATGATCATCTCAGTGCAGCAGTGTAACTGACATGTTAGTGTGTGTGTGTGTGTGTGGTGATGGTACGAGTGTGGCAATGTTGCTGGTATTTTTGTAGCATTTGAGTATCACTGCTGAGACGAGAACACGGCACTGACAGCAGACTAATGAACACAAATTGTGCACTGAGGGAATGAGAGCACTGCAATGCTGCTGTACCTGATACACTCATAACAATATCGCACACACGACACCTTTGTCAGAGGTGGGAAGTAACAAAGGGGAATTATTTTCTTACTTAAATGCATGTTTTTAATAGTTTTTCTACTTTCATATATTCAAAGTGATATCGCGAACTTTTTATCATGCACAACAACTTCAACTACTCTATCTTAATTCTTAATGAATATACATAGAGACCTATTTGGAGTATATTATGAGAGTTTTCATTAATGGACACCATTTGAAATTAACCTAAGGTCAATTCTGGACTTTTTATACATTTAATTTGTAATCAGATGAACCGGATACAAAAACTCCGCCTAAACTCTTTATCAATAAATTGTCCAGTTACTTTTGAGCATGTGAGAATGGAGGGACTTGGCATGCCAGTGAAAAAAAAAAAAAAGCATTGCACCAAGCAAAAACATCAGCATTGGGTTGACAAATACAGTGTGACTTCCAAAGCCACCAGGAAAACGAGGGAGTCAAAGGTGTTCAAGTCAAGCCAGCAGAATAACAATACAATTATGACAGTAGAAACTGCCTTTCTTTATTCATATGATCCTTCACCTTTGCTCAGGTGATTACTCAAATTCTCGGGAATGCAGGCGTTCGTGAATGATTTTGTGTACTCGTCGTGGCCAAAAGTTTTGAGAATGACACAAATATTAGTTTTCACAAAGTTTGCTGATAAATTGCTTTTAGATCTTTGTTTCAGTTGTTTCTGTGATGTACTGAAATATAATTACAAGCACTTCATACATTTCAAAGGCTTTTATCGACAATTACATGACATTTATGCAAAGAGTCAGTATTTCCAGTGTTGGCCCTTCTTTTTCAGGACCTCTGCAATTCGACTTGGCTGCTCTCAATCAACTTCTGGGCCAAATCCTGACTAATAGCAACCCATTCTTTCATAATCACTTCTTGGAGTTTGTCAGAATTAGTGGGTTTTTGTTTGTCCATCAGCCTCTTGAGGATTGACCACAAGTTCTCAATGGTATTAAGATCTGGGGAGTTTCCAGGCCATGGACCCAAAATTTCAAAGTTTTGGTTCCCAAGCCACTTAGTTATAAGTCTTGTGGCACAGTGCTCCATTGTGCTGGAAAATGCATTGTTCTTCACCAAACTGTTATTGGATTGTTGGAAGAAGTTGCTGTTGGAGGGTGTTTTGGTACCATTCTTTATTCATGGCTGTGTTTTTGGGCAAAATTGTGAGTGAGCCCACTTCCTTGGATGAGAAGCAACCCCACACATGAATGGTCTCAGGATGCTTTACTGTTGGCATGACACAGGACTGATGGTAGCGCTCACCTTTTCTTCTCCGGACAAGCCTTTTTCCAGATGCCCCACACAATCAGAAGGAGGCTTCATCCGAGAATATGACTTTGCCCCAGTCCTCAGCAGTCCATTCGCCATACTTTTCGCAGAAGATCAATCTGTCCCTGATGTTTTTTTTTTGGAGAGAAATGGCTTCTTTGCTGCCCTTCTTGACACCAGGCCATCTTCCAAAAGTCTTCGCCTCACTGTGTGTGCAGATGCGCTCACACCTGCCTGCTGCCATTCCTGAGCAAGCTCTGCACTGGTGGCACTCCGATCCCGCAGCTGAATCCTCTTTAGGAGACGATCCTGGCGCTTGCTGGACTTTCTTGGACGCCCTGAAGTCTTCTCAACAAGAATTGAACCTCTTTCCTTGAAGTTCTTGATGATCCTATAAATTGTTGATTTAGGTACAATCTTAGTAGCCACAATATCCTTGCCTGTGAAGCCATTTTTATGCAACGCAATGATGGCTGCACGCGTTTCTTTGCAAGTCACCATGGTTAACAATGAAAGAACAATGATTGCAAGCATCACTCTCCTTTTAACATGTCAAGTTTGCCATTCTAACCCAATCAGCCTGACATAATGATCTCCAGCCTTGTGCTCGTCAACATTCTCACCTGAGTTAACAAGACGATTACTGAAATGATCTCAGCAGGTCCTTTAATGACACCAATGAAATGCAGTGGAAAGTTTTTTGGGGGATTAAGTTCATTTTCATGGAAAAAGAAGGACTATGCAATTCATCTGATCACTCTTCATAACATTCTGGAGTATATGCAAATTGCTATTATAAAAACTTAAGCAGCAACTTTTCCAATTTCCAATATTTATGTAATTCTCAAAAGTTTTTGGCCACGACTTTTTTGCCCATCAGTTTTCAAGAAACAGGCATTCCACTGGCTGAATGTTCTTGGAAACACCAGCATTCGTACAACCTGGTCAGTTGATATCCAGTAATTTGACCTTCCACCTCTCCTGTAGGCACTGGCTTCTTCTTTGTGGACAAGAAGGATGGGATTACCATGGGCTTAATGATGTCCACTGGTTTTTCTTCAAGCGGCCACAAACTTCTTCACAAAACTAGATTTACTACATATTTTAAGCAATTATGCAAAATTTAAGTTGACCGATGCTTCCGCAGTCTTTCCGGCACTCATTAATGATATGATACATGACTTGGAGGGGTGCCATTCTGGATCCAGAAAGGACCATGAGGGTGTAGGCTTTCATTCAAACCAAGCAATAGCTACACTGGATAATCTATTAAAAACCAAGAATGACTCTTTAAACAGGCATACTGTAGCTTCTGTGTGGTTGTAATGAAAGCCTGAACCCACGTCGCCCTTTCTGGTTCCTGTTGACACCCATGAACTAGATCATCTCATCTTCCCAAAGTCCCTCCATGCTAGCATTTAAAAACATCTTTTTCGTCAAACCTGAGAAGTGAGTTTCACGCCTCTGAGGTATCACATACATTTGGCGACATAATCTCAAACGGCAAACTCCATATTTGACCTCAGGAAGAACCAGGCAGTCAGAGACTAGCCTCAACTCTCTTTCACCAAGGAGATTCATCAGTGACTGGGATTTGACCATTTTCATAGGAGATTTATAGGCAACTTCAGCACGTTTGTTGCTTCTCTCGTAGCCCTGACTAACAAGACGGTGTCTCTTGGACCCCTGTGTCTAAGAAAGCTTTCAGGTATCAAGTCATTAGTCACACTTTTACTCTGCTTAACCATACCTGATCCTTTTCTCCTATACGCTGTTGAGGTTGCTGCTTCAGGATAGGAAGACAAAAACCAATCAGCTCCCACTTACCATAAAGCACTTGTCTCACCCCACACTGCTCCCTCCAGTCCTCTAGCACCGTTTGACTGATCTCACCATATCTCACAGTACATGGAAGGCATGCTTCAAGACTTTTCTCTGTTCTGGCACCTTGGTGGTGGAATGAACATACCCTAGATGACAGAACATCTGCGTCACTTACAGTTTTCAAATGATATATAAAACCTTTTTATATTTAAAAATGTGTTTCCGATGTGCTTTTCTTAGTATATTAACTCCAACAGTTTGTTGGACTGACGCTATTTTCAGTGCTAACCTAATGAACCAGTATCAGGGTGGATTTATTTACGGAGACTTGGAAGCGCATCTTTCTCTGGAAAAGGGTGTCTGCCAAATGCCGTAAATATAAATATGGTTAAGTGGGAGATTTAAGTTACAATCTCTGTATTATAATGTGTATATACACTGGCCAGATTTTCCCTCCCCAATGTTCACTGTATGAACGCTTTCAGTGGTGGAGGAGGATGAGTGGGAAGAACATTAAATGATACAGTTACCAGCATAAGATTTCTCATGGCCTGCAAGGTTTTGTTGTATGGAAATTAATCTGAATTAAGTGTAACAATGTAAGAACAGACAGTGGGACTATGATGTATAGGACAATTATATTGCAAAAAAATAGGGAGAGAAAATGTAATTAAGGAGTGAATGATGCCTAGAAAAAACATATTGAGAAAAAGAAGAAATGTATCCATATTCCAATTCTCTATTATTTACTGTAGGCTTGTTCCATTAATGTTTTTCTTTGGGGTGGAAATTTTGCTAATGAGGTTACCATGATTAAAATGGCTTTATCCTGCTTTTGTCTTTCATCATCATCATCATCATTCTTCAGCATTGCACTTTATCATGCTAAATGGTCAAGCCTTTTCATTTGCCATGATTCCACTGGCACCCAATAGTATTGTTGGATTTACACAGTGTGGTTGAAGGTGAAAAAGCCTGAAATTAGTTTAGTCTAGATGTCCATGAAAAATAATGTTATTTCCTTCTTTTATGTATTTTAGTTAGTTAGTTTGTGTGTCAATAAAGCATAGCCAGGAGAGGGCTAATTTCACACGAGTAAAAATGACAAGCGGAGTTATAATATAAGTGACTGATTTGATGTTAATTAAATGAAAATTTGATATAAAACTCTATATCTCAAGAAATGTAGGCAAGTAACTAATATAAACTCAGATTTGATTCTTGCAATCTGTAAGATTGTTTAATCTGCAGAGCTTTGAGGTACTAATCTCATTCTGTTTTCCTAAATACTACATGATTTTCAAGTATCTCAACCACAGAACAACTTTCCTAGTTAAAAGCAGCTACTTTTGCATCTCATTTGGAAATCAACGTCCCAGAGACTGGAGGAGGAGTGAATCCAAGTTGCTTGATGTCCGATGTGAAGTTTCCACAGTCAGTGATGATTTGTGGTGCCATGACTTCTACTGGTGTTGGTCCACTGTATTTTATCAAGTCAGCAGCCATCTACCAGGAGATTTTAGAGCACTTCTTATTTTATCAAGATGGTGATTTCCTTTTCCAGCATCTCCCCACAGCGCCAAAACTAATACTAACTAATTTGCAAGACCATGATTTTACCTTGTTTGATTGGCCTGCCAACTGCCATAACCTGAACCCTAAATCTTTGGGCTATTGTTAAGAGGAGGAGGAGAAACGCCCGACCCAACAATACAGATGAGCTGAAGGCTGATCTTCAATAACACCTCAGCAGTGCCACAGGCTGATCACCTCCACATCATGCTGCAGTAATGCAGTACTTCATGCTAAAGGAGCCCTGACAAGTACTGAGTGCATAAATGAGCATACTTTTCTAAAGTTGGTTATTTCTGTATTGTAAATCCTTTTTTGTCTGATCTTAGGAAATATTGTATTATTTTATGATACTTTGAAATGATTCCCCATGCTCTCAGAACCGCTCTTTTACAATTTGAGCCAAAAGAATCCTTGCATTGTTGTCCTTTATTATGCCTGTGCATCAGGGAAGGAAAAATCCACTGAAGTGATCATTTGGTCATTCAGTCCAGACCTGAATTGAAGCAACCCCAGATCATAACACTGTCTCCAGAGGCTTGTATAGTGGGTATTGTATATAATGAGTGTATCGCTTCATGTGCTTCTCTTCCTACCCTGACACCCAACGCACTAGAATAGGTTCGATGTGGACTTATCAGAACACGTGACTTTTTCCATAGCTCCAAAGTCATTTATGCTCCTAGCAAATTAAGGATTTTTTTCTGATTTGTCAAATAGATTTCTTATGGCCACACACCGGTTTAGATCCAATCTTGTGCATTTCCGCCGCATAGTTCATGTGGGCACTATGCATGTCAGCTCTGGAAAAGGGTTGATCCTCAGAGCAAGTGACATTTTTCTATTTCTCCAAAGCAACATATTTTTCCAACATAGCTGTTTAAGAAATAAGAAGATACTTACTGCATCTGATAGGGTTAAAAAAAATTGTCAACTGAAACGAATTACTGCAGTAATTATCCAAAGACTCGAATATTTGCTTATTTAAATCTAAACTGGGTGGCACGGTGGTGTATTGGCTAGCACTGTCGCCTTGCACCTCCAGGGTCTAGGGTTCAATCCCCGGCCAGGCCCGATTCCCGTCTCTGTGTGCATGGGGTTTTCCGGTTTCCTCCCACATTCCAAAGACATGTAGGTTAGGTTAATTGGCATTCCCAAATTGCCCGTAGTGCGTGAATGAGTGTGTGTGTCTGTGTGCCCTGCGATTGGTTGGCACCCTGTCCAGGGTGTATCCTACCTTGTGCCCTAAGTCTCCTGGGATAGGCTCCAGGCCCCCTTGACCCTGAATACTGGATTAAGTGGTAATGATGATGAGTGAGTGAAATCTAAACTGGGACTTCTTTGGGGGTAGACAGTGTAATTAAATAATGTGAATAATAAAATGTATAAATTATTAAAATAATTTACTTAAATATTCTTAAACGTCAGAGCAAATATCTGAGAATAGGAAAGATTTTGTCAGCATGATTGGGCATTGAACAATAGCCTAATATTGTACAGGCTAATAACTAGCCGAAGCTTAGATTTGCTTATTGGCAAATGTGGCTATTGGTTTACACAGTGTGATGTTTAGTCTGATGTGATATTTACTCATTCATCTTTTATATGAGACAGTTACACCCCAGACAGGGTGCCAATCACAAACCTACTAATAAAGCCTAATTTGCTAATAAATAAAACCTAATTTGCATGTCTTTGGACTGGTGGATGAAATTTGAGTATCCACCAAGCATGGGGAGAAAAGGCAGGAGTCCCTGGATGTGCAAAGCATGAAATTACTTTAGTCTAGATTTTAAAAATAATGTTCTTTCTTTCTTTTATCTGCTTTAGTTAGTTAGTGTGTGTGTGTCAATAAAGCATAGCCAGGAGAGGGCTGATTTTACAAGAGTGAAAATGACAAATGGAGTTATAATGTAAGTGACTGATTTGATGTCAATTAAATCAAAGTTGGGCGGCATGGTGGTGTAGTGGTTAGCACTGTCGCCTTGCACCTCCAGGGTCCGGGTTCTATTCCCATCTCTGTGTGCATGGAGTTTGCCTGTTCTCCCAGTGCTTGGTAGGTTTCCTCCCGCAGTCCAAAGACATGTAGGTTAGGCTAATTGGCATTCCCAAATTGGCCGTAGTGTGTGTATGTGTGTGTGCCCTGCGATGGATTAGCATCCAGGGTGTACCCTGCCTTGTGCCCTAGGACCCTAAGATAGGCTCCAGGCCCCCCATGACCCTGAATACAGGATTAAGCAGTATAGATGATGAGTGAGTGAGTAAATCAAAGTTTGATATAAAAGTCAACATCTCAAAAAGTGTGGGCTAGTAACTAATGTAAACTCAGAATTTATTCTTACAATTTGTAGGTTTGTTTAATAGTTCATAGTTTTGAGGTTGTGAATTAATCTCATTTTCTTTTCCTGAGTACTACATGATTTTCAATGATCTCAACCACAGAACAACTTTCCTAGTTAAAAGCAACTGCTTTTGCATTTAATTTTGCATCAATTTCACAAAGCCTGGAAAAAAAGTGAAGAGGCACGGAATCCAAGTTGTTCGATGTCCAGTGTGAAGTTTCCATAGTCAGTTATGACAGTGCGATTTCCTTTTCCAGCAGAACTTAGCACCTGCTATGGGCAATTTGGGGAACTTTGTGGGCGGAATTTGTGGGAGGAAACCATGGGGAGAACATACAAACTCCATGCACACAGACCTGAGGCAGGAATCAAACCCTCAGGGGTGCGAGGTCACAGTGTTAACCATCATGACCCTCCAGTGTAAAAAAAAAAAAAAAAGAAAGAAAGAAAAACTTGGCTTAAAATACACTTCTGATAAGTACCCTTATATATCTATGTTCAGTTTCTGCGTGAAAATACAAAGTTCTAGAAAGAAACCAGCTTCAGTCTTGCTTCTACAAAAGTCCAAAAGTTCATTCACCTAAAGACATTTGTTAGCAGGACATTATATGAGCTGGATGGCAAAAATGAATGTGAATGTGAGAAATGTGTTCCCTTCGCTTTTTTTAAATGATCATTTCTTCATCTATTGTTAAACACCTCCTCTCTTAGCTGTATATCCTCTCATTCCCATTGATTGTAATAAGATGAAATGACAGTACTGTAGATTCAAAAGGTAAATTTCATAGAATTCACTAATATTTAGTCACCAATCCAATGGAAAACAATACCATAATATATAATGTTGTTACACCAAACAAAATTTGTCGAAATTACAGTTTTAAAAAATTAAGTGGTTCATCTTTGCTGCAGACAGACATGTAACCAGAAATCATCATCATCATCATCATCATCATCATCATAATATCACTGATTATCTTAAAAACTGGTAAGCTTAATTTGAGCTTTAACCTTTTAACTATTTCTCCAAACTCTCAGCTACTTCAGACTAATGCAGAAACAAAATAGCTGTAAGTCGGTTGGAGATGCTTGCTCAGTGGCGGAGCAGGGCAACACACTCGGGGCTGGTTTTAAACCGATGAAGCATGGCTCAGTGTGTTTAGCCTCATCTAGCGGCACAATGCGAAACACACACGTTCTCTCTCGCTCTCCTCTCTCACACACACACACGGTGTTTCCGCGGCGTGAGGGACTCCAGTTCAGTAAGTGCTCTCACTCTGATTAATTCACGTGCATGCGTCTGTGAAGCTTTCGGGTGTTTGTGACACTGTGATAAATAGCTGTTTGTTTGGTTGTTTGTGTTTTTGGATCAGGTTAGTATTGTGAGATGAGCTGTTTAAGTCATGGCGAGGAATGTGATTCCGTGGAATTGGCTGAGGAAGCCCATCTACATACAGGTAGGAGCAGTTAATCGTCTCCACGAGTGTTGCTAGCAGAGGGGGTCACACCATTTTTACCCCATTCACACAGTTATATCTTCACGTGTCGAAACTTTCCCCGGCTCCCATTTCTCTATTTCTATGCACCCCTCATATCCTCGCCGTTTTCTGCGTGTTTTTCTTTCCCCATATAATACATATGCATTAATATTTGCCGTGTTTTTACCCCCACACCGCCGGCTCGACCGTGACACCAGCGATAAGCTGTCACCAAACTGAGGTTGCTACGTCGCTAAGGCACGTCCTCGCGCCCTGCGCACGCGCCGTTGCTGTAGCAACAGCGCTGATGGATAATACTGTCTTTATAAGCTAGCTAGCTAGTCGTTTATAAATAAATCCTGTTGCCTTCTTCTGGCCAAAAAACGCATCCAAAAAAAAAAAAAAGGCTTACAGTAATCCATTGTGCTGCTGTGGCATGCTTATTATAGACTGCACCATGAATGACAGCTTCATTAGCAACTCTTTGTGATTACCTGCACACTCCAATGCTCTCATGTCAATATTGAACCCAAACAAGCAGATCAGTTTCCTTAATGCAGTTATTGTATTCTGTATCGTATAACTTTGAACACAAGTGAAGTCAATGAAATGTGCAACAAAGACATACTCTGACACTTTATCTTCTTTTGAGTCTAGAGCTGGGGTCTTAAATTAAAATTTAAGAAGGTGCAGTCAATAAAATTGTATTCAAGCCGAGGACCGAATGTCGTGTTTGTGTTAGCATTCAGATCTCTCTCTCTTTCTCAGTAATAGGTGATTTACGCGAATAAGCGATTTAAAAGTTCGATGGCATTTCAATAATATTTGTACATTTTCAGGAACTACATTAATCCTGGACAATTTGAACCTTGTATATATCCATGTATTTTAAAGAAATACAAACAACAATCTTTAGTGAATCTTCATTTGCAAACTGCTGGTCTGTAAATGCACGTGAAAGGACTCCGGTTGCTCCGTCATCCTGCGCTGTTAGTTTGTGTATTTTACATGCCCTTGCCCCAGACTGCTGAGGATATGTTTGCTCAAACTTGTGTTTATCCCATAGTGGCATGCCAGGGTTTCTGGAACATATGAGACAATCTGGTTTTTAAACATACATTGATCTGTCCATTCACCTCTGAAGATTTAGTTTCCATAGTTTATTTTCCTTTTCTTGGAGTAAACCCTCCTATATTGTGTTTTCGTTTTTACACTGTCTATACACGGTAAACTATCACATTAATCGGCTCTGTTGAGTGACATGTATGGCCACACCCACCTCGAGGGGGAAAAAAGAGCTAGATTACTGGTATATTAATTATTCCCATTTATCAGAAAAACATTAGGGTCTGGATAGAATTGCCACTTGGTCCAGATCTCGACTGTAATCCCCCTTTAAGTGGCTGGACTAGAGTACAGTAGATGTCACTTACTGAAGTGATGATGTTGCTGCAACAAATCACAATTTATTTGATCAATAAGCTGTCTGTTTATCTTAAGTAGTTATCCATCCATCCACTTAGGAACCTCTGTAGTCCAACTAGGAGGGACCATGGAGGCCAATGGGGATTACCATGGTATTTATTATTTTTATGACCGCGGTGGGATCTTTGGTCAGCATTCTCACATGCCCTCACACACTACGGGTCATTCAGGAATGCCAATTAGCCTAATCTGCATGTCTTTGGGCTGTGGGAGGAAACTAGAGGAAATTCACCAAGCACGAGGAAAACATGCAAACTCCATGCACCCAGACCCTGAGACGGGAATGAACCCTGGAGATGCAAGGCGACAGCGCTAAGCACTAAGCTACCCTATCGCCTACACAAACTTATACTTTTTTGAAAAGATTAAACGAATTCATACAACATACCAAAGATTGAACTGACTGGAATGTGTGCATGATTTAAAGAACAACACCACCCTGCAGAAAAATCCAGCTTCACCTGAAAAGCTACCTGCTGACAAACCTCCAGCTTACTTGTCTCTTGAAAACATCGACCATTCCATGTCTCCTTGCTTTACTGTCTGCCTTCAAAAATAACATATCAATGATTTAACATTAGTAGCGGAAAGTTAGAAACGGTTTCCTTTCTACAAGCACAGTTCTGCAGAGCCTGTCTACCAGCTCATCCTGTGTTTGGGGAGCAGGGCAGTGAAACTGATTTCTCAATGTATGACAGTTATATTCATATTTTGATCACATCTGAGTATACAATAAAAAACAATGCTCCTCTGGATGCCGGTTCATATTTTCGCAGAGTAAGCTTTAGAGGTGACATGACAAGAACGCATTAAAGTACCTTTTTGGTACAGACACCATCTCTACTTATAAGGTTAGGT
Organism: Clarias magur; assembly: GCA_013621035.1. Classification (NCBI taxonomy): domain Eukaryota; kingdom Metazoa; phylum Chordata; class Actinopteri; order Siluriformes; family Clariidae; genus Clarias; species Clarias magur. The sequence continues at coordinate 523,130 of QNUK01000442.1, read as the reverse complement.
TTAATTTCCTACATGTCAAAGAAGATTTTTTTTTCTTGAATTGGAATAAACAGCATCTGCCGACATTTGAACTGTGTTAATGACGAGGCTCCAGACATCGAACTGTGCATTTGGGTTTTTGGATATTTCAGGTAGAACGAAAGTTATCATTATTTTTATAACGTGTAGATTTTGGGAATGACATCGCAAAAATTTAGAACTCTCAAAAATGAGCATATTATTATTATTATTATTATTATTATTATTATGTTCATGGAAACAACTGAAAACAACCATACAAACATGTGAAAATAAAAAACATATCAATGATCATGTGAATCTGTGCTATTTATTAGCCTATATGACCCTTTTTTTTTCAGTTGTTCAGTCGTGTTTGGGTCGTTGGTTAATAAAATAGCTTTCAGTTCATCATATTGTCTAGATTGTACTGAAAAAAAAAGGGTAAGTAACTCTATACTGCGCGATTCTGTCAATCACAAAACTGTTAAAAGAGACTGAACTCAACTGGAATACTCACTATACAGTCTGAAAGGTAAAACCAATATTTATTTATTTATTATATAAATCACACACACACACACACACACACACACATATATATTACAACTCAATTAACGAAATTTTGAGTGTATGCAAGACTATCAAAATGCATTATTATTATTATTATTATTATTGCTATTTTGATTTTGATTTAACTTTTAAAAATAATTTTAAAAATCCCTTCTTCTGTATAAGCATATTCTTTAGAAAATGCTATAAGCTAGTAAGCTTGACCTAGAGAGGCAGCTTATTTTATTAACAAATACAAAAAGCCTCTTCCCTCTGGTTGTGTATTTCATACCAAACTTGACTGCTTGTCCCACACCAGGTAAATCTGCAGGTCACCATAACACATTAATATTCTGAACACAATCCAGCTGTCTAAATTTCAGACACATTGCAAGTGTACCATTGTATTTATTTATCGAAGACCTCAGAGTTTTTTATTTATTTATTTTTTTATCTCCCAAAACCTGAACCTCATTTTGTGTTTAACATCACTTTCCCTAGTTTTGTTAAAATTGGAATAATATTAAAGTACATATTATTTAAATTTAAGAGCTTTAGATGAACCAAATTTGTGGCCAGTCTAAAATCCTCCAAGGTGGCGTGGTGGCATAGTGGTTAGCGCTGTCGCCTTGCACCTCCAGGGTCCAGGTTGGATTCCCGCCTTGGGTCTGTGTGCACGCAGTTTGCATGTTCTCACTGTGCTCAGCGGGTTTCCTCCCACAGTCCACTGACATAATGTACTTGTAATGTGTAAATGAGCATGTGTGTGTGTGTGCCCTGCAATGGATTGGCACCCTTCCTCATGCCCTAAGTCTCCTGGGAAAGCTGCAAGTACTCTGTGACCCTGAATTCAGGTTAAAGTGGTATAGATGAGTGAGTGAGGCACCAAACTAAATTAAGTATGCAAAAATAATGTTATCAGCTGTGTGGTCATGTGTGAAAAATTCTGGACTCGCCGTTTTTATTCACTCCTGGGGTCAGCAGACGACAGCTGATGACACAATAGTGGTTACTTATCCTTAATTTGTAGCGAAACTTGAAGCCTTCCTTATTAAGATTAAATTAAATCGCATTGCAATTTAAATCCTCAGTGAGGTCCAGTTTACCTGTCTATGCTATCAAGTACCCAAGAGCAATTGCATGGCTAGAACAATTCTTCTGGTTTGTCTTATCGGAGTATTTATACTAAGCAGAACATGAGATTGATGTTTTTGGGAAGGTAAGAGTTTCAGTGGAAGGATCCATTGATCAGATGGCTGTTACTTTCCACCCTTACAGTGTTCGGTCTTTAAAGGATGTAAAGCACCTGATCAGAAAAGACTACGGCGCATGATGTACTTCATAACAAACAAAATATAGTGAAAGGTTTGTATCCGTCTTTGCCACATATCAGCTGTAGCCGTCCACAGATGTGCTGTTTTCGTTTGCTCTTAAATGGTTAAATGTATGTCACAACCCAGTGTGTGAGCCGTGATGTCTCAAAGTCAATGAAAGAGACAGCAGTTTCAGGGGAATGGACTTTTTCTGGGCCACTTTATGCTTAATGGGAGCAAGGTGGAAGCTTAAAAAGCCTTCACTGCCTGCTTGGATGATGTCGTTCTGTCTGGGGAGGTTGTGGATCAAAATCTATTTATTTCACAAATGTAGCCAGGAATCTGACGTTGTAAATTAGAGCAAGAGAATTTAAACAGTGCAATAATCTTAGACACAAGTAAAGAAATTCTATAGAAAGTGAATCTATCTATCCATCCATCCATCCATCCATCCAAACTCTGAGGCTGGAGCTGATCCTGCATAACCCAGGCAATAGATTCATTCAGCCCATCAGTGACTATAATATATAACACATCCATACCATAACATGTCATTTACATTTAGGCATTTGGCAGACGCCCTTATCCAGAGCGACTTACATTTTTATGTCATTGTACTGTACGTCTGAGCAGTTGAGGGTTAAGGGCCTTACTCAAGGGCCCCCAACAGGACCAACTTGGTGGTTGTCATCAGCAGTGATGGAGAAGACACGTGAAATATGGTCATGGGTGTATTGAACAAAAACGAGCTAGAATATTTACTCTGTTTAATCTATTTTCCTCCATAAGCACTCAGTGAAAGTACAAATCACACAAAAGGGCAGATTGGTTTGAATGAAAGGGCTCAAATTTTTGTACACCATATTTTGTATATAGAGAAAAACCTGGCATTAAGTAAAAGGACGTTATAAGTTATAGATGCCGGTCTGCCTTTAAGTGTGTGTTTAATAGTTCGTCTCACATTATTCTTAATATTCAATGGATGATGCCTCATGATATAATGCACTGCTCAACCCTATTAGTCCAATCCATCATATATTGTCTGATAAGCTAATACCATGACCAGACATCACTGTGGCTCGATATCAGTACATATTAATATTTATTTCTGGCCTGCATCAGGATTGTGTATAAAGAGGTCCTTGAGGAAGAGGAAAACATTGATATATTAGGTAGAAGTATACTGTATACTTACTGTGTGTATGGTTTTTGGGAAGTGAGTTAAAAATTCTGGAAAGGTCCAGGGAAATACATTCTCCAACGGCATTTATAGTCTACAGCGGGTTGATTGTAATGTAGTACAGAAAGATGGCTGTATGTAAAATGGAGAAACAATCTTGATTCTGTTTCGGTCTTTTAGCTGCCGTTGCCGTTTCCCCACTGGGAGGAAATCAACTCTTCTGTGACAGGTTTATATTCACATTTCTCTTAACCTTTCAGTTTACCTCTAGGGACGTTCGGGTCTCTGTTTAAGTGACTTTGGACCAGAGAAATAAATCACTGTAAGCAGTGAGCCATGTAGGAAGGACAGAAGTCTTGCTTTCAGAGTACAAATCAGGAAGTAGGGGTATGTTCTCTGGTCCAGACAAGTCCATGTTTCAAAGGGCTTTCTAGATCCAAATATCTATAACCTTTTAGAGTTACTTATAACAAGTTACAGGAATATTCTTTAATTTATGCCCTGAAAGTATGTCCTTGTTTATGCACTATGATGCAAAATGTTCCGAATTAATTTATAGCACTGTATGACGTTGATTAAGGCTGATCTGTTGGAAGCAGATCAGCATTTCTGTCGTCGAGCTGAAATACGTATTTGGCACAAAAAGCAAATCTATGGAGGAAGTGTGTATATATATATATATATATATATATATATATATATATATATATATATAAGGCAAAATGACCCTTATCTGTAAAGTCTGTTTCAATATTCTCATTGTGCATTATTTAAATAGCTCATGTTCTATAAAATTCTATCTAATCCTATGCAGCGCTGTAAACATCAGCTCTCCCACCGCCCCCCACCCCCCATACAGAGGAATTCACAGTACTGTCATTATTTAGACTGTACTTCTCTGTTGAGATTTCTGTTGGTTAATGTGGTTAAAAACACTCTTCTCATCTTAGTCGATGTTATTAGTTCAGGGCCACTCTCTAAATGGGAGCCTTATTTTAACACTGCTTTGGGCTACTGGCTTTGCCAGTCGTCCAGCCTCCTTTTCTCTGTGCCCATGAGAATTGAGAACTGAGCTTTCAGTGCACAGGGAACTGTGTCACAAACTAAACGAGGTTACACAGAGAGAGTATGCTATACTGCATCTAAAATGCAAATGGGTAATCTAGGGAATAGCAGCGATTTCAGCGGTAATCATAGCACAGACAGGATGAACAATGCAATACCTGTTTAAACATGATACAAAGAATTCACCCTTTCTTTGCTTGTAGCTTTAGCAGAATGAAATCTCCATGATCTCAAAGAGCAAGACGGCGCTTTGCTAGCATCACCTAAAACAAAACGAGTGCATTGTACAATGGGACACTTGTGCTCGTTATCTATATGTGGATCAGTACGGGTTGTTTTGTGTAGGAAGTTTCATGACCCCACTAGGATCCACTTTGTAGGAGGATGCTGTCGTGTTGGACTTTCTCCGGTGGGAGGCCTGGTCGGGTGAGACGAGATGGTTGTCCGAGACGAGATTAATCAGACTACCTATTGGCCCTTGCTGCCTGTGTGACAGCTCCATCAGTGAGCTCATCTCCTGAGAGGAGAAAGAAGCCCAGGCTTGCTGTAATATCAGGATACAAGTATGCCAAAAATGCCAAGTCTGCAGGTTTTCCGTTGAATTGGCATACCTTGGACTTGCTGCTGCAGGTTTTTTTTTTTCCCTGAAATTGTGTGCATTGATAATCAAACATCAGACATACAGTAACTTCTGAGTTTTGTCAGTTGTTTTTTCAATGTTCTTATTCATGCATCTTCAAATTAGACCTTTCTATTTCCCAATTATAAATAGGGTCTTGCTGTTTTATTACATTATATTGCTTGATACTTTTTAGATGACCTGAGCAAGATTTTTCTGTGTCTTCATTGATTGATTTGGTGATCGTAATAGCAAGTGCTTGTTTCCGTCAAGTCCCCAACATACAATATGTCCCGTATTGTTTGAGGTGAAATGGTGTTTTTTAGGAGAGGGAAGATTTGCATAAGTCCTAAGTTTGGATTGGGTAAATGCTTGTCACTAGGGAGGAATTTAGAGATCTAAAGGTGTGAGTATCTACAGTTGACTCTCTACATGTCATTTAATGCATTCTGAATCAATAGGTTACACGATAAGTTTCATGATGAATCTTTGAAAGGATTTTTTCTACACAAGAGAGGACACCACATTTGACATTGAAATGTATGCAAATTAACAATTTGTATATAGAATCACGTTCTCCTCTAAAATGCCTTTTAGTAAAACTACAGGGAGACCGTGCTGCTAGTCCTATTAAGAGGAAGCACAAATGTTGATTATATTTGTGATATATAACGCTGATGGCAATAAAATTAGTTTGCACTCTGAGCGTTTATGTTTGTCATTTCAATAGATTTATTTAAACTTTAATCACTAAAACAACATTTTATTTTATTTGACAAGAAAGTCTAAAACCTCTACAGAAATGCAGGTTACTGTATGTCATCACTCGGCCGGGTCAAAGTTCAAAGGCAGATCTGACGCTGGGATCTATGGATTTGTACTGTATATGGCAAACGCATATGAAATAAAATATAGTTGAAAACTTTTAATGTATGCATATGAGCTGTGTACTGTGCATGCCCGGGTTGGCATATTTATTTTACCAGGTATTTTTATTTATATCAATATAAAGCATGTATGAATATTGTTAAGACATTGATACAAGATTTAACCACTTGTATGTAAAACATATTGCACGATGTTCCAGTTTGGATTTGCAATAATAATGCCAATGGAATTTGCCATGACCCATGGGGTCACTATAAGCTTGAAAGTATATGGACAAAAACCGGCAAATATTTGCCCAAATGACGTCCCCGGACATTAGTATGTTCATGAACCTTTCTTCTTGTTTAAAAAACCAAGATGATGTCGTTAGAGAATCGAAAGCAAAATGGCACACACAGTTGAAAAAATGGAAGTGCACGCTGTTATTCCTTTCTTGCTTTGGAAGGGAAACAATGCGAAGGAGATGAACATCACAACGAACAGGTCGCCATGTACTGTGACGATGCTCCAGCGTATTACGTATTTCGTGGCAGGCGTTTCAAAGACGACGACGATGACGAAGTGATTTCAGAGGAGGAACTTTTCTCCAAGAGCCAAAAAAAAGGGTTCTTCAAAGAGGGTCTCCACCAACTCATCCATCATTTGGAGACGTGTGTTGGATTAGGTGAAGGATATGTAGAGAAGGACTAAGCTCACAACCAATATTTGTTTTCATTACTTAATTTTTTTCTTAGCAATACAAACAATTTTATGACATCCTATTTCAGATTTACTCCCCTTTTGCTGTTATAATAAGCTTCACTCTTCTGGGAAGACTTTCCACTAGATATTGTAGCATGGATGGGGGGATTTGGGGCCATTCGGCTATGAGCATTAAGGAGGTCAGGCACTGATGTTGGACAAGAAGGTCTGGTGTGCGTTTGGTGTTTTAGTTAATCCCAACCAAAGTTATTAAGTGTGGTTGAGGTCAGGGCTCTGTGCAGGTTACTTGAGTTCTTCATGCCATACTTTGTAAACCATGTCGTTTTGTGTATAGTACATTTTCATGCTGGAACATTTTTGGGATTCTTCATTTCAACCAAGCGAAATTGTAATGCCATAGCATACAAAGACATTCTATACAATCGCTTGCCTCCAACCTTGGTCAGGTGTCCTTGGGCTTAGCCATCTAGTGTACAGTGTTTATTTGAATGCCTGTTGTACTAGTTTGATCACACAGATCTGGCAACCATGCTAGGAAATCTTTCTTCTGTCTTAAAAAAAATTTGCATGTGAGAGCAAAGAACAATTCATTATGCATCTTATACTGTATATATAATAACTTGTTTATGCTTCTAGTGCTTCAAGCACAAGTACCACCTCTTTGAGAAGACAAGGTTGTTGCACTTCTATTTGCTTATGAGATGTACTGCCACAGCCTTTTACTACCACAATTATTTGCCAAGCATCCATCTGGAAATTGAGTCATTACATTCCAAAGTGCAAGATAAGAGCATGTGCCATTCTGTACATCTCCTTCCCAAAGGAAAGATCACCCCACCCCGCTTCTAATGGCAAATTGCACCATTCACATTGTGTATGAAACAGAGGGTCAAGCCTCACTGCAGAGCTAAGGAGATGATGATTATTTCCTCTCAACCATTTGTTTTGCTAATATATAGCACAAGCACCAATTGCGTTTCTAAAATCTTGCCCCGTTTTTATCCTCCCCGTTTTCCCACAAATATATGGACCATAGAACATTCGGGGAATTGCTTTCCATGTTTACAGAAAGCAGTCTCGTGCACATTTCTGCTTCATGACACGTTTTGCTGTTTTCTCCATCACTGCCTCTCTTTTTCTCCATCGTTCCTCCTCTTTTTGGCAATTGTTCAACTGTTCATCAGTCTTTTGAGGAGGGGGCCATTACGGAGAGGGCACAGAGGAATCACTTTATGAACATGAATTATGCATGGCTGACAAAGAGGTGGCAAACGCAAGCACGGATGCATTACTTCTTCCTTTTCATATTCCTCCCAGAGGCAGAAGATTTTGAGAATGAAATGCAAAAGCAACAGATCTGCTAGATGGGTACATACCTGCAGTGCGATGCGCTGACGCATTTCCCGAAATCCCAGGCTAGTCATCAAGAGAGCTTAGTGTGACTTCTGGCCCACAGGGGGTAGATTACCGTCCCAGAGCACAGTGTGTCTCAGAGTCTTATCAGGATGTTGGTCCTCCTGTGTTGATAGCAACCCAAATAAGCCAGTTTCGCTTGACTGCAAATCAGCAACGTTTGTTGCTGCAATTATATATGCAAATCTCTTTAGTTTACTTCAATCCCAGTGCCATGTAGATTTTTTGGAACATGCAAAAATAAAAATAGATGTCTTCACATTTGATGCTAATCATATGCAGAAACAGTTTGAATAAAAGAACATACCTAGTCTCCATGGTGCAGTCTGAAAAAAAACAACAAAAAGACAAGTTTTTCACATCACACATTCATTGTCTATACCACTTTATTTGGGGGGGGGGGGGGGGGGGCAAGCATGGGAAGACTATGCACACAGACCCGAGGCAGGAATTGAACCAGGATCCTGGAGGTGCAAGGCAACAGTGCTAACTACTAAGCCGCCGTGTTGCCTTTATCAAATCAATTTAAGTTAATATATAAATGTTTTTTCAGTTCATGGAACCTTAATCAGAGCAGAAAGCATCTTAATTGGAGATAGTGCTGTATTGCATAGTTGGAGTGTCCTCTTTTCCTCTTGGATCTGATATTAATGTGTTAAATCTTCCATGCTACTACCTTCCTGTCTCCTCTTAGATCTGATATTAATGTGCTAACCCTCACATTCTCTTGATCATTTTCTCTCTCTCTCTCTCTCTCTCTCTCTCTCTCACTCCTTCCCTTGAGCTAACATTTCCTGGTTGGACATCTTATACAACGTTCACTCTTTGTTCTTCAGGATTTCACCATGACATGAAAATGTTTAATGTTCTTTGAAGTAACAGATGTAAAAACATATAAAACCTCCGTTGGCTGTTAATAAATAGAGACCTTTCTGACAGACACCGTGTTTGCGTGTTTGACTTTGTCTCTCCTGGCATCAGTAAGCTTATCGAAGCAGAGCGGATGGACCAGGTGACTCATTTATTAATCTACGAATCTATAAAACTTTACCACTGGCCAATTGAGCCCAATAATATAATGGTCAGCATACCACTAAACTATAGTTAGTGGTAATTTTGGCACTGTGGGCAGTTCTGCCTGAAAAGAAAATCTGCATCTCCATTAAGCTTATCAGCAGACAGAAGCATGCCATACTCTAAAGTCTCCTGGTAGATGGCCGAGTTGATTTCGGACTCGATAAAACATATTGGACCAACACCAGCTGATGACATGGCATCATAAATCATCACTGACTATGGAAACTCCGCAGTTGACTTGGGTTCTGTGCGTCTCTGCTCTTTCTCCAGTCACTGGGCCCTTGATTTCCAAATTAAAAGCTTTTATCTGAAAATAGGGCTTTGGAGGCAATGGTGCAGTCCTTTTTCTCCTAAGCCTCAGGTTCAAGAGTAGTGTGATACTAGGAACTCAACAATTATAGCCCATTTCCTGAAGAAGTCTGAGCAAGGTGGTTCTTGATGCACTGACTCCAGCCTCACTCTCCCAAGTTCTTGAATCTTAGAATTTTCTTAAGTCTGCAGTCTGTTGCTTGGGCATGATTTCCTATCACACTTTTACGTTCCATTCAATGTTCCATGAACTGGGAGACCTTGGTCAATTCAGATTGGGAGGTTTGTGAGCAAGAACCACCACACTAAGCACTGGGAACCCCCAAGGTTGTGTGCTCTACCCGCTGATGTTCACTCTGCTGACCCATAGATGTGCAGTAACTCGCAATTCAAATCACATTGTCAATTTCACAGATGACATGCTAGGTCTTATTAGTAAGAGCAGTGAGTCAGCGTACAGAGAGATGATTCAGCGGTTATTGGACTGAAGCAAAATAAACAAGCTGTCTCTGGCTTTAGGAGAGCATGAAACATCCACTCTCCACTGAACGTGGCTAATCGTTAAGAGCACTAAATTACTGGGTGTTGATGTGGGGGAGAACATCAACTGGTCCCTCAACTGTACCCCTCCCCCAACCCTAACCAGATTCTATAAAGGGACTACTGAGAGCATTCTGAGCAGTTGTATTACTACCTGGTTTGGAAATTGTACCGTCTTGGATTGCAGGACCTTGTTTGATCATCTCTTGGGAGTCTTGGGAGGTTGGTTAACATTCCCATGGCTATGTACAAAGTAATCAAACTTGTCTGTCTGAGATAAAATATTAATTGCATTTGGGGTGTTTATTGGCTAAATTAGACATCAGAGCATCAGGGAAATTACATGTTTACTTAAAATAGACACTGAATGTGTTAAGCTGTATACGTTGGCTCAAAATCAACCATCTTAACACAATCGTAGTTGGCATTGTAGTTGGCAGGTCCACCTCTCCTGAGCATCATTCTCACATCTTGTTTTACACTCTGCGAATTGTTGGAAGAACACCATGCATCCATCCAGACTTTTGACCAAACAATTTCATGGTGTCCTATATTTCGGAATCAAAGAGATTCAGCTTAGCCTTGTCTCAGCTTTAGACACTCTGTCCATGGGACACAAATTGTCTAGTACAATTTTCTGGTCGCATGCTTTGGCCCTTTGTAATCTGATTGGCTAATAGAACCTCATAAGCCATTACAGTTAAACTAAACGGACAGTAGAGCATTTTTATATTTTATTCATTCAGTTATTCCTTTAAATGAGAAAAATACGTACGTTATAACTAAAGTTAAATATTTTTTGTGCCACTCTAGGATTACAGTTTGTCAAACAAGCCCATGATATTATTACTTGTGCTGTTGGAGGAATACAATAAAAATGATGAGCAAATCCTAAAGAACCACAGAATATCTGTAAGCTTGACATTTGGTCAGTAAACCTTCATTAAATCATTCACACAGTTTCATTAAAAGTGATGGATGTAAGCCTTTAAGATGCAGTGAGGTCTGGATGTATCTGTGCCCAGTTACAGCCTCGCCTCTTTTCTCTTTCTCCCATTAATGAAAAGCAGAATGAATAACCTCAGATCAATAATCTGTCATTACAAACCAATGATTAGCGCTTTTTTAAAATATATATATATATAATGTTGAACACCACTGCCTTGAAGATAAACAACCCACATTAGTGGGGTTGAAGTTAATTTATACACACATTAATGGAATAGGTAATGTACCCTATGTATTGTTTTTGTGCACTATTTTGTAAGGTTATACCCATAATGGTCTGGAGAGGGATGCTGGCTTCCATTGACCACTTAAAGATCGATAAAGAGTGGGAAGTATTTACGCCATGACGGCATGTCCTTAGAGTTTAACACCGCCACTTTTAAGTAGAGTGTTCACATGAGATTTCATGGCTAATCCTGTACTTGAAAATCCACGGCTGTGGATCTTTTTACCAAAAAATGTTTAAGTTGAACACAGAAGCAATAATGCTTTTAAAATAACAGTATTTATCCTTTGGTCAGGATGTTAAATCCAGTAGGCAATATGCAAACATTAAAAGCTCTAAAATGCCAAGGAGAGATCTGTTGCTTCTGTTCATGTTAAGAATGCAGAGTGTTAAACAAGACCTCTCCAGGGTTCCTGGTTTCATCCTGAGGTCAGGTTACATTTTGGGTTTTTCATTTTCGTGAGTGAATTTCCTCTTGGTTCTTCGGGTCACTCCAGGTTTACATGCAGCTGGCTATGGTAAAGTGCTCCTATTTGTGTATGTGTATATATGCATGTATGTATATGGTGCTCTGCCATGAATTTGGTGAACTGTCCTGCCTTGTGACCAGTGTTCCTGGGAAAGACACATAATACACAGTGCCTGGCCAAAAAAGCCATGGCTTCAGAAGTGTCAAATTATTGGTCTGCATTAAGCAACAAAAGCAACCGTTGAGATTTGAAATAGCTGGAATTGGGTTAAGGTATGTCCAACACATTATTAAAACATGCAAGGATAGTGCTGAAATGGGAATTTGTGGAAGAAATGTTCTAAAAAAAATATTAGACAGACACACGGTGAAGTCACATGACTAATAAATGAACAGTAATAGTTAAAGTAAGAGCATTTCCACACAACCAATGAAGCAAGATTGGATGGACCCAAGATGTGTGTGTGCTTGCTTGCGCGGGTTTGTGGGTAAAAGTTGTCCTACACAGCAGCCCCCCCCCCCTTCTTCTCTCTGTTTACAATCACTACAGCCACGATTCTTTTTAAACATAAAGTGCAGGTCATTTGTTTTATTTTTACTTTATATTTTGTATTCATTATTTTCTTATGAATATTTTTTGGGTTGGAGTTTCCATAATATGTTATCAGGGAAATTTGCTTTGATATATGAGTATTTTGATATACAAGCACATTTCCAGAAGTGTGGTCCAAGGTTCCAGTGTAATTGTATATTTTGAAAACATTTTAATAAAAAAAAAAAAAAACATGCTGGCAAGAATATAAATATACGTATATTTATTAATGTATACATTTTTACATTATTTTACAATTGATTAAGTAATACAAGTTTAATTAATCAATCTCTTGAGCAACTTTCTGTATTATACTGGAAATCTAGTGCGGTGTAACGCTAATTCACTTTTATCTATTTTATCTACCGTTCGTATATATTTCTATATAATGCGCCATAAGAAGGTTTTTGCATTGTTGAAGTACAAAGTGTGCTTGTACACCTTCAGCACTATTGGGATTTTTTTTTCTTTTCTCTATTTGGCCTTGTCTTTTACAATTAATAGAATTTTTTTTTTATGTCACTGCACTTGTGATTGCTACTTCCTGCAGCCATCGGTTCTGCATAGAGCCAATGCGATGTGATAGTTGCTGAGGGTTTTTTTTCCACATTGACTCAGTCACAAAGGCTGTAAATACTCTGCAGCTGGAGAGCAGAACATTTGTTTCACATTTATTCACTGACCAGCAAGAACACAACACAGAGCAGAGGACTTATTCCTCTAATTAAGTGAGCGCTGCCATGGTAACACATTAATACACCAGAGAGCGATCAGTCAAAGCAAGTGGCTTAAAGCTATTGAGGTTAAGCTCTCTAGTTTTTTGGTCTAACCATGTACATCTGGCATATCTAATTTTGTGCAGTAAGTGAAATTACTTGGGAGATTATATATACACACACACACAATAACAATTGGAAATGAGAGGAATATTCGGCAGTGAGTGAAGTTGATGTGTCTGTTGGTTGATGGCTAGACTAATGGGTCAGAGCAACTCCGAAACTGTAGCTCTAGTGAGATGTTCCCAGTATGCAGTTGTCAGGACCTACCAAAAAAAGATTGAACGGAGGACCAGTGATCAGGTCATGGGCAGCCAAGTCTAACTAATGTACATAGGGAAAAGTTGGCCTGTGTAGAGCAATCCAATAGAGGACCTACTGTCCATCAAATTGCTGAAAAAACTAATACTGGCTCTGATAGAAAGCAATCAGACCACACAAAGCATTTCTGTTTGTTGGGTACGGGGCCGCAGACTGGCCAGACTACCCTTGCTGACCTGTGTCTACCACCAAAAGCGCCTACAGTGGGCATGTGAGCAGCAAAACTGGACCACTGAGCAATGGAAAAAGGTGACCGGGTCTGATTAATTATGCTTTCTCTTACATCATGTGGATAGCCATGTGTGGATGGGTTACTAACCTGCTAGCAGGAGTCAATGTGATGCTCCGGGCAATGTTCTGCTGGGAAACCCTCATGTTATTTTGACACGAACCATCTACCTAAACATTGTTGCCCAAAACAAGTAGGCCCCTTTGTGGAAACGGTATTCGTCGACAGCAGTGGCTTCTTTCAGCAGGATAAAGTGCAAAAATGGTTCAAGAATGGTTTGAGGAACACAGTGACAAGTTTGAGGTGTGAAATGGCCTCCAGATTCTCTAGATCTAGTGGGATGTGCTGGAAAGACAAGTCGTAACCATAAAGGCTCCACCTCACAACTTAAATGATCCACTACTGAAGGCTTAGTGCCAGATAGACTCCACCAGACCTCTGAAGGCAGGGTGTTGTATTTTGGTGGAGAAAGAGGAATCTACTCAATATCAGGCAGGTGGTCATAATGTTATGATTAGTGTGTGTGTGTGTGAGTGAGAGAGAGAGTACTTAATCACAAAGGGAAATGAAAAAGCCAGGGTTATTGTGTATTTATGATAAATATCAATATACTTTTGCAAAATGATTTACATTTTAATTTAAAAGGTTTTTTAAAATGTATTATTTATACAGATTTCCGTTGCACAAGAATTAAAGCCCGACTGGGGTGACACCCCTGAATTAGCTCTGGTGCAGCTAGTTGCCATCACAGCTTATAATTAGTTGAATGGAGTAGACATGTGGCAATTAAAGTGCCACTTGACCTATTTATCAGCAGGGACTGAGCTGAAGGTTACATGGATGGATCCAAATATAAGGCAGTCCTAGAAGAAAAAAAAACCTTTGCAGTCTGCAAGAGACATGAGCCTGAGGCAGAGCATGACCTTCCAGCCAGACATGAGTTTAATCATACTGACAAAGCCATGCTGGACTGGATTGTAAGGAAGAACCTGAATATGTTGGACTAAGCCCAGACCTCAGAAGCTGTTGCAAAATTCTACATGCAGTCTGATGGAGCTTGAGCAATTTTGCCAAGAAGAATAAGAAAGAATATACAATATGGATAACTGACCATCACCTTCTTGTGCCCCCATTGTAAATCCATGCTCATTAACATGGAGTTGAATTCCCATCTTTGCTGTTATACCAACATCAGCTCTTCTGGGAAGACTTTCCACTAGATTTTGGAATGGAAGGTTGATTTGTGCTCATTTAGCCACAAGGTGTGATGATCAGGTGTCTACATATGTTTGACCATTTAGTGTATCAGGATCCTTATGAGCAAAGCAGATAGAGGCATGTCCCAGAAGAACTGTGATTTCAGCCAAAGGTGCTGTGTTTGTTGAATTAACATTCCAGTCAAAACAAGATATTTTTGCACCTTCATATGTTAGTCATATTGTGTAAAAGAAATTGCGAGCATCCCAGTAAAGTCAGTTTCCAGTACAAAATTTCAAAAGTTACGGCGACTGTTAGAGGTTGCGGAACATAATTACTGTACATCCTGTAGAAGAAGACCACCTTGTGAAGATGTCAACCGTTAAACTCTTCTGTGCTCTGTTTGCTACTGTACTTAGCAGCGGTAATTTGAAAGCATTAAGAGACCAAGACGTGAGTGATGGTTCAGGTGGCTAAGGCTCTAGGTGGTTGATTTGAGGATCTGGGTTCGAGCCCTGCTGTTGGTGGGTTGCCACACCTTGTACAGTACTACTCAGCCACTGCATGTACAGTAGTGGCGGTCCCAAGCCCGGTTGGAAAAATGGGATGGTTACGTCAGGAAGGGCATCTGGCATAAAACCTGCGCCAAGTCGTGTGTGGATCGGATGGTCCGCTGTGGCGACCCCGTGATGGTAGCAGCAGAAAGATTATTTTCTCTCTCTCTCTCTCTGTGATCGAACTGATTTATATAGTCTTTACCCCTTAATTCATTTACTGTATTACATGCATGTATGTACATTTGTCCGAATATTTTTGTTGTTGTTGTTGTTGCTTGTTGCACACTTTGTATTTAAATGTGGAAAAAGATGACATAAAGATGACAGGTATTCTTTAATTAGCTTTGCTGGCACATGTCAGTACTTGTATATAGGGTAATGAAACGCTTCATCAAAATAATGCAGGATTGTAGTTTTCTATCCTGTCCAAATACTATGTGTATATTTTTAGTTATTCTGTCCTTTTGAAGGCCGCTGAGACTTTCTCAGATAAACAGAGCTGGAACATGGAACATGAGCATTCCATCTCTTCCAAACTTTCACACCAGTGGCTCATGTTCACTACAAAGTGTGGTACAGTATTTCATGATATGCAAACGAATCTCTATACTGTAGCACTTGTTTTTACTTTCGTTGCCAAGAATTCCATTCTGTAACAAATTTGAAGTCTGTTGGCCCATACATACCAAAAAAAAAAAAGTTCTGAAGGGAGACATATGGGTCAAACTAAAAATAGCGCACACCATCGATTGTTCAAGGACGGTCACCACAAACTCGTTACAGGCCATTACTTCGGGCAGACAAGCACTGTTTAAAAAAAGCTTTCCTAACAGACTACACACACACAGCAGTAGCAGTGTGTGATTGCGCCGCGATTAAGTACGATGGAAAACACTTACTCATGGGGAAAAAAAGTAAGAAATCTGAATCTGACCTTGAAGCCTCTCCATTGCTGCTGCTGGCACATTCATGTCTTTCCATTATTTAATGTTGCAAATTAGTGTGTAAAGTGTGAAAACAGCAGTTCTTTGCTTTTAACAAGTGGATAGTAGTACAGCGGCACAGCAGGTAGCATTGACACCTTATAACTGCCCGTGTGGAGTTTGCATGTCCTCCTCTTGTCCATGTGGGTTTCCACTGGGTTGCTGGTTTCACCCATCAATATCATGCCAGTGGATTGGTGACTCTAAACTGCCTCAGAAATGAGTGAATAGGATTACGCCAACCTACTTGGAAATGCACTATACCATACTGCCAGGTGAACAGTTTTCTAACACTCTTCTCTCACACATTAATCCTGTGGTGAGATGGCCAATGAGTTATGAGGAGGAATGAAAGAGTGCACAGGATACAAAACCAGTTGTATCTGTCAGCGTGTCTAAGTGATTATGAGAGAGATAGAGAGAGAGAGGGAGTTTGGAGTGAGCAAGCAAAGTGTGTGCGGGGTGGGAGCAGAAAGATCCTTAATGGGGGTTTAGGGGAACGAGCAGAAGGCAAAGTAAGATGGAATATCAATGGCTACATTAGCATCTGAGTGCTCATGGGAGACCGGGAGCAATGGCCTGTCATTAGTGGAGTCACAAGGGGAAGAAAAAGGGAGGGAGATTAGATTAAATTAACAGACTGACAGACTGAATCTGACTGCTAGATCTATTCTGCCAGTGAAGGAAACAAGAACGGATGATGCGCTACGTATTAATTCTCAGCCCTCCTAATTATATGCATCACAGTACGAAGAAGACCTGCATCAAGGCTTGTTTGTGTCCTTGTACTCAGGTGTTGAAATGAATCTCCCCTGGTTGTCTGGACAATCACCTCTCTAATCCCTTTCTAATATTGGGGCCATGGTAGCTCAATGTGTTAAGGTTCTGAGTTACTGATCAGAAGGTTGGGAGTTCAAGCCCCAGCTCGACAAAGGCTGGGCCCTAGAGCAAGGCCCTTAACTGTCCCTGCTACATGGGGTGCCGTATAAGGTGCTCTGACCCCAGCCTCCTGACAAAGCTGTGGTATGTGAAGAATAAAGTATTGTACAATGGTATACCATATTTGTTATTTTTTATGAGGACAAGGATATGTTCCCAAACACTTCTGCAACAGTGTCTACCAAATGCTGTAAACAAATTTAAATCATGTCTGGCAGAAATCTTTTAAAATCAAAATCATTCATCTGAGTTGGTCGTCAGCTTTATTGCATTATTTAAAACACAAATCAATCAACTTCCCATTAGCATGTTCGATTATAATACTCGAGTATCATTCAAGAATATGAGCGGAGACGCTCCGGTCGCCAAAGATTAGCTCATTATCAACTCAGTCACAGACTTGGAAAAACAGAGGGTTGATCAGAGATTTTCCTGCAGCCAGAGGCCTGATTTCTAATGAATTTGCGTAAGGTCAGGACAAGCAAATAGTACGAGAGGGGAGATGTCCATCACTGTCAAATGCAGGACAGGTAATCATTAACTAATAAATAAAAGCGGCTCCACCAAGTCTGTGGTTTGTCTGCTTATCCACTACTGTAAGCATAATTTAACGTGTCATCAGCGATGATGCATGTTTGTATAGGCTGAGATCATTTACGGCGCGCAGGCATTTTAGTGCAGCTGGCATAATAAATGTTTGTCCTGGACTCGAGTCAAAGTGCTTAAAGCAAATGGCAAAGCTTAGAAGCGACGGCGCTGTGCATTAACGGTGTATTCATTTGTGAATAATGCTTGGAAATCACCTCAGCTATGTAGACTAACCTCTAGACCATGGGGTTCCAACCTTTTTAGTCAGCTGCTTAATTTTAGCCTAACAGGAAACCATTTGCTTGCTGAAAAAGATTCATTTTACTTATTGCGCATTTTTTTAGTCCATGCATCATTGGCTTGTTTGGAGTATATCTTTTGATTCCAAATGTCTTCTTAAGAAAGCTGGCTAAATGTTTTTTTTTATTATAATAACGTGAGCACAGGATCAAATCAGGGACCCTGGGATTCTGAAGCAGAATTGCTCCTCACTATACTACAAACCCACCTTTTTTTTAAACAACCTAAACAACCTATTCTTTTAACAGGTGGCCTGTTTTCCAAGACGTGCTTGATGATTTTTTTCTAAAGGCATGGTCATATAGGAATCTGGTGGTCTCTGATGTTTAGCTGTCAGCCTGTGATTTTCAGACTTCTTTGATGTCAACAGATGTAACGACTCTGAACGTAAACAAGAAAGCAGTTTGAAATCCCGATTTATAGTTTTTTGGCGAAACTGAAAAATATTCTCTTATATCACAAAATAATGACCCGCGCCTGATTTTCGACTACTCCTAAAAATATCTTCCGAGATTACCCAGTGATATGAGATCTTAGCATCCCCGATCTACTCTGAGTGCAGTTTCAAAACATGTTCAATATTTATGACTCAACACCCTGTAGTGTGGGTAGAAAACTGATGTCTGGTAAATAGACAACTTTGATGTTGTGTGAAGTAACCAAACTGTTTTCCACCATGTGTGTTTTGATCTCCAGAAATTCTGTACGGATTTTTTCATTTGTTGAGAGTCGTGATCAGAGCCTGAAAAGCTTTTTTTTTTTCTCCCGCTCTTTTTTTTCTTCTTCTTCTTTTAGTGGACAAATCTTGGCATATGAGCGTTTTGATGACTAGAAGATAATAAAGGACACACACGGACTCACTTTTTCTCATTAGGATGTTTGGATAAATTGTTTCCCTTAATAAATGGACATGGTGCCAATCCATCGCAGGGCGCACACACTCACACTCTCAAGGCAATTTGGGAAACGGCAGTTAGCCTAGTCTGCATGTCTTTGGACGGTGGGAGGAAAGCCATCAAGCACAGGTAGAGAACATGCAAACTCCATGCACACAGAGGCGGGAATCGAACCTGGACCCTGGAGGTGCAAGGCAACAGCGTTAACCATGCCGCCTACCATTTAAAAACTGCATTTTATTATTATTATTATTATTATTATTATTATTATTATTATTATTATTATTATTATTAGATTATATAGACCAGCCATTATTATGAAGTAGGTCCCCACTTTCTGATCTGATCATCTTGGTTCATACACATTTTTTTCACATTTCATACACATTGCCAAACTTTTCTTTACAAAGCTGCTTTGCGGCAAATAATTCGAACTGAACATTGGCCACCAAAATAGTGATGCGCTGTGTGTCCTGACACCTTTCTATGGGAACCAGAATTCACCTTTTCAGCAATTTGAGCTACACTAGCTTTTTTTTTGGGGGGGGGGATCAGACTACACGGGCCTTCACTCCCCATGTGCACCATTAAGCCTTGTCCGTCCATGGCCATGTCTCCGGTTCACTGTTTTTTCTTCCATGCACCACTTTTGGTAGGTCCTGCAGCCTGACCACTGCAGCCTGGGAACATCCCACAAGGTGTTTCCAGGCTAGACTGGTCAGATGGCTAGATGATTGGCACAGCAGCTACAGTTACGATATAGCTACTTATTACAACGGCACTTGGAAGTGGGTGGGATAATTTAAACAGCAAGTGAACATTTTGTCCCTGAAGTTGCTGTGTAAACAGAAAAAATGGGCAAACATGAATATTTGAGTGACTTTGACAAGGGCCAAACTGTGATGACTGTAGATGACTGGATCAGAGCAACTCCAGAACTGCAGTTTTTGTGGGATGTTCCTGGTCTGCGGTGGTCAGGACATAACAAAAGTGCTCCAAGGAAGGAAATCCAGTGAACCGGTGACAGGGTCATGAGCGGCCAAACCTTATTGATGCACATGGGGAGTGAAGCTAACCTGTGTAGCCTGATGCAATAGATGTGCTACTGTAGCTCATTGAGGGATAATGCTGGTTCCCATAGAAACATATCAGAACACAGTGCATTACTTTTTTGCTGGCAAAAAGTGGACCTACTCAATATTAGACTATATATGACCACCATATATGTGTATATATAGTGGTTATATGTATATATTTGGTGGTACAGTACCATCCCATACTATATTTGGTGGTCATACTGTTATAGCTGATTGATGTGTGTGTGTGTGTGTGTGTGTGTGTGTGTGTACAATGTATACAAAATATACTGCTCAAAAATATTTAAGGGAATGCTTGGTCCCGGTTTGACTTGAATGGTCACGTCAAGCCAGGACTAAATGTTCCGTTAATTTTAACACCCGTTTCTGTTCATTGGTAATGTTTATTAAACCATTAGATTAATGTATCTAATGTATTTTTAAATACTTAATGTGTAGCTTTCGTGTTGTATTGTCCTTTTTTAATATCCTTTTTTTTTATATATAAAAAACTGTGTCCATTTGGAGGGGCATTGATGTTAATAATTTATTTCCCTTTATAAATATTGCATTAACACTAGCACCATTGAGGCCTTGGATTTCTGTGGCATATGGCGCACTATAAAAGGAATGCAGCCTTCTGCCTTCACATCATATCGAGTGTTATCACCTTCACATCTGTTGATAACAGCCCAAATCTCTCACCTTGTCATTACGACTTGTACTGCAGCTCTCATCTGTCATCCTGTCTGTTCGATATGCTTGCAGGAAAACACATGGTTGCCTTTATTAGGTTGCTCACTTTGTCTGCTGTTGCTGCAGGCGAACACTTTTTACGTCGAGAACTGTTTTATTGCGGCGACCAAGCTCACAGGTGTGTTGTAGATTAAGAAGACAACAACAGGGGACAGAGACCTACCTCTTACTCCTCCAAACCACTCAAATGCTGTCAGGAAATAGATGAAGCTGCATCTTTTCCTCTCTCTTTCAGCACGAACTAAACAGCAGTCATCAGTGCTGGAAGCTATTGTGCTGCACTACAAGGCCCTCTTTCCTCCTGTCAGTGCTGGAGGAGAGCTAATGTCAGATCTGGTTTTTCTGATAGGGATGTGTGTGTCAGGTCACTGAAGACTGAGATGTCTTCGGGGCAACGTGCTACCTAAATGTTCAGTGCTTTGTCTCAGCAGCTTTTTGTGCTTTTGTACTGGGTAGACAAATTAAATTGCAGTTTTGAAAACTGGTGGCTTATTGGTTATGGCAGATTAACACTTCATAACTGTCTGATTTTGACACAATCAAATGTGGACTTGATGTCAAAGAATAATAAACGACACTCCGATCTGTTTTTCTTCTTTCAGTAGGGTACAATGCACCTGCTGTTCTTTGTATAGTTGATCCGACTTAGAGTTTCATAATATTGTTGTTTTCTCTCTCTCTCTCTCTCTCTCTCTCTCTCTCTCTCTTTCTCTCTCTCACCTCATTTCCATTGCATAGCACTTTAGGTGAGCGCTGAGTAAATATTCCATGACACATTTTCACTGGTTGCCAAAATTTCCCTCCTAATGTGACATCACATAAGAGGAGTCCCTCCCAATTTGTTGCGCTGTTCTGCTGTTTTCTGGTGGAACAAATGGCTCAGAAGCAGCTCATTTACATAGACACTGAAATGGTGCATTTGGAAGAGAAGTAAAACAGAGGGATATTGAGGTACCAGTCATTCTTGAGAACTGGGACAAACATGTACAGCACACAATATTAATAATTCATAATCATTCATAATCATCATATTTTGTTCTGTAAACCTTTTTTTTTTTCAATCCTAGTTAAAATTATTTTTATTTTATTTGAAAGTCTTTGTCCAGAATGAGGGTTACACATTTTCAAATTGCTAAAAAAAAAATGATTAAAAAATCACTTACTGTGTGCTAAATAAAATAAGTACGTACTAATTAATTAATGACTGTTAAAAATGTATTTATTCTATCTTTCACTCTAATTTTTTATGTGCAAAATTTGTGTCCTGAGTCATCAAACAGTTCTAATAAATAAATAAAGTCAGGCAATCTTGTGGTCAACTGAAATTTCACAGACCTCTTCATGACCCAGTTTCTTCTATACCCTGTTCAGCTGCTGAAGTTCTTGAAAGTTTGATCACGTTTGAAAAATTTTAAAGATTTGATCTTGATACCACATTAAATATGTAGCTAGCGAATTATGGAAGAAAAACGAACTAGCTTCCACATACGTTTCAGAAGTTAGCTAGCATAATGTGGAATTTTGTCAACTCTGCCTAGCTTTCCCGTCATCTGACGGTGGTGACTTGTTGTGTGACAGTGTTGACAAAGTGTTTTATTTTAAAATACGTTTTACATTTTCACACACGTTGTATATAAAATATACTGCTCAAAAAATCAAGTCATGTCAAGCCAGGACTAAGTTCTAATTAAAAAATAATATTTATTCATATTATATTTAATTATATTTTAGGCAGTTTTCATGTTGTATTGTGTTTTTTTTATTATTTTTATTTCCATAGTTTTGTTCATTTGGAAGGGCATTGATGTTAATTTAGCAAAACATTAGTTTTTGTTAATTCACAATTAATATAAAAGTATTTTTTTTTGTTTTTTCACGTTTTGCAGTGGAACCTTGGATTGCGAGTAATTTAGTCTATGAGCATTTTGCAAGACGAGCAAAAATCTTTTCATAAGTTTTAACTCTTTAAATGAGCGAGGTCTTGACATACGTGTAGTATGTGTATGCTTTGTCTGCCGAGCGTCACGTGATTTGCCGACAGAGCAGCGATTCTCTTTGTGTCTGTGTTTTTGTGCGCACGCATGTGGAAGTCGTTGTACACAGTAGGCCCCTCCCTCCCTTCTCCTCTCCTCTCTCAACTTGGTTCAGCCATGGTTGTTTTCAAAGGTAAAGTGCAGGTTAATTTGTTTTATTTTTACTTCATATTTTGTATTAATTATCTTTATGAGTATATTAATATTAAGTGTTTTATTATTATTATTATGATTATTATGATTATTATTATTATTTAAGCATGTTTTGTCCCAGTTCTCAAGAATGCTTTATTTGAGGGTTTTTTTCCACTGGAACATTAACAGATATACTTTGGGGATCTTTACACATATGTTATCTTTAAAGGAACAGTAAAATATGGGCCCTTTAAAAGAGAACCTGAACAATATGCAATGCACCTTGCATAGACAATATTTTTGAAATACTGATAATATGTTTGTGTCCAGTGATTCTGGTGCATAGTTTTCGTTGGTGGTATATTTTTGTTGTTTGTGAGAAGTTGCCTCATGCCGCTGTCACATGGGGATATTGCTAGCACAGTTACATTGGTGAGTCACAACAGTCACAGCAGCAATGTAAATTGTTATATTAATGAGAAATTTACTTTAGAGTTTGGGGAGATGGCAAATGCTGGCACATTTTCACTGGTTTGCAGCAGAGACTCTTCTCAGACTAGAGAGTAATTTCGGCGATGACGAGCACAGCGGTGTTGAAACTGTGTGAGCGAAGTATACAAATGGGGTTGTGAGAGAAAGATAGAGTAAGTGCTAATTCTCACTGGCGACAGTATCAGCAGGCACTCAAATGGAATTGTGGGTAATTCAGGAAACTTGGATATCACTTAAAATAGGCGGCGTGATGTGAGTAGTGGTTAGCACTGTTGCCTTGCACCTCCAGGGTCCGGGTTCAATCCTGTCTCTGTGTGCATGGAATTTACATGTTGGTCCCGTGCTTGGTGGGTTCCCTCTGGGTTCTCTGGTTTCCTCCCACAGTTCAAAGATTTGCAGATTAGACTAATTGGTGTTAAAGTGTGAATATGTGTGTATGTGTGTGCCCTTCGATGGATTGGCACCCAGTCCAGGATGTACCCTGCCTCGTGCCCTAAGTCTCCTGGGATAGAGTCCAGGTCCCTGCCATCATAAATACAGGATTAAGCAATATAGTCGATGAGTGAGTGAGTGAGTGATATCACTTAAATTGTGTGTTAATTCTAAAATATTGGTATGCAAGTTGAACAGGTTTATGTATGTGTGTGTGTATTCTTCTTGCAGAATAGTGGCAGGTCACTATGTGATGCTGGTGGAGGAAAATGTTTCCTGACTTGCTCCTCCAAAACACCCCAAAGTGGCTCAATAATATTTAGATCTGGTGACTGTGCAGGCCATGGGAGATGTTCAACTTCACTTTTATGTTCATCAAACCACTCTGTCACCAGTCTTGCTGATCCTGATACACGGCACCGCCTTCAGGATACAAAGTTTGAAACGTTGGGTGCACATGGTCCTCCAGAATGGTTTAGTAGTCCTTGG
Source organism: Clarias magur (assembly GCA_013621035.1). Taxonomy (NCBI): domain Eukaryota; kingdom Metazoa; phylum Chordata; class Actinopteri; order Siluriformes; family Clariidae; genus Clarias; species Clarias magur. The sequence goes on along the minus strand of QNUK01000442.1, from coordinate 498,981 downwards.
CAGTGATGCGCCCATTTAGCACAAGTACAGCGTAGGGCCTAGGGAATACAATGATATTGCAGCCCAAACCATCACTTATCCACCCATGTGCTTCATCCTGGGCATGCAACAGTCTGGGTGGTACGCTTCTTAGGGGTTTCTCCACACCGTTACTCTCCCGGATGTGGGAAAGACAGTGAAGGTGGACTCATCAGAGAACAAAACGTTTCACATTGTCCACAGCCCAAGGTTTTCGCTGCTGGCACCATTAAAACCGACGTTTGGCATTGGCACGAGTGACCAAAGGTTTGGCTATAGCAGCCCCTGACAATTGAGCTCCTGACAAACAGTTTTAGTTCAGGTGCACATTTAATTCTGCAGTGAGTTGGGCAGCTGTGATTTTATGTTTTTTGCATACAATCAGGGTTAGCACTCGGACGTCCCTTTCAGACAGCTTACTCTTGCGTCCACAGTTACTCCGGTTGGATGTGGTTCATCCTTCTTGGTGGTAGGCTGACATTACCTTGGATAACGTGACTCTTGATACATCACAAAGACTTGCTGTCTTGATCACAGATGCACCAGCGAGATGTGCACCAACAATTTGTCCTTTTTTGAAGCCTGATATTTCACCCATAATGTTGTGTACATTGCAATATTTTAAGCAAAACTGTGCTATTAAAGTTTTGTGGTGGAATGTGCAATCAATAAAGATTGGCAAATTTAGCCATGAATTGGCCAGTGTTTCAGTTTCATTGTCCAACCTCTGTATATATATTCAAATTTATTGCGATGTACCCGTGTTGAAGTGTGTGTACATTTTTGGTATATACTTTATAGGGTATGTCTATATTGTATAACTATCTCTTTTTCTTTCTGTCTTGTGCCCAGGCTCGCTTCTCCTACTTGCACATGAAGTACCTGTTCTTTTCCTGGCTGGCCGTTTTTGTAGGAAGCTGGGTGATATACGTCCAGTACTCCTCCTATACAGAGCTGTGCCGTGGACATGAATGCAAACACACTATAGTGAGTTCAGCTCAACATTTCACACTCAAGTCCAGCATTTCAGCATTCCTCCTAGAGCAGGGCAGTTCCAATCCAGTGTCGATGGCCCATTGTCCAGCACAGTTTGCTGATTTTTCAGCTCAAACACAGCCGATTTAGTTAATCTTTTAACTGCCAGGTTTAGTGTGTATGGCTAAGTGTTGGTGAATTGCAATCTCTGGGGGTGGCTGGCCGTCTACAACTGGATCTGAACATCCTTGTTCTAGTGATGATGATGACTGTGGCAAGGGAGCCATCTGCTGGAAGACGACTGTACACTAAAGGAACACGTCAGATAATACACTGCAGAAGGCGCTGATGTGTGTTTGTATTTCAGTGTGATAAGTTCCAGAAGGGGGTGATCGATGGTACAGCCTGCAGCAGCTTATGTGAAAAGGAGACCCTGTATTTTGGGAAATGTCTGTCTGCCAAACCCAGTAACCAGGTCAGAATTTAAAATAATAATAATAATAATAATAATAAAAGGTCGTAAAAATGAACCAACCAGAAGAGGTGGGCAAAACACACTAATCTGTACTTGAGTAAAAGTAAAGATTCCCTAGGGTAAATATTACTCAAGTAAAAGTAGAAGTCCTCTATTTATTTGTGTCCATGAGTAATAAAGTGCAACTATTTGAAACTTGAGTTGTATTCAAAAAAAGGATTTCAGCAAGGCTTTTTGCTTAAAATTTTTGCACAAATACAGCTTTTTAAGATACCCTCATCTAGCAAAATTGTGCTATCCCATAATCCTGGAAATAAATCAGGGGATTATTTTATGGACAAATACTTTTTTATTTTATTGGTAGCGTGTGAATTTGCTTGCGGATTCCAGATTCCTCCCTCTTTTTATAAAACAACTGCCTTTCAGTATCAACGTGTGTGCATGTGGCAACCCATCATGGCAGAATTCCCTCATTGTGCGCAGTGTTTCTTTGCCCAGGGCCTTCTGTTGTCCACAGTGATCAATTGTTCCATCATGTCTAATGAACTTTAGACATAGTGACACGTCACATGATTCGGACAACAAAGCGTTGTTGAATGTTTCCGCACTACTGTTATTTTACCTATTTACTGTTAACATGCAGGACCGCCTTAGATTCCGTGTGTGCATTCCAGGTGTATTCTGGTAGCTGGGGAGATTTGGAAGGTATCATCAAGTGCCATATGGAGGACGTTCCTCACTATGACGTGGAAGGAGAGCTGGAACCACGGAGAGAATCTGCAGCTTTTAATAGGCCCACTAAAGGCACATCTGTGGAAAAGTTCAGAGAGATGGTCCTGAATCATCTAAAGGTGAGACCAAGGTATTTTACACTTGGGGCTGGGAGATTGGCGACGACTTAATTGGAAGAAATAAAAAATATTCCAGGACCAGGGTTGGAAACCTGTGATCAAATTGTATTTTCTTTTCCAATTATTAACATTGTAACCTTAACAATCCACCTGCTACCTTGACTTTAGGCGATGGTCGGCGATCAGGCTAACCTGCATGACTTGGTGGCACTCGTGCTTGGTGTGGCTGATGCCAACAAGGATGGCGAAATATCTCTGGCCGAGGCACGTTCATCCTGGGCCCTCTTGCAGCTGAACGAATTTTTGATGGCGGTGGTTCTGCAGGGGCGGGAACACACTCCAAGGCTGCTGGGCTTCTGTGGAGATTTGTATGTAGTGGAGAAGGTGCCGTACACACCACTCTATGGCCTCAGCCTGCCCTGGGCCGTGGAGTTATGGCTTCCAGGAGGACTGCGCAGGAGTATGGATCAGTGGGTGGCACCGTCATGGCCACGCAAGGCCAAAATTGCAATCGGCCTCTTAGAACTGGTGGAAGACATCTTCCATGGGCCATTTGGCAGCTTCCTCATGTGTGAAGTAAATGCAGCGGGTTTTGGCTACACCGAGCGCCATGACTTGAAGGTGCTGGACGCCAGGCGCATCATTCCCGAAGTTGCTTTTCAAAAACTGATGCGAGAACGACGGTGTGAAGTTGACACAGACTGTCTTTATGGAGTAGACTGCCACACCACTTGTGACCTCACGAAGCACCGCTGCACCACTGAGGCGACGCAGCCCAACCTGGCTAAAGTGTGTGGGTCGCTGAAGGACTATCTGCTCCATGGAGCACCGGTGGATGTAAAGGAAGAGTTAGAGAAGCAACTGTATGCGTGCATGGCACTGAGAGGAGCCACTGAGCAAATGGAGATGGAACACTCGCTCATCCTGAACAACCTAAAGACGCTGCTGTGGAAGAAGATTTCACACACAAAGGACTCCAAATGAAAAGCAAGTTATTGTCTGGAGGTACACAAACTCCAAAGGTGTTTAACCTTAAAAGACTTCTAATCAAAATATTTCTTAAATTAAGCTACTCTGGGCTTCTAAGTAAGGCATTATGGGTGTCATTGTTGCCTCACAGCTTTCGGGTTACCAGGTTGATCCTGAAGTCAGGTTCCTGTCTGCAGTTTCCTCTGGTTTCTTCCTACCTCCAGAACACTCGATAGATTGACGATGCTAAATTGGCCTAGGTGTGAATGTGCATGTCTGTGGTGCGCTGCTATGGATAAGCATCCTAGTTCCATAAAGCACTTACTAAGGATTACTAAATTAGCTCACAAATGGCAAAGCAATCTGTGGTTTCACCCAAGACATTGATCAAATCTGGTTAAGCCACAGCATTTCGTGGCCAGAAGACCACAATTGCACAACCCATACTTTGGGTGAGAAGGGTTATACTGTATATTAAATCCATGTTGTTGAACAAACAGCACATGGAAAATATCTGTGGCTAGCTTTACAGGTCATAGGAAAGGGGCTTTGGTATCCACTAAGGGAGAGGCTGCAGCTAGACCCTGGATACGACAGATGTGAGAAAATTCAGTTTGCAAAGTAAGCCAGTTATAATGTGATAGTGTAAATGCACAATTCCAAACTCTTACCTATACATTGCTATAAAAGATATACTTCAAAGAAATAAAGACAGCAGACATCCTGCCAGCACTGACAGAAGACTGAACTGCAACTTTTTAGTTTCTATACTACAGGATACTGGGGGAGGGGGTGAAATATTTTTTGGAAGATTTTTAAGAAAGCCTGTTCTAATACTTTAAATCTATTATTTATGCTAAATGTAATTTTGTAGAGACAGACAACGGCGCTGTCATTCAGATCACTTTCAGCGGGAGTCCCGCTTGGCTATCAGTAGAAAGCAAGATTTTTTTTTATTAGTTCACACTCAAATATATGGCATGATGTATTTACGTTAAAGGCATGTGGATCATTTGCAGAATTGTAGCCTGTGTACACGAAATGTGGTTCTCACTTTAGTCTGAAAACAATCAGGGGCAGAGGAATTAAAACATATTTGTAATCAGAAGTAATTGCACACGTCACTGCCCATAACCCAAATACAGAAAAACAAAAATTATGTATTTGAAGAAGCATTTGTCCATAAATAAAGACTATACATTACTTTTGTTAATTCAGTTTTTACATCACTGACTGACCAAGTATTTTCACACTATAACTGAAAATGATTTGTGATTCCCCCACAAGCAATAGTGTACTATAAATATGTTGTGGTTTGACTAGTAGCTCAAGAAATATTAAAGGAGGGGGTGGGGGGGGCTAAACATGAAATAATTGATTATGGAAGTTACAATGTAGATTCAGACCTCTAATATGGGCTGTTTAAATCACCAGATTCTGAAGCTCACCTTTCCCTTCAAAAATCTACATTTCCAGCTATGCAGCTTCCTTAAATTCTACACTTTCACCAGACCTAGTATAAAAAATAAAAAAAAACCCTAGCTTTTAATTTAGTACAAAGAGAAAAAGCCAAAGTCTTTTCCAATAGATTTATTAGAACAAATTGCTGCAAAATCATATAGTGAGGCCGTTTTAATCCTCCTCTGCAGCCTGAGCGCGAAGGAAGCTGGCTTTCTTCTGAGCAACGCGGTCTTTTCTCTGGCCCAGCGTGAGCTTGGCACGGTTCCATCTGTTGTGGAAAAATGATCAAAAAAGTTATTTTATAAACAAAAAACATTTACACAGATTGTGTGCTGCAATGCACAGCACCAGTCTGGATGCACTGGCCAATACTTCCACAATCATTAAAGCAGAAAGATTTGTTGAATAGGTTTTGCCACACCATCTGAAAATTAAGTCCAAGGGAAGGCGAGATTCCAAAAGTACAAAAATTTAAAAATGTGCAAAAGGATTGATGTGGGCAAGTTTAAAATGTTATCATCCACAGACAACCAGTAAATAGAGCCAGAGTTTCTAAAATGCCTTTTTCCATTAATATTTTAAATGGGTTTTAAACACACACTATGTGCTAATATTTAGATGCAAAACTAAGCAATCTTGCTGAGACAAAGCTACCAAGTTCTGGTAGTAATGCTAAAAAATGAGAATGGTGTGGACAAAAGTATTATGAAAAAAACTATACATTTGCAATAGGGCACTCATTTCACAGTAGGATGATTAAAAATACTCAAAAGTTAAATGCCTACATCAAGAAGGTCGGTTTAATTAAATCAAGGTCACACCGATTTCCAATATAAGAAGATAAATAAGATTTTGACCAAACTAGTTTTTTTGCACAGCGCAAAAAAAAAAAAAAAAAAGAATTGTTTCAAACTGAAATTGGCATTCAAGCCCGTAGATTCCCCCACTGTGGGACGAAAAGGTATTGTTTTTAAGTGGCAATTCATAGATCACCTCACTGACTTTTTAAAAATTTTTTATTTTATGAATTAGAGGCGGTAAAATGTTGGAGTTCCTACAGGTAATGTTCACACATCTACAGTGCAGCACAGTACCCAGTACGATAGGAATATTTAAAAAATCTTGACTCGGATCACAATACAGATCACATTGGCATTTGGGTATCATGATATTGTACCGCATGGTGATTCCCATTGCTAAAATCCAATATGTATATTAAATATCATACCTTTAAAGAAGCAGGTCTACATATGAACAATGAAGTGTTGCAAGTATAGAAAAGCTAATTTTGTGCAATGATGCACCACACACCGTTTGAAAAGCAAGGGGGAAAAAATAGAAACTGTACATACCTCTTCTTCTTGACCTCCCTCTTGGGCTTCTTTTCATGCACTGGGTTTTCACGGATGGCTGCGTGGGCCTTCTTATACATTCCCTCAATCTTCCACGATAAAGAGAAATTATTAACAATTTAACAAAACCTCAGAAGTTATAAAAGGGTGATGCATCATGTCATTTACTTGTACACTATAGGTCTACAAAAGGGCATTTGAGTCAAACTAGGAGTTGTTGAGAAAGTAAAAAGTACCTTAATTAGCGATATTTAGGAGCCAGCCAACCTTCCAAACAAAAGCACTCTGCCCCATAGAAAAGGAGGACAAAGCAGCATGGTGTGGAGATGACAGCCTTTCAAGAGGCTGGCTACAGTATGACGCTGTTGTGATGAGCTATTCTGCATGGCATCATTATGCCAATGACAAAAGCAAACAACTAATTTGTCATCTGTAATAAAACCATAGAGGCAACAAGTGCCACGTTGTCCATGTGTCGGTGTCCTGGCCTGTCCTCTAGCTCTAAAGCGTTAACTGATCAATAAAACTTCAAAGCTTTGCTTCAAAGTTTGTTTGCATTCAATGTCACAAAAAAAAAAAAAAAACCACAGTGACAAAAAGTGACAATGTTGGGGAAGGCAATTTATTTTGCCCAATAAAAGTATGCCTGGCTGGTTATCCCCCTCCCCTCCCATCTACCCACTAACTTGGATGGTAAAAAAATATTTTGGTTTAAATTTAATTTTGGAACCTGTTGTCTATATACTCCCCTGCTAATCAACTTACTTGTACAAGCACTTCACTCGTGCTTGGATATCGTTAACGTTCTCTGTATTCCAGAGCCATGAATGAACTGCCTGCTTCACATCTGAAATGTTGGCCTCCCAGGAACTCCTTTTCAAGCATCATGCATTCCACTCTCTTAACGTTCACAGAAATGACGACAATTGGCTCCGGGCCACTTCGGCCAGGATCGTCATTCAGACTTCTTGCCTTCTTTAAAATGTTTGCACCATTCAAATGTTTTACTGCGGCAAAGAGTCTCATCACTGTACTGAGCTTGAAGTCTTTTGTAAATATCTAGCGGTACCTTACCTTTCTTCATACATTTTAAATCACAAGTCCTAGTTTGACTTGAATGCCCCCATATTTTTATTTACATATATCTAAATAACCAAACAGTGGGACTATATAGAAAATACTTACGCTCTCAGAGGTGACACCGTTCTTGATGAATCGAGCGAACTGTTTCTTGTAAGCTTCCTCATCCTCCTCCAGCAGGAGCCCCATGTACTCCGACACATTCAGGCCCAGAATGTGCTTGCGGTGGACCTCTGCATTGAACTCTTTGCTTTCGGCGTCATAGCCTGGGAAACGCTTAGTGCTAGAAAAGAAAATGGGAGTTGCTTTATAGCCAATACAGGAATCTTTCAGATTCAGTGCTTACTAATTGTTATAAAGGGGTGAAAGTGGGACAGAGTGTCTTTAAAAAGCAAGATCCAAACATCATTGCTATTCTACACCATATGGCTTCATTTTGATAATGACTTGCTAAGACACTTAAAACTAAATGAAATGAGTAAACTTTACTTTGCCTTAAGCTGCTCTCAGTCCCGTCTTGAAACTAGCTTACATCAACTGTGCAAATGAAGGACCAACTACAATTTGCTCAGTTTGAAAGGAATCATCAAGCAGCAGCAGGTCTAACAAAAGAGCTTTGGAAATACCCAAAAATGAGATACAAAAACGCTAACGCATCTGACAATGTTATAGAGCAAGTACCTGTGAGGGATGGACAGACCTCCATCTACGGCTCCCTTCAGGGCTCCGAACACTTTGTTCCCAGTGGTGGTTCTGGCAAGGCCGGCATCCAGGTAGCAAGTGAAGGCACTGGGCTGTCCATCAATGCTCTCCACGTTAAACTCGTCTCCGGTGATCTCCACTTGGCCCTCGTATACCTTATCCAAGCCAAATTTGTTCAGCAACTAAGGATAAAAAAAATTCAATGAAATTTAAGCCACCGAACAATTTATGAAGAAAAGTTTTAAATATGAAGATAAAAAAATAAATAAATAAACATTTTTTTAAAGAATATTGCTGCAGCAATAGCTGACGATAAAAAGGAAGAAGTGTTAAACTTTTGTATACTGAAGCTGCAGGAAAAGTCATACATACAGGACTACCACCACTGATTAATAATGGTATTTCCACCCTTTACAGGGGCTCCTCTGATTTACCAAACACAAACTTGATTTCCTGCATTTTCCCAACAAATCAGCAGTGATCCAATTTCAGTCCCATCCAAACAAAACCTATTGGTTATATAGATTAGTCTTCATGTTGAAAAAAAAAGCTAATTATATATATCAGCTAATTATATATATATAAAATTTTAAATGGTAACATCATTATGGTAATGTAATATTAATGCATACAAAAACACTACCATGTGTACAGCATGGCTTGAACACAACACAGAACCACAGAGAAAACATGTAAAGCATTACTACAGATGTCACCTAAACAATAACCCCATGCGGTCAGGCCTAATGGCAAAATAAAAAACTGGAATATCGAGCGAAAAAGGAAATAAGCTGGTGCTAATTTGCGCTGAAGCTAAAATACTTTAACAGCACAGCCAGGATGTGGGTATGAGCTAATTACGAGCACTCCTATATATATAAAAAAAAAAATCTGATTAAAGAGATACCTCCTGAGAAACACAAACTCCATTCATTGTTGTGTCACGTCCTGTGTAAGGACTCTTAATACAAATGCATACAAGCCTCTCTTTTCTACTGTATAAAAACTAAAATCTGAAATAACGAAATAGCAGTGAATTTGGTCTTACCCTGCGGGCGAGGAGTAGTCCAGTGCAGTAGGCTGCTGCGTAGTTCGTCAGACCCACAGTGACACCATATTTCGGAAGCTCATGAGAGTATGCTGCACACACAATCATGTCTCCCTCAATCTTGGCATAGGCAATCTGCAATTAACAAGGTGGAGGGAAAAAATAAAATAAAAATTTAAGTACTTTGTACAACTGTGTCCATAGTCTCACACAGATCAGTCAAAGTTGTTTGCACATCATTACAGTCAATCTCTACTCCCAGTTCTCATCATTACTCTCTCACACTCTCCTTAGTTCTACATGACCATTCTACAGGCATCAATATTAGCTCAAAGGCATAGGGGGAAAACAACATGTTATGTGCACATTGTTTTGATAAAATTCTACACAAGACCAAAAACCAGTTGTCCGTTTATACAATGATGAACATAGGTTAAAAAAAATTAAAGAAACCAGACCTGTTGCTTGAAATAACTTCACATGTAATATAAAATAAATAAATAAATAAATAAAAACTTCTAAACATGCTGGTATGGAGGTTTCTTGGGTCATGAAAAGGAACAAAGACAAGTTTCACAATAGTGTCTGCAAAAACAAATTTAATCTATGATGTAATTCGCATAATGCCATGTTTAATTCAGCAACTGTTCAACAAAGTGGCTATTCATTCAATTACCTGAGATACAACAGTACATAATGTTGTAGTTAATGTTTTCTTTCACAGTGAGATAGCGAAGAAATGAGAAGGCTGTTGGGAAGTTCAGTTGGTAAATTGTTGGAAAATGGAGCACCATTTTTAAAAAACGCCTAGTCATTAGAATCTTTAAGCATGTTCGACACAATGTTCGTCTTGTGCATGTTCACCTGCAAATCATACATTCCCCATGATGATGGCATTTAAAGGGGGAATCTCATTGCATATGGCATAACATTCACTTACTGCCTGATAAAAACTCTTGCCACCATCCACCTGATGCAAACACTACCACCACCATCATGCATGCCAAAAATACCCATACCAAACTGGACTCTTCTTTGGTCACTGATCAAGTGCATCTTGTAAACACTGAACAGAAACCCAATAATAAACCCACAGAAAACACCATGCCATGACCAGAATACATAGCTGGAAAGCTTGATGGACAACAACTCATACACTTTAATTCTCCAACAAGCTATACTATTTTCCTAGGACCTGCAAAGGGCCTCAACAACTGTCATACACAGGGGTGCTCCGATCGATGGGTCGCAATCATAATCGGCCGATAATTGCTTCGGGAAGTTTGATCGGCAGTCTCTGTAATGGCTGATATAGAAAAGCCGATCAGATGACGCAAAACTCGCGAGACTTTTTTGCGCGCTGATAAATCGTCTTCACCAGTCTGGCAATTCTACGTGCACACGCTGCTATGTTTTAAGATGACTTGTTGCTTGCCAATACATACAGTTGTCAATTCATGATATTCCTCTTCATGTAATTTCAATACTTAATTTACATTGTTGTTAGATATAGTTTAATAAATAATGCTACATGATAAGGCTTCGAGTAGACCCTGTAATCGGTATCAGCCGATACAGCTTCTAGTGATCGGAGACCGCCCCCAAAAATCTTGATCGGAGCACCCCTAGTCATCCCTTATCGCATCACAATATTAACTAAGCACTAAAAAGTAATTTTGCCTTTTTAAATCGCTTGGACATCTCAACGCCTCTGGACGTATGCGTGTTTTGACGGATAAACATGCATTAGAAGTTCCTTTTTGTGTAATATAGGCAGAAGCATAGTCCAACCCCAGGGCGTGCAGACAAATTTTTTTGTTTGCACAATTAACACAAGTAATAAAATATTCGCATGCCTGCAGGGACAGGAAATTAATCAAATGTGTGATGCAGCATGATGCGAATGTGATTGTATTGATGTTCTAATAACGCCACAGAGCCAAAGTGTCTTACTGCCTACTTATAAAAAAAAAAAAAAGAAAAGGTTTGTTTTAATATATAATTAAATGCTGTTGCATTCATTATATAATGGACAGTTAACACTGATTTGTAAAATGCATCATTACTTATTATTGACAGCATAAATAAAAGGTATTCCATCATTTTCACCTTACTGACTGACATGGAGATTCCTTCAAGAAATGTTCAACACTTCCAAGGAGAGTCATTTTCCATGATCTCAAAACACTTAATCTATTTTACACATTGATCACATCTAGGGTCCAGTATACCGATCTTTGAGGAGTTAATACACAAGCACTGAATCCGAATTAAGCACACTAACGTAAACCTGTAAGTTGAATTAAAGCCGAGACAGCGCTCAGAACTTGTGTTGTAAAAGGTTAATAAACATCAGAATTAATCAGCACTACAGCTTAAGCATCTTAAAGCTCCCTGCAGGACTTGTACTGAATCTAACCCACCCAAAGACAAGTGAAAGTCTCCATAATCTTCCCAACACATGGAGAAAATAAGAAGATCACAAAGTCTTTAAGACATTTGCACTCTTGGGGTACATACATAAACACGTGTATGTATAGAAAAACAATATATTAAACGTATAACTTCATAAGTGAATCTTCATAGGGGACCAATTAGGTGAAAGTCCAATGGAGCAAGATCAGGACTAAAGGGAGGATGCTGCAACACACCAAAACTAAGTTTTTGATAGTGTGGGAAGAAGCGTGCAGCCATTAGTTATCAGCTGTGGCCGTGAACTGTTGCGAGAGTCTGGCTCCTTCTTGATGGCTAACGTGTGCAACCTTCCTTGAACAACTTTATACATTCATAAGCCACTTCACAGTAGAGGATACTGCGCACAAGGTCTTCAATAAATAACACCAGTTGCACCAGGTTCACCCTTAGAGCACAAAAATACGACATCTCAACAAGCTACTCTTCTTCAAAAATCTTTCACATCTGCACAGCACTAACTGGGGAGACAGTAGCCTTAAATAGAAAGCACTGATAAGAATGCAGCCAACAGAACTCAAGATAACTGGAGTGCAATAATCATTTTGGACACAACCTCGTAAATGTATATACACTTATAGAAATATAGATGGATGTAGATATCTTTCCACCAAGCGAGAAGATCTTTGAAAAATAACCAAACACAATGAACTCATTCTCATGGCTGGATCGCGATGGACTTTAACAAGAGAAACCCATGGCAAGCACATCACACTAACACTGTAGGCAAACTTCAACAAACTAAAAAAATAAAAAAACTCAAAAAGGTACCACGGATAAAGCAAGAAGCACAAACATCCACAAACAATGTGGCACACATTTTCAACCAAGAACTGTTTCAGACATTGAATGCATCATCAGTGACAGTATAGCTCATGTAGGACCTTAAACACTGAAACAAACTCACCTGACAGACAATGTCTCTGTTGGAGAAACGGACAATCATCCTGTACTTGGGTGTGTTGTATTTGTTCTTGTCTTGGATGACCAGGCGTTTGCGGGCAAAGTAGTCAGTTTTTCCCTCTGTGATGAAAAACAGCAAATATATGCATTCATGCATCAAAGACATCAAGACTGATGTTGTTATCAATACATGAGTGCATGCTCAGAGTCTCACCTCTCCTCCTCCTGTACTTCACCTGGTACCTCTTGAAATAGGCCTTGTTCTTTACTACCTTTACGAATCCCTGTTAAGAGATGGTACAGCATGAGACTGATTTGCATCTACATACAGAACATGACACAAACCGGGGTGCACAGAACCTGCACTATGGCAACAACATAGTGCACTGGAGTTAGCAAGGTTAGCATGGAGCCTTTAGACTGGAGTACAAATGTGTTGTTTTTGTGACATAACTAGCCCTATAATACGTGTTGCTTTTCTAACATATATCCTTTACAATCGCTGTTTGAAAGGTACCCTGCACTAAGCCCTGGGGTGTATTTCTGAGCTCAGGAAAGCCTGAAGACAAGCCATATTAGGCCACGCTAAAAGACCAACACAAGGGTCGGAAGAATACAAAATCTACCCCCATCCTTTATGTTTTAACACTTCTTATCAACTATAACCAACTGAACAGACATGCGATACCAGATGAATCTTATTCTGTCTGTATTGAGTGATTGTACTGACCATTTTGCAGACTTTTTAGTCTCCTAAGCCGGAGCCAGGAGTCAAACAACGCACGGGAGTGACTCCGCTGCACTGGAAAAAGGAAGACTCGTCTGCGCATGCGCGGTAAATACCATGCGCGCAGGGTGTGCGAAGCAGACACGAGCGTTCGTTCAGAGACAAACGTGTTCATCGCCCCCTATTGGTAAGGAGGCGGTCATTACGACATACAGACGCAAAAATAACACTCAATTTAAATTCCCTTTCAGTGTTTTCCCACCTGTGAGGATTTGAGAACTCTCCCCCTCCTCATTGTGCTTTCTGATTTTTTATATGGTAATACTTCCTATCCCTCCATCCATCTGTACTCCTACTAGGGACCGTGGAGGCCAGTGGTGATTATCGTTGTATTTATTCCCATTTTTACGACAGTACTGTGACCCTCCATCAATATTCATACATGCATTCACAATATCTCATTCACCAATTATACTTCTTTATCCTGTATACAAGGTAGGTCACGTAGCTCATGAGTACACCCTGGACAGGATGCTGGACAAGTAATGCCACTTAGCGTAATCTGCATATCGTTGGACTATTGGAGTAAACCAGAGGAATCCCACCAAGCACAGGGAAAACATGCAAACTCCAAACACACAGACCCTGAAGCAGAAATCGAACCCGGACACTGAAGGTGCACTAAACCTCTAAGCCACTGTGTTGCCAGTTTATACTATACATCTGTTTTATTGTGCTAAATAGCTGGTGTCTGTCTACCTTTATGTATTGTGACTGTTGTCTGTCTCCTATATCAACTCACATCTTTTCGGTGTCCACTTTACACCCTGCTCAGATCCATCAGGAGTGGATGCCCGAACACAGAAGCAAGCAGAACTGAGGCAGGAATACACGAATACCAGTACATCACAGGGCACTATTCACACACTCATTCACAGTGTGTAGCCAGTCCAACTATTGGTTGTTATTATTATTTATTTATATTATTTTTTTAGATGACCCAGATCTACTCTAGTTTTCTAACAGTGTTTCCCTTAAAATCTTTTCCAGGCACAGTGGGTGGGGTTGGTAGACGTTTTGTGGTTACATGCATGCATTTTTTTGGTTATTTATTTCTCATACATCACAAGAGTCTGGGGTGTATTTTTCATAATTGAACATGGAGAAGCCAAGGCATTTGTCATTACAGCGCCACCTAGTCTATGTGGTGTTATTTGGTATTACCCGGTAGTCAGAGGTGGGTAGTAACGAGTTACAATTACTCCATTACATTTACTTAAGTAACCTTTTGTACTTCTATGAGTAGTTTTACCGCACCATACTTTTTACTTTTATGAGTAGATTTGTGAAGAAGAAACACTCCTCTTACTCCGCTACATTCGGCTGTACTCGACTCGTTACTTATCTAACCATTTATTCGTCACTTTAGATATTCGTTGTGTTTGCCAGAGAAATGCAGCCGGTGGATCTACCACGTGACCGTGTTTCACCAATCAGATTTAGCAACTATAATCACATGACTCCGTTTGACCAATCAGCCGCAAGATCAATCACCTCATGGAGTCACGGTTGTCTTCAGCAGTGGTAGACCGTGAAGCAAATATGTCGCGGTTAGTTTATTTAATGTTGCAATATTAAAATATATAATTACCAAATAAACTAGATGCTAACAAATATATAATTTGCTTATATTTGTTCTGCTGGACAAAGTTTATGGTAAAGTGAGTCCTCTTGTACACATGTTCTAATGTTATTTTCTATCTGCTGAGTCATTTGCAGAGCAACAGGATATACAGCATATCTTACACAGGAAATAGTCTTCACTGTTCAAACATACATGTGTACGGAGCCCTGGAAGTCACCTACAGGAGGAAATAAAACAATCTGTGGCAACTGTTTTGCAATTCATGCCCTCAGTTTAATAATCTGTGCGCTCAGATTTTGTAATCCGTACCCACAAATTCATAATTCCGTGCATACGCTTTTGCAATCCGTTCCCACAGGTTTGTACACAGGCTCGTTTTAGAAGAACAGGAAGCTCCCTGGTACATGTTAATGAATCTTATTGTATATTGTGCAATTGTGGATTATTAACTGTAATACATCAAACTCTTAACTGCATGCTTACAGTGATTCTCCAGCTATCAGTTGTAGCAGGTTTAAGGTAGAAGACCATGATTTAATAAGAATGATTTGCATTAAATCTTGTGATAATTTGTGATGATATTATTATTTAATAAACCTGGCATTGTGTATTATTACTGACTGTTGACTAATTGCTTTCTTCTTCTTTTTGTAAGTCTTTGGATAAAAGCTTATTCTAAATGCATAGCCTAAATGTAACTAACAATACTAGCAGTAGTAGTTGTAGTAATAGTAATAATAACAACAACATCAACAATAATAATAATTTTTTATAATTCAAATATTATTATTTTATAACTATAAAAGAGTACATTAAGTACACTTACCATAAAATAATTCATAAATGCTTTATTTATAAATAATCTGGAAATAGTCCAAATCTATCCATCTTATAGGGTAAGGAATAAGTGGAGGAAGGTGGATGGAAGCCTAAGGGTAGACAGAGTCATTAGGTAGCAATCCGTATGATGTATCTAAACCATAGCATGCTGAAAGGTCTTATTTACTTTTATCTTTTAAAGTCTTTTTTTTTATATTATAATAATAATAATACTTCTAGTATTGATATTTACACTTAGGCTATGCATTTAGAAAAAGCTTTTATGCAAAATACTTTCAAAAGAGGAAAAAAGCAATAGTCAAAAGTTGGTCATAATACACAATGCCAGGTTTATTCGATAATAATAATGACAATAATAATAATAATAATAATAATAATAATAATAATACAAACAAACAAACAAACAAACAAACAAACAAATAAATAAATAAATAAAAAGAGGAATGTGCTGATTATCATAAGTGATCACAACATTTTAATGCAAATCATTCTTATTAAATCATGGTCTTCTACCTTAAACCTGCTCCTCCATTAACCTCCATTATTTTATCATTTTGTCTGACTGCTTACATAATAAAAAAATAAAGCAGACATTATGATGAAACAGTTACTCAGTACTTTAGTCTTTTCACCGGACACATTTTTGCTCTTACTTGAGTAATATTTTGGATAACTACCTTTTTACTTCTACTTGAGTAATATAATTTTGAAGTACAGCTACTCTTACTTGAGTACATTTTCTGGCTACTCTACCCACCTCTGCCTGTAGTCATATTACTAAACTTGCTATATTACAATGAAATTTTTTAAGGCTTATTAGCCTAGGCATGATGGGGCAGTCTTGTACTATATTATAGGGGAAACAATGTCTAAACATACTGTATATATTTGTTGACCTTTATGAAAATCATTACAGTTTAGATACTTTGCAATACATTCTTTGACTTTGATAATCAGCAGCACTGTATGTGTGTTGTACAGTTTCAAAAATAAGCATTAGGAACTGACATAAAATATTTCAAATATTCCCAAATGAGCTCATACCACTCTGTGTGCCTGGTTGTTGGACTTAAATAAATGCACATATCTCAGATAGTCATTCTCTATATCGCTTATCCTGTGCAGGGT
Source organism: Clarias magur (assembly GCA_013621035.1). Classification (NCBI taxonomy): domain Eukaryota; kingdom Metazoa; phylum Chordata; class Actinopteri; order Siluriformes; family Clariidae; genus Clarias; species Clarias magur. The sequence goes on along the minus strand of QNUK01000442.1, from coordinate 482,335 downwards.
CACAGAGGGCTATCCCAGGGGACTCGAGCAAAAACATGGGGTGCCAGTCCATCGAAGGACACAAGCACATACTTGCTTGCACCCTACAGGTAAAAAAAAAAAAAAAAAAAGGTAATGGAGCCCATACACAAGAATAAAGTGACGAGAGAATAAAGATTTTATGTTCTTAGCACAGAGAACCCCATTTTAGTTATTTCTAAATCGTTTTCTTAATGCTACATATTTTTATGTTTAATATAACATGTTATCATCTAATTGTGCAGGCAGTTAAATAGTATATATTATAACTTTTCTCTATTAGAGATGTCCTATACTGTCATACATACTTTAAGCAAAAAAGTGTAAAAAATGGATAGCCTTAGATTATGCCACTTCAGAGGTTCACACAATGCCACAGTGGCACAGACAGAGAATGTAAATGTTTGAGTTTCCTGATCTAAGGTGTGATTGAGGGAACAAAAAGGAGAGAGAGACATTTGACAAAGACATAATGACAAGGAAACTAAAACTAAAAGCTGTCATGAAGGCAAAGAACAGACATACAAACACAGCAATACAAACAAACCAGTTCATGTTGATTACAGCATGTTTTTTTTTTCTCTGTCTCAGATTTTGTAGTGAGGAGGTGTACATCGTGATAGTGATGGGGGAATTACTCGAAGCACTTGTCAAAATAATCTCTTGATATGTTTTGACAGCAGCCACAGAACATTCATCACGTGCAGCAAAGTAAGACAACAGAGTTTAAACGTTTTACCCACAAATCAGGTGATTCTTACCTCATGTTCTCTGCCGTCTCATGTTTCCCTGCTTTTTATACTGGTTTATAACTATGATAATTAGGAAAACAATAAATTACACATTCCCAAGTACAGTATATTATAAGACGGATGAGACAATTGTCTATGTGTGTGTGTGTGTGTGTGTGTGTGTGTGTGTGATTGATTTGACTTTACAAATCAATAAGGAAAAAATATAGAGTCAAGCTAAAAATTGTATACACATATTATAAATATAATGCTAAATAAATATATTAGCATATTATTATAAATTAATATATAATGTATATCAATAAACTTAGTGTTAAAATATTCATACAAATCTTTAATTTCTTGAAGTATGTATAATTTTTTTGGCCGTCCATGCACTCTCTTAAATTTAACCATGCATAGTTATATTTAACTGTACACTGTTACGTTTAACCATTCACACTGTTACTATGACTGTAACTCTGCACACTTTTACATTAAACTGTGCCCTCACTTATATTTAACTGTGCACGCTGTTACACTGAACTGTGCACACTCTTATATTTAACTGTGCTCACTGTTACATAAACTGTGCACACTGTTATATTAAACCATCCACGCTGTTAAATTGAACTGTTTACATAAATGATTGTTATATAACGATTTCTGCTTTGTGACAATGTCAGTTGTTAAAAGTTCTATACAGTACAAATAAAATTGAATTGAATTGAATTATATGTAATCAGCCACTTCATCGGGGTAGCTCATTGGTTAAGGCATTGGACTATGGTTCAGATTGTCCCAAGTTTAAATCCCATGACCAGCATGTTGCCACTGTTGCGCCCTTAACCCTCAACTATTCAGATGTATAATGGGTTAAAAATGTACGTTGCTCTGGATAAGAGTGTCTGCCTAATGTACATGTTAAATTTTACCACAGTATGCACACTTTAATTTCACCACAGATTATGGACACTACTACATTTAAACGTCTACTTATAATTATAGTGCACACAGGTTTTGTATTTATTTATGCAAACTACTTACTTATTCACAGTGTATAAATATATTCAGTATATCATCTTAAACATAATATCTGAGAGGAAACATTATCATTAACTATCGCTTCATTGTTCTAATATTAAAACTATAAATGAAATATTGTAATATTGTTCTAGTTTTCCTACTGTTTATTTTTAGTCCTTGGCTTAGTTGGGTTACGCAGTCTTATACCTAAGCATTCAGCCTTGAGCAGACAAAAACGCTCTTCCTTTTTAGTTTTTTATGAGCTTGAAATAGCAGCCGTGCAACACAAACATAGAGTATCATAAGACTGCGTCACTAATTCTTCTTTAGAAAAGAGTAGGTGTGTCTAACATCATAACCACCATGAGATCAACGTCAGCACTTCCATGAAAAACCTGAAAAGTTGGTTTCCTATGTCACCACAACTAAATCACAACTATCACCGAGTTCACTTTTGTAAGCGGTATCGGTAGCATACCTAAAGGAATGTTTCTCTACTGATGGTAAGTTTTCAGTCATTTTTATTTCTAGTTTGAAAAGGTGGAACTGTATTTAAATATATATATGAGAATATGAAATATATGAGAAGAAATGTCTAAGCGCAGTCAGGCTGTCTCTGGATTCACCTGAACTTTACACTCCCTTCTATGTATTTCACAAAACACTTACCGAGGTACAATGCTTAATCCTTTAGAATAAATTTATATTAAGACTTCCTCCTGTCTTTTACTGTAGTATACATATACTGTATATTAAGGTTGATCCTAGTACCCTAGTATGTATTAATCACCCTCGTATGACTGCACACAGGTTATGTATGTATGTATGTATGTTTGTATGTATGTATGTATGTATGTATGTGTGTGTGTGTGTGTGTGTGTGTGTGTGTGTGTGTGTATGTATGTATAGTGCACACAGGTTTTGTATGTATGTATGTGTGTATGTATTAATCACCCTAGTATCTATTAATCATCCTCGTATGAGGGTTTTAATGCTTTACGGAATGTAGCTTTCAAATATCATATTTTTAAACATTAACAACAATATTCTGATTTACTTTGTAAAGTCTTTAAATATAAAAGCTCAATATGCTATGTTATGCTATGCTACTATCTAATGTGGGAAGGAGGAACAGGAAATGTATTATATAGTATGTTTAGACTACAATGTCTGTAGTATTGAGGTCAAAGGCTCAACCCAACTGTTAAGTTAGATATGTAGCTGAAGCTAAAGTTGATATAGGACCACTGTTAAAGTTCATCCTCACAGCAGGTGGTAGTGGAAAGCTCCTAGCTACGTATCTAGTCTGGAGGAAGCTAGCTGTGATTAGCTTTGTTCACACTGCAGTCATAGACTAGTCATTTCCTGTCTTTAACAAATAGTGCACCACAAGCAGATGTTTAGTGGCTGTGTCTAAGCAAACAAAATTACTAAATGCATTTGGATCTAAGTAAAGCCTGTACCTTAAGCACCATGTTTTTTTTTAAAACTAGGATTCAATTCAATTCAATGTTATTTGTATAGAGCTTTTAACAATTGTTATTGTCGCAAAGCAGCTTTACACAATCAAAATAATTATTTAAGTTTGTATGGAATGTGAATGTGTATGAATGAAAATGGTCAGATAGTCCCTTAGTCCCTGATGCGCAAGTCGAGGGCGACAGTGGCAAGGAAAAACTCCCTGAGATGGCAATAGAAAGAAACCTTGAGAGGAACCAGACTAAACAGGGAACCCATCCACATTTGGGGGAAGCAAAGCAGGAACTGATTTGCATTCAGTATAACAGTTGATGTTAATTGATGTTAATATGGAGTCCAGTTAGTTATTTGAGGCTCAGATAGACTTGTAGGAATTCCAGTTCTGAACTATCGAGCGACTACAGCCAAGTCAAGTCCTCAGAGAAACAGCTGTCAGCATCAGCCGAAGCCAGAACTGTCTTCATTGTAGAGTGAAACCGTCCCCAGACACCACACGCATCTCAAAGAGACCACATGGGCATCCATGTGACAAGATCTCCAACCAGAAGCGGAGAACAAACTAGGAACGGGTTGCACTAAGAACAAAGCATGAAGTTTAAAGGATTTGTTGATCTTAACGAATCTTTTTTATATACAATGCAGACAGGAAGATTTCAGACCCTTTCAAGGTTTTCACATTTTGTTATGTTTCATACTCATCTTAACATTTCTCTATACACAATATTCCACAATGACAAAGTAAAAAAAAAGCAGTTGTTTAGGGTGTAAAAATAATAACAATAATTAAGAATGAAATATCCATTTATATGTGTATTCAGACCCATTGTAATGAAACGTGCAATTGCGCTCTGTTGCTTCCCACTCCTATCAATGGTCAATGACATCATTCTTCAACTCGACTTAACCTGTGGCTAACTGAATTCATTGGACATAATAAGAAATGGCACACACCTGTCTGTATAAAGTGTCACCATAAATGATGTTTGTCTGAATAAAAACAAAGCCATGAGGTTGAAAGGCCTGTAAGAAAGGATTGTGTCAAGACATACAGTACATATGGGGAAGGATAAAAATAAATGCAGCAATTTAAATGCCTAGTTGCATAACACACTCCACTCTTCCTCAAACGGAAGAGATTTGGAAGAAACAACAGTCTTCCTGGATCTGGCCACTCAGTCAGAGTTAATTGGGGATGAAGGGCTTTGGTAACCCAAGGGTCACTATAATTGAGAGTCTGAGTTTCCTTGTTGAAATGGGAGAGTCTTACAGAAGGCCAATCATCACTGTAACGCCTCACCAAAAGTCATTCCTCACTAAAAGGCACATGGCAGCCTGCTGGGATTTTGCCACAAATCCCCTGAAGGACATTCACAGGAAAGGAAACAAAATCCTCCAGCTTTACCAGAGATCAGTAAAACAATCCCTACAATCAAACATGGTGGTGGTGGTATCATGCTGTGGGGATGTCTTTGTGCAGCTTGGAGACTAATCAGTATAGGTCAGAAGTGTCACACTGTATCCAGAAAGGGCCATGTGGGTGTAGGCTTTCATTCCAACCAAGTAGACACCACACCTGTTTAATTACTTGGACTTTCTGCACCCAGTTTGACTCCCCTAGTATAGAGGGAAGATTAATAAATAAAAAAAGGACAATTCTGAGTGAAAACCTTTCCTAGAGTGCTCACGATCTCAGGCTGGTGTTATTGGTTTACATTTCAACAAGACAACGACCTGAAGCATACCACCAAGAAAACACAGGATTGGCTTCAGTACAACTCTGTGAAAGTCCCGGAGTGGCCCAGCCAGAGCCCGGAACACAACAGAACATTTCTGGAAAGACCTGAAAATTGCTGTGCACCAAAGCTGCCCATTCAAACTGGTTGAGCTTGAATGATTCCACCAAGAAGAAAGGAAGAAACTTCCTAAAGAAAGGTGTGCCAAGCTTGTGGCATAATTGACAAGCCTAGATGCTTTAACCAAGTACTAACGATGGGTCTAAATATTGTATATATTTCAGTTTTTTTTTAAATTATATACAACTGATTGTGAAACAACTAAATGTGGAAAACTTGAAGGGGTATGAAAACGTTCCATTGGGACTGTCGCGTTACTCCTATTAAACACCCTCAGTACTTACTTTTGTCTTTTTTAAAAGTAAACCTAGCTTAAACGCTTTAATATAAAGAACTTGTGTCTTGTTTTCAGTCAACATATACATTTAGGATTTCTAAGCCACTGTCTACATGGAGTTTCTCATGTTTTTTCCATGTCTACATTAGTTTTCGTCAGGTTCACTGGTATCCTTCCACTGTCTAAAACGCATCAGATGGTGGCGTGGCTAATCTAAATTGCCCCTAGAAGTGAATACATGTGTTTATGGTGTCCTTTTCTGCCTCACACCTAGTGTTCCAGGAATATACTGGTTACTAAACATGAAAAAAAGAAAGAAAGAATGAATGAACAAATGAAAATTAATTTTGTAATCTTCAGTAACTGCTTAATAAACCCAGAAAGGGACACCAGTCCAATGTAGCGCACCATACATGCACACACTACACAACCTCAGAGCACCATGCACGCACATGCTCATTCACACCTAGGGGACAATTTTGTGCCATCAATTCAACTACTGTTACATTTTTGGAGGTGAGAGAAAACCAGAAACTAGCCACATAGACACGGCAACATGTGAACCTCCCCACTAACAGTAAACTGACCTGATCAAACAGGAACCCTGGGTTGTGAGGCTGCAGCGACGATGATACAATAAGCTGGTGTGTGTTAATGTGTGTTAACACATTCAACTTGCAATGTTAGTGTGTTAACGGGGAATTTGGGAATACCAATTAGGCTATTCTGCATGCCTTTGGACTGTGGGAGGAAATCGAAGTATGCAGAGGAAACCCACACACAAACACAGACCTGAACCACAGATCGAACCCTTGACCCTGGACCCTGTCTACTACTGCACTGCCATCTTAACGCAACAGCAATGTGTAATACTAATCAAAGTTTAATAGTCACTTCTGAAGATTAATTTAAAAAAAAATTAAAACTCATTTTCAACCAAAGGAAAGTTCAACAATCTGTGCATGGTTCCTCCCACTGCCTTGTGCACTTTCATTCTGTAGAGCATTTATGAGGTCAGGCACTGATGTTGGATGAGAAGGACTGGCTTGCAATTTCTGTTCCAGTTCATCCCAAAGGTGGGGTTGAGTTCAGGGCTCTGTGCGGGCCAGCCAAGTTCTTCTACTCCGAACTTATCAAACCATGTCTTTATAGTCCTTGCTTTGTGTATTGGGGCACAGTCGTGTTAGAATAGAACAGAGCCTTCCCCAAACTGTTGCTACAAAGTTGGAAGTGTAGCATTGTCCAAGATTTACATTTACAGCATTTGGCAGACGCCTTTGTAGCTTATTATACATCTGAGGTTGTTTGAACCTGTGACTTACCGGACCATAGTCCAATGCCTTACAATTGTACACAGATACATCAGATACAGCATACAAACCCATATCACTGACACTATTATTGTTCCTGTTACAATAACTCTTTAAATGAGGAGTAAGGGTTAAGAGAAAGCTCTTTTTAAGAAAATATTTTTTTTACACACACTATCATCACTAAAATGAAAAACCAAAAAAAAGGGAAAATTATTCACAAACTTCTATATATTATTGTTTGTAATCTTCAGACATCCCTTAAAAGTCTGATGCATTATTATAGAGTGCCCTTGGGGATAAGGGGCCTGACTGAAAAACGTGAATTTAATAATTAACAGGTTTGGTCCAAAATACTTTTGTACCCCACATTGTACTGCACGTCCAATACTCTGACACAACTCAGCAGATGGCGACATTTAGTCTTTGTCTAGAGAACACGTTGCGCATGCGCGGTCAGCTCCAGCGCAGTGACGTGTGTCTGGCCCATTTGTCGGCGCTGTGTGTGCATTTACGCATGCACACACACACATTACACAGAGTGTAACACTCCGGTTCCTTCCTAGCAAGCTTGCTTGAACTCCATGAATGTTGTTGCGCTCGTGCCCAGTGACGCTGTGTCTCCCTCACGGCCCGCGCGCGCGGGGTAATAATGCCAGTGCACTTCGCTCCAGGGGAAGTTAATGTTTAGCTAAAGGACGGGATTGACCAACAAGCTTCCAAGGTAAAAGTGCTGGAGCTGTGTGTGTGTGTGTGTGTGTGTGTCTTTTCCCCCTCTTTAGCTAGGCTGTGCTGCTGTAGCTCAGAGGGAGGTGCATGGCTGCCTGTTGTTGCACTGTAGAGCTGGAGCTGTGTTTGTGTTTTAACTTGATTTTATACACACGATGCAGCTTATCTCTAATAAACATCACGCATTAGTGTGTTTACATCTCGTGCTGTGTTTATCCACTGTGTTTTCCTGTGCTGTCTCCATTCATGGCATGTTTTAGTGTTCTTTCCTGCTCTTAACACACCCCTTTGTCCTCGTATGTTTTTTTTTATTTTATTTTTTTTTATCTGAATTGTGTTAACTTGTAAACACACTAACATGTTTAGGACATAATATGGCAGAGCAGGACGTAAGCTGAAGCCTAATAGACTGCTGATAGGTTTGGACTAAAGTGGTTAAATTCTACTATATTTACTTCCACTTATTTTGAGGTTTTGACAGTGTATAATATGTCCCTCCTGCCATACACACATTTGTCCTTTGAAACCAGTACAGTGTATACTTTCCATCCATCCATACATACATATATACATACATTTAGGAACCAGTGTCTTTATTTGCATTTTTATAACCGTGTTAGGACCTCCGGTCAACACATTCACACACTACAGGCACGCTAAATTAGCCTAATCTGCATGTCTTTGGACTGTTGAGGGAACAAGCACAGGGAGAACATGCAGACCCAGAGGGATGGGAATCGAACCCGGACCCTGAAGCTGCAACGCGGCAGTAAGCCACTATGCCGCCAGTGTAAAATATATATCTGTCTTATTTTGCTAGTTGACTCGTTTTCAGTGACCACCTTAAAAACTGCTCAGAGCATATCCCCAGGACACTAATGCAGGCAGGAACACATTCACACACAAGAGTGCAGCTGTTCCACCTATTGGTTATGATGGTTTTTTTTTTTTTATTATTTTTTTTAGATCTGCTAGGAAGACAGATAATCTACCCAAATTTTGTAACTTTTGGCTCAAGATCGGGCTTGTGACCTTGAGCTTGTTTTGGTATGCTTGTGTTAAGTTTATGGAGTTGTTCTCAAATTGATGCTCGGATTGGTCTCTTTAAATCAGATGCTGAAGCTGATGGGAAAAACTGATTGTATTCTTGGACTGAAGGAAACCTTGGTTGGTTAAATCAGTACATCTCAAAATAGGGACTGAGGATGACGCCCATAGTTGGGGAGCGGGGGTTGTTTTTCAAAAATTAATGACAATAGTTAGAAATCACACCAGAAAGTAGTGGCTCAAGCAGTTAATTCTCTGGGTTACTGATTGGTGGATTTCAGGCTTGAACCACCAACCTTCCAAACTGCCACTGTTCAGTCTTTGAGCAAGGCCCTTAACCCTGTCTGCTCGAGGGGCGCTGATCCAATTTCACTGTGCTGTGAAGTACATGTGACAATTTTAATCTTATTATATTTATTATTTAGTTCTTATGTTTATTAGCTTGCTCTATTAGTCTCTTGATTTGAGTTTAATCCAAACCGTATTAACTGAAAAAGTAAGAAATGTGTTCTGTTGGTGGCATACTCTAGAAAAAAAATCAAATTATAATTCCCATATCTTGAATCCACGCTTTGGTGGGATTTTTCTGATCATGTCTGTGCTGAGGGCTCATCCTCTTTAGTTAAGCCCTTGTCAATTTAAGCATTTGTTGTTGTATAAATTGTGTGCACAATAATGATTATATATAGATTAGAGTGGAATCAGATTTGCCAAGCGAGAAAAGAAGAATTGGGCATATTAATTTTGTGTGCTCGCGTGCATGTGTTTTTAGAGGTCGTTACGTCTGGCTCTGTTGTCCTACGTCTGATGTCTTGGTGGTTTGAAAGGGAGCAACTGGAGACCACACAGAAGAGCTCGTCTTGTCTGTACTTGTCAAGTCAAATGCCTTCGACTTTGGGTTCGTAACAAGACCCTTAGCCAGCCATGTTTAATAGTCAGCGGCTGTTTAGCGTCAGATTCCTCAGTGTGAACACGAGCAGCACCTGGGATCAGTTTGTCTTCCTCGTTCTTTTTCTCTTGTATCTCCTCCTCACCCTCTCTTGTTGTCTGCGGTTCCAAAATGCGAGTTGAATGTTTTCCTGGCAGGCTGAGCTGATTGAAATTCTCTTGCTCACCACCTTGCCATGTGACCATGAAATGTGAAGGAAATTTCATTCATTCGTGCCAGACTGGATGGAAACGGCAACAGCGCCCTTTCTGAACTGTTTTGTAGACGTTATATATGTTTGTTTTATTTATTTATTTTTATTTAGTGTTCGCTCAAGTATCCATGAATAACAATTGGTTTAATTGGTACATGTGCTTTTAGTGCTGTCTAGTCTTGGCTTCCCAAAAAACAAATGCCTTAGCCATTCTTATGTTGCCCATTCCACTGTCCTAGTGCTTGGTTTCATGCTCTCTCATTTAGTATTCCGCCGGTGTCTTTGCTTCTCTCTTACACCCATGCAGGGAGAATGTCTCTGCACCCCGATTTCTGCTCCATGCTGAGGATTTTCGTTAAGACTCCACTTGTGATGGAGGGCATTCCTGCATCCAGCAGGTTTGAACAGAGGACAGTGTTAATGAACGCAGCATGGTAGAAGACTTGCTCATTCCATAACAAAGCGTGCAGCTGCAAATCAGGTCTTTAGTCACACGTAATCGCGGAGCAAATGCCATCTGGCCTCGTGGGAAGACCCTTCGTGAGTACAGGAGAAAATGTTTGTTTTACTTGCTTGGTTCAGAGAGTGTTGTGTGTATATGTTTGTGTATGTATGTAGAGGGTGAGGTTAACCTTTAGTTGAATGGTAATAATTAGTTGGGGAAGTGTTCACGGCCCATGATGAAAACGCAAGAGTAGATAGATAGATGGATAGATAGATAGATAGAGAGAGAGAGATGATTGGCTAAGCTGCTTGTACAGAATGCTCTCCTACTGTGCATCTCAACTCCAAATCTGAGTTTTTCAGTCAGTTAGATGAATTGGACCTGGCACATTTAGAGCACATAGATCAAAGCACCCAACTTTCAGCAAACTTCCCTCAGCAAGGTGTCAAAACATATTTTTCCATGGTCATGATAAATTGGCAATTGATAAATTCTGTTTCATACGCACCTTTTCAGATATGGGATGCAACTTACCTTGGGCCATCAAGCCCATACAGAGTATACTTGGCCAGAGTAATCCCTTCTGCGCTAACGCTCCTGTAACTGTTTATTCTACTACCATGAGAGCGGTGTCATGAGAGGCAGTAAACACCCCAGAATAAAAAGGGCATACTGATGCTCACACCTACTCTGCAGAGTGCGTGTCGACAGGGGAGTCTTCAGACATCAAAATGCATTTTTGGATGTATCCTGTCGAACCAAAGGGTTCTCTTTGGTCATTTCTTTTAAAATGTGCTTTCACAAAAATCTTTTATTTCATATATTTTTTGCTCAGTCATGTATGTACAGTTTGTTAAAATGGAATGAAATTCAGTCGTATCGCCTACTTGGAGCTGAAAAAGGATGTCAGTTTATGTTGCACAATCCTGACCGCTATATATGTTTTATGAAAAAAAAATGGCTAAAAATCCTCTGGTTTTTAACGGCTGCTCTGACAAACAGTGCCATCTTTGTATACCATTGCATAATGTGCATTACTCTTAGGTGGAGGGGAGAGTCAGTAGGTTGGATCACTGAAATGTGAAATTATTAAGAAATAGCAAATAAATATTTGTGTAAAAGGATATATGTATTTATTGTTTGCTGTGTGTAGTACACAACTTTTGTAATGCCGGCCACCTCCTCTGGCTACCACCGCAATTATATTTCACACCTATGATGAAACACTGAAGCGTTATGTTAAAGATCCTCACAGCTTCATTCAGACAAAACCCACGACCATGATGTTGGGAACCACGAGAGCCAGATATCATGAGAAATATGAAGTGATGTAGTTTCCTGGCAAATTTGTGTCTGCTTCTGCTCAAGAGCTCAACAAAACAGTTGCAGAGTCACACCGGCAGCTTGTGAAGAATGTCTGGGATTAGGTTGCAGCCAGGGTTGCCAGATCACACTGACAAAATCCTGATTATGCAATGCTGAGTGTTGTTTTGTTGACATGCCATTTGTATAAATCCTACTATCACTAACATCCCAATCTAGCAACATGACTTGTAAAGTGTTGTTTCTTTAAGGTGTGGCAATATTACGAAATTAAAGTGACGTATGAGGTTGTTATTGTTACATATAGTGGGCGTATCAACCACAACAGCCTAAGAAACAACACTTTAAAAGTCATGTTGAGTCCAGTTGAGTCTCTAAAGTCTATACAGAAGTGCTTAAGCAAGTTTCGCTCATTTTAGCCAAGATCCCACAGTGTAAAGGCAATGCTGGATGCTGATTATGCTTCAGGGAATATTTATAAAGAGCATGAAATTTGTTAGTCAGCATGCTCACAGCACATATTCCGCTCTCATTAGAGACCTGTCTAATAGATTTATTCATTCGACAGAATTTTATACAAAATGAGGCAGAACGTAATCCAAGAAGTAGAGGCTTAAGGATCTTGCTCGAGTGCTTAACAATGACATGCTGGAATTTGAACTTGCATTTTTTTTTTCTTCCATTGTGCCACTACCGAGTGCAGATTTTACTGCAGAACGTGTTTATCATCATATAGTAAATGCCACCACTGGTGTTTTTTATAATATTTTTTTATTTTATCAGAGACCTTGCTGAAATAAAGCTCTACTGTGTTTTTATGGAGCGATGCCAAGTTGTAAGACGAGCTCCGAATCGTGCTGATTAATTTAGCTGAGTGTCAGATGGCTAAACCTTCTTACTGCTGTTATCTCACGTACTAGCCTCTTTGACTTCAGGGAGCTATTTTGGTGAAACTTAGACATTGTCTGTTTTTACAGAGAGACTGTGTTAGGGCGGTTATGTCTGTGGAAAGTTCACACACTGATCGTGTGTGTATATCGATCTGTTGAAAGGTAGATGTTCTGAGGCAGCAGCTCTTTCATTGTCGAGCCTGTTTGGACAGCTGGAGCAAAATCCATAACAACCAGCAGGGGGATTTTTAAAAAATTTATTTTTTTTTAAGATCAGTGCCATAGCTCTAGTCACCTGGAATGATTTTTCCTCAAAACTGCTGGTTTCAGTTTTAAGCTGCACTCTGATTGATTGACCATCAGCATGGAAGAAAAAAATCAAATGCACGTGTAAAGAGAGCAATGCAGATGCTCAAACAGATCAGGTTCCAAAGCTTGGACTTTCATGCTAATACTGTCACCAACACCATTGTGCTGGTCATTGTATAGATTGTTAATTAGATAAGCCAAGTCCTCGCTGTAACTCGGTATGGCTGTTTTGTATAGTGTGTTACGTTAATGATCTTTGAGTCTACTTTGAAATAAGTTTGAATCGGTGAATGAGCAGAATAGCGCTTGCTCAGCAAATCCTGACTTTCTTGATGTTTAACAGGGAACACGGTTAGCGATTTCCTCCTGCTGACATCATCACCAGACACAGTACAACAATACGCAACAATTTAACATGACATTTTACAGCGAGTCCCAAACACATTTCATGTTTTTCAGGGTGGAGTTTTCCTTTAAACCTGATATGAATGCAGAGCCTGTTTATCTTTTTCAACCTTACAGTGTTGGTTTGTAGGCTGCAATAACGACAGTCTTTGTACTTTTTTGAACACTAACATTTCAGTAAACGTGATGCCTGTCGGTTTACATTGGTCAATGTTTTGCACTAGGCTAAATGTGAAATCTCTGCGGTGCAAACACACAGTGTGATTGCTTATCAAAGCTGGAAAATATCTCGCAGCGCCCTTGACTTTGGGAACCGGGTCAGGCTTAGGGTGGATGTCTAATGACCTTAGCTAGTGTTTCCTGTTTTTCTGCACCGGGTTGGACGTGTAGGTGTGGGTGCATGCTGAGCATCAACTGCCCAACTTTAATCACAGACGTTGTGATCATGTGATCGCTTGCCGAAGAACAGTGCCATCTGTGTGTAATTATGCTTCATTGTTGCCCCAGTCGATAATCTGCTGAGTTTCTGTCTGCCTCACATACAGCTAAATGTATCTGCACCAGGTGGCTTATTACTTTAGCTTCAGTTTAGCGCTGCAGGACTGTTTCTCCACCCAGGAGCTCCAACAGGGAGCGTGGAAAATGCAACACACTCCCAGCTAACGAAACGCGAATAACAAACGCACAGACTCATCCACACTTCCTTATGTGTGTCGATTCACACAATTGTTGCTACGCTGACTCTATATGCATATTTTTCATTCATAATGGAGATGTATCAGTCGATCGGCCAGTGACCAGAATTCTCTGGTTTTCAGTTTGATCTACTATGCCCGGTGATTGGCTGACCAGCCTCCGGTATAAACATTATCAAAAATTCAAGCCTGTTAAAATCCTCCGATCTGCCTTTTTCTTCCAAACTCCATGATGCGATAATTTTCAAACACATGCTTACTCTTGCGCTAATCAGCCTTGAAGATCGCGTGCGGTAGAATCCCAGCGTGCTGTGATATAAGCCACACGCACCCCCGTCCACTCGCCCACACGCTCATTGACAAGTTGAGTTTTGAGACTTTGGAGGCGTTTGAGGAGGTAAAATGTCACCGCTGCTTTATAATCCTCCTACAGGTGGTACATTCTGTACTAATTTCATTCCATGCGGTAGGAGTAAATTGTTTGCTAAGTTTGTTTAGAAATAAAAATTATGGCGGATGACCTATATACGCACTTCTCAGTAACAATGAAACTTTTTTTTTTTAAATTTAATTTAATTACAAAATCTAAAGTTATGAGGAATGGGATGCATTTAATTCCTTATTAAACTTTTTTAAAAGTTAGGGGGAAAATGTAATATTTATAAAATTATAATTTTATAACTTTTTATAACAGAATCACAATTTTAATCGAATCTGCACCTAGTCATCGTGATATTCTACCGGGAGGAGACTGGTGATTCCCATCCCAACTGAAAATCCTAATAACTTTCTTAAAACTGGTTTTAAGAACTGGTTACTTTTCTTCAGTTGTATACTAAGGGATGTATACTGAAGAAGTATTTATAGTCTCCGCTTAAACTTAGAAGAGCTCAGCCTCAAGTTTTTCTCCTCATCTCGTGCCGCCTCGGGATTTTCCCTGCCACTGTCACCTCTGACTAGTTGATCAGAAATCTAAATATACATTAGAATTTCTGTAAAACTGTCTGTTGCTTATTTACGCTAGTGTTTCCTTGTCCACACTCGATGAATTTCAACAACTCATAGTCCAGTCTTGAATGTTTTACGAGTTTGCGTCACAGAAACAATCACTCAAACAAAAGCATACTGGAAACTGCTGCTGTAATAGATTGGAGTTGACGCACACGTGTGCATCATGGATTGATTGCAAAATGTAACACTCGTAGTGCAAAATAAAATGTTATTGTGTCTGTATAGTGTGATCTTTGGGCCCATTCCTAAATAAAAACATAATAAATTTGAGTGGACAAATTATAATTTGGCCCCCTCAAGCTCGCTTGGTCATTTCGTGATATGGAAAATAAAGGCTTAAAGGAATTTTCAAAAATTCATTTTCTTACATCAGTTGATTAAAATTCTATCCAAATGTAAATTTTTGTTTTTGTTTTGATAGACTCAAGTATGACATGTAAAAAAGAAAAAAAAATGGTGCTGCACAATTAATTAGATAAAAACTGGACCGAAATCGCATATTAACCTGTGCAATTATTTAATCACGAAAGGTTGCAGTTTATTACAGGTAATATTCTTGGTATAAATGATCGTTCACTGCCTTAGTGAACCTGTGAAGTTTTGACAAGCTGATCAGGAAATGATCGTGCTAAATTTCTCAACACCGTGCCTCTCTGAAGCAGTTCCCATAAGAGTGTTTTGATGCCATTGTTTTTGTGCCAGTCATGTTGTAAGATTGCTGAACTAAGCTTAATTTCACCTGTCATGTGTTGTAATAGTGTTCAATCTCGCCATGTTAGAAGGATTATGTAAATATGCATAATGGGTAAAAATGTTCAGCTTGACATTTTTAAGACTGGTATAAGGAAATTCCCACCATGGGAATTATTTATTTATTTTTTTAAACTCAGGATACATTGTCATATCCCTGGTTTATAAAGCATTAGGTGTAGTTTCGAGGTCCTGCAACATCTCCGTGCACGTGAATAGCGTGCGTGTATACACTCCAAAGGCAGCTGTGTAAATGCACTCAGATCTAGTCCTGGAACAGCTGTGGTGCTGAGGCCATGAGGGTTGTAAAGGGGACAATAAGACATAAACATTCCCCTTATACTGTAGTACTGATGCAGTATATCGCATGAATTACTTCGCTCTAATTCACATTCACATGTTCCTTTTAACCACATTGCTTTATTTATGTTAAAAATATGTATATATATAGTAATTATATAACACATTCATTCATTAATCTTCTATACCACTTGTCCTGTTCAGGGTCCCAGAAGACTTGGGGCACAAGGCGGGTACAATCTATCGCATGGCACACATACTGACACATGCTCATTCACACACTACGGTCAATGGAACCGCCAGTTCCAACCCTAATAACCCTAATCTTCATGTTTTGGGACTGTTGGTGGGAACCAGAGAACCTGATGGAAACCCATCAAACACAGGGAGAACATGCAAACTCTACTCACACAGACCCAGAGGCAAGAATTAAACCCTCGACCCTGGAGGTGTAAGGCGACAGTGCTAACCACTATACCACCATGCTGCTGAAATAACACGTATGGCATTAGGTAATTTAGTAACAACAACAATCAGTTTGGTCCTATCTCTGCTGCAGAGGAGAAGTTTATTTAGAGTTACCAGAGTACGCATCTCCATATCAACTGTTCAAAGGAGGTTATTGTATCTTTTGGACTCCTTCAGCATTGTTTTATAATGTAGAAAGAAATAAAAATCAGGAAAGACCATGGAATTAGGTGTGTCCAAACTTTTGACTGGTAGTTTATATCCTATCCTCATGATAATTTGAGCTTGTTCTGAAATCATCATGAGTAATTTTTATTTTCTACCCACGGTTTAGGGGACATATAACTGGATTTCTGATTTGACTACAAACACCAACACCATGTACAGTATTTGTTGTGGTACGGTGGTCAAACTGCTGAGTCATAATGCTGCTCTGCTGTAATCGTGTAATCAATTAGAAGCGTGTCGTATTTTTCAAGGAATCAAAAGTCTTGTTTTAATGTCACTGGCTTAGAAAGCATATGACGTCATTTCAGCATGTCTGCTTGCCATCAACAGTAAATATTACAGTACTTCACAAACATTAAATTACATTAGTTTTTAGCTCTATTTACTTTCAACAATCAACACACACACATTAGCTGGCTGGAGGTACAACACTGACTATACTGTACAGTTCATTGTTTATGAGAAAGTTTGACATATTAGCTAGCATGTTACCATGGCAACAAAACACTTTCTCGGATGTGCTCACGTGTTTTTCCGTACGTTGTAGCTTAAATATCCCGAGCTCAAAATGATGTCATTCTGATCTCAGAATTCTTCCCAAGTGTAGCATGCATTACATATTTAAAAAGGAAATTCAAACTAAAAGTTGTTTACGCGAAAAAATTCTACCTGCATTGTTTTGTTCTTTAAAATGATATTATGCTGAAATATAAAACACTTATCACTCTGGGAAGCCGAAGACTATTGCACGCTCTCTCCAAGACGCGTCAACAGACAACCGGATCTTTTCGAACAGTTTGGTACAGGATGTTCACTTCGGTCCTGGAATCCTGTATATTCTATATCCCATATATACTATGCAGTATACCAAACATTACACGACACATCCTTCTTTCTCGAGTGTACTTACTGGCATGATATCTTAAGCCATGAAATAAGTTACAGGTTGCCATCTTTGGTCTTGTGAAATAAAAGACAGCCGCAGGGTTTAATGTTTTCACATGTTTTCTGTTTAAAACCACTTTTTTTTAAAAACTTTTCCTAATTCAATAGTCTCTCAGGTTAACTTCCATCAAAAGACCATTTTTTCCCCTGAACCTTGCTGCTGAGTCTCTGTAACCATGACAACCCATAAGGCTGATTTCAGAGCATGTGCACATCATTCTGTTCTGAGTTTTTAGCTTTTAAAAAATTTTTTTTGTTTGTTTACTTTGATGTTTTTCCTGACCCTGAGAGGACTTGGTGTAATGGGACGAACAGCCTTATCTTAAACAGGATTACACTTATTATAAAGTATGGGTGCCAACTCTACTCTTCCGTATGGGGTAATACATTCTTTTCTGATTGATGGCTGACTAACACCACATAAGCACAATTTACACTCCATGTGTTTTCATCTGGATGGTAGATTTTAAACAATAAAAAAATTGTTACAGAATTTAGCATTTTTGGCTAAACTGAGCATTGTCATACTTTTAGATTTAATGAATATGAAGCTGTGACCAGTCAGACTATAAAGAATAAAAACAAAGACTGCTATACTGGCGAACTGACCTGTCCTATTTTATTACCAGTTCGCTCACTCAGTATTTCTGTTGTTGTGTCACATGGCAGTGGTGCCAATGTCTTTTTCCTAGTCACTTGTTGCACATGCCATCATCAAGCTCGACAAGCATGCTCCTTCTACATCACATAAAGAGATATGATGTAGAAGGAGCATGCTTGTCGAGCATTAATCATTCCACCGGGTTTTGATGGGGTTTAGGCATTGGGATGACCGTGTCAAAAGCTTTATTTATTTATTTATTTATTATTTTAATTACTGGATTTGGATCAGAAACCATTGATTGAATAATGCAACATGTAAACGTGCGTATTCGAAACGTCCAATTTCGAAACACTGCAGAGATCAGCTGAGGTGACATACTCTTGATGTATTTACCATTTTAAAATATGCCTTTTATGCTTGTGTGTTTTTAATGAAAAAAAAAAAATAGTCCTAAAATCCAATAAATTAATAAATGTGATCGGACTGTGGCTCGTGAGTCAGTCTGAATAAAATCGTGATGTGGTATTTTTGTCAGCTCGCCCACCCCTAGTTTCTTTTCTCTATTCTGAAGGTGGGGGCTAATTTTAGATTTGGAAATTTAGTGACCTGAAAGTGCTTCCTACTTCTACAAACCTTACATTAAGATCCTTGGAAATACTTCTGCAGCTGAATATAAAGTGTATAGTGCTGTTAACAAGCGTTAACAAGTGTTGCATTCAATAAAAACTGGAAACTTGTCCTGCATCCAGTCAGAGCTTGTTGTTGATGTACTGAGACATAATGTAATTACCGCTCATTATGTTAATATTATCTCTTAATATATCACAGCTCTATACAGTCCATCTGAACACAGGCTTAATTTCTGACGCCTTGCTAATTGCTTAATGCGTCTTCCTTTGCTTTACTACTCCTCCTAACTGCACTTTGCTCACTTTGTTTTGCTTCCTGTCCATGCTCCACCTCTTGCACTTTCTTTCTCCTTCCTTCTTGCGCTCTCTCTCTCTCTCTCTCTCCTTTGTCAGTAGCATGCTGTGGCTAGGGAGTGGTAAATCCTAGCCGAGGGAAGGTCCATGGTTTCTCAGGATTGAGTGGGCGAGCACTCTTGTCTCCTGAGTGAGTTTTTTATAACCACAAAACTCAACGTGTGTAGTTTTCACGATCACTCCGGAAATGAAAGGTTCACTCTGGATTCACAGAAGTGTTTGTCGCACATGAGAAAGTGGCTCTGAAGAGGCACACTTCCCCTGAGGTTACCGGCACGATGTGCATGTTAACTGGTAACACCGCTCGCGTCACTGGGGCTTTCTTCTACCAGGTGAATTCCAGCTTCAAAGTTACTTCAGCTGCAGCGCCGAGGCTGATGGTTATGCACGTCGTCTGATCATCTGGGGCGTCTCAGGTCGCTCCCTCTGTGTGCACTTTGATCTAACTCCGTGTGACACCGTGACGATCAGGTGCTTGTCATATGGCTAAAACCTCGGCTGACAGGCAGGTAGATGTTTGATGGACTGAATGCTCAGTGTCTACATCCCGGATTGACCGTGGCTTGTTGGTTCAAACCGTTTTTTATTTTATTCGATTCTTTGGTCTTCATTGTTGATGGAATTGTTGATTAAGGGTGTCCTGCTGAAGAAGAACGTGCTCTTTGGGTAAGCATGCAGATCTTTTAAAATGATTAAAAGTAGCTTGAGTAATATGCCGGAGTTTGATTTATCATGACATATTTGGAAACCGTTTGGACGAAAAGTCTACTACTAGACGAAAAGTCTACTACTAGACGAAAAGTCTACTACTAGACGAAAAGTCTACTACTAGACGAAAAGTCTACTACTAGACGAAAAGTCTACTACTAGACGAAAAGTCTACTACTAGACGAAAAGTCTACTACTCTTTTACACCAGGCAGAACTGGAGAAGTTAATATATTTTTTATAACAGTTCTTTCCTACGCCAGTGGTGTTTGAGTGTGTGTTGGAAGCCCCACGTCCAGCTGACTTCCAGCTGTCTTTGTTTTTGTAACTTGCTGTGCTTGCATTTGTTTCGGTCCTGATGAAGTCCTTATTCAGCAAGTACTCTTGAAGAAATGCCAAGCCTGTAACATGAACGCTGTAATATAAATATTCTTCTTTTTAACATAATTTGGATAATTGACCTGCTAATGGATCTGAAGTTTTTGTATTTCTGGCTTGATTCTGTTGGAAATCAAGGATTTAACATCTTAGTGTTATAGTGTCATGGATGATGGTTATCCGTCTGTCTGTCTGTCTGTCTGTCTGATTGTCTATTTATGTATTTATTATACCATGCAAACCTGTTGGGGCTCCCATTTCCCACTTCTTCACATTAAATAAAATAAAATGATGTGGACTAAATTAAAGAAATGGGGACAATTTTTTTTGTTTGTTTTTACTGTGACAGGCTGCAGAGTGCCTAAAGGTGCAATTAAAAAATATTCAGCATTTCCCCCCTCATCTGTTCTGACCATTCAGCATCACCGGTATATACTAATCACCGGCCTGATCATCTGTCATCATCTGGACCTGTTTCTCACTGGTTCAGGTGTTAAGTTAGATGGTTTTTATACTTTAAGGATTCATAGGTCACTGTGTGGCTTAACAAACAAAACATTCCTCTGAAACTGGTCATCTATGGCGACCGCACTGAAAATGAGAACCAAAATCTCGCCAAAAATGAAAGGGAAAAAATATCTTCCGCTAGCCTGGAGAACTATTTAAAAAAGAAAAAAAAGTCTGGCTCGTTAGAAGCAAAATCTGAATAATTGGGTTGGCTCAATACTTCTGCACAGCACCGTTGGTTTTTGAGGGAAAGTGTTTGCTATGGTGACATTCAGACCAATTAGTTAGTTACAAAAAACATTTACCCATTTTAATTAGTTATTAAAATAAGTAAATGTTTTCTTGCACGTTTGTATGAGGAAACGTATTATAATTAGATGTGTTACATGCAGCGATAACTCGATGCTATCTAATGCATTCATCACATGACCAGGAAGAGTGCATAAAACCCAGGAGTACACACACTGCTGCAGGCCGAAAATAAGAAATATTGCTGTTCAGCATAATTTTCCTGTGACTTGCTCATGCTCACACCAGTCAGGATCTTTTCAAGCAGTGTGTGATAAACATTCATACAGTCTTCCTTTTGAAACATCTGCCGTACAACCTCATATCCTCTCCTGCTGTGTCTGCATAACTGTACCATTTATTTTGAAGATATAATTTAGGAAAATTTTAGCTCTGTTTTTGCTTAAGGCTGGAGATACAGAGTCAGAAGACTGATTATAACAATTAAAGGAACCTAATGTGTAGCATGAAAATGTTTGAATGTTATTAAGGTCAGTAGAGTCTGTACTGTGAATGCCTTATTTGGGGTTCTGTTGAGTTCTTTTAAGTTGGTACTAAAAATGATTATCTCCGCTCGAGTTGCATTGTAGAATCGTATGGATGAACAAATTCATAAATTAATAGGCAAGTCCACTGGGAATCTAGAGCCCCAATGTGGTGCAGAATCATGTTTTCAATTGCCTTTGGTTTTCTTGTACTTGAAACTCTTTGTCTGTGCTAAACTAATATAAAAAAGCATAATCTGCTTGGCCTAAGTACCTGAGCTTGTTTGTATCCCAGGGCTCTTTATATAGCTCCAAACAAAGTTACAGACTCCAGTTTGCACTGGGATAATGGAATCGGGTCTCAAACATAATCTTTCACTTTCTGCAGGTGGCGACGGACAAAGTAGCCGGCAAGCTGAGTTCGACTCTTTCATGGGTGAAGAACTCAGTGTCGCACACGGTCAGTCAGATGGCTAGTCAGGTGGCCGCTCCGTCCTCCCTGCACACGACGGTGGGTTCGTCAACAGTCTCACTGTCCCCGCCAGGACTCTCTCCCTCTACTCCGTCCTCTACCCAGCTTAGCCCGGATGAAGTGGAACTCCTCGCCAAGCTCGAGGAGCAAAACAGGTAAGAGATCGTGCTTTACTGCTCTTTGAGTCTTTTTTTTTTTCTAATTCATCGAGGCTACATGTTTATAGAGATACGCGGCTAAGATTTATCTGGAACAATTGAATGCTGTTGAGAGAAGAAGGTCTCTCGGGATTGCATACTTGCAAGTAACATCATAGTGAAATTTTTGTTGTTTCTGCCCTATCTAGTTTTTAGGATCTGCCTGGAGATCCCCTGTGTAATCCAGCATGCCCAAATGTTTGTGGACACGTGACCGTCACACCCGTATCTAGGTCTTGCCTAAACTGTTGCACAGATTTGAAAGCACACAATCGTATTGTGTCTTTCTGTGCTGTAGCATTACAGTTTCCCTTTCCATGAACCAAGCCTCTTGAATGACGGTGTCCCTTCTCCGCTCCATGTGTGTTAAAGTTTGGAATGGAAGGACTTGCGTGATTACTGTTGGGATGAATTGGGATGCTGACTGTGCCCCAGGCTTTCTCACTTATCGTCAGTGCCTGATCTCAGTAATCCTCTTGTGACTCAGTGAGCACAAATCCGTGCAGCCATGCTTCAGAATCTAGTGGAAAGTCCTGCCAGGAGAGTAGAGGTTGTTATTATAGCAGCAGAAGGAGTGTACATTGAGACTGAGATGCTCAACAAGCATGTATGAGGTGTCCAAAAACTTTTGACTACATTATAAGTACATCTTTTATCTTTTTAAATGAGAAGAACCAGCTAGATGAAAATGTATTTTTATTAATATGGTAATTAAAATTTTTTTTTTTTACATTTGTTTTAGTCCATAATAAAAACAACAACTTGTATATAGTACAGACTCTTATTTGTGCTTTCATAGGGAGAATTTCATTATTGTACATTTCAGTTCCTGTAGGTTGTGCCGCATGTGTATCGTAAAGCACTCTTCGGCGAATACAGAGTGAGTGAGCGCTCCTTGATATAGTGAGAGCAGTGACATGGTGTGAACGTTGTGGAGGCTTTGCTGTGTAAAAGCCTTGTGCTGCCTGTGTCGCTGAGAACAGCGCAGCACTGTCTACAAGCTGGATCAATAGCTGCTCCTCTGCTTTCCCTTTTGTCCCTTCAGTCTCTTTGTGTATTCATGAGAAAACAGGACTGCTGTAAGATCCTGTGTGTGTACATACATTTGTGTGTCTGGTGTGCGTGAACACTCCAGACGTACAGAAGGCCTCTGTATCTGCACATATCAGCGTGCGGATGTACGAGTGCGAGAGTGCAGATGGTTGTGCAAGGCATCTGGCACGGAGAAGGATTTGGGAGGTAAATGACTGCAGAGTGTATGACGGATGACTCCTCACTGCGTAGGAGTGAGCGTTAGTGCTGTCGGACATGAATTTGAATATCTAAAGGGAGACAAATGACAATCCATGCGTTGTGAGAATATATAGAACAACAATGGCGTTGATGTGTCGCACACACCAGGCTTGTGGTAGTGTGATGGATGCTAAGCCAATCCTGATCACTTGTGTGAGAATTTTTTTTTTTTGTGTGTGTTTTATCCCTTTCAAAAAAGGGAAACTTAAAAGAAGGAAATGTGCCAGCTGACAAAGACATCGAGGCTAAACTATACACGTTTTCTGAAGAAAAAAAAAATACACCAACCCAGTTTAAATTGCGGAAGAATAGGAGCGGTCTGTTACTCTTTGTGAAGGGCTGCCTGGGGAAAAAAAACGCTTTAATGGATTGTTCTGTGGCTGATTCTTTAACAAAACACACACTTCCCACAACAATGTAATTTTTTAGGGTACTTTCTAATTATGGCTGATGGCTTGCAAAGGTGCTTGGTAAAGAGACAGCTGTATCACCAAACATAATGGTGTCTAATCGTGCTTTTCCAATGATTTAGCATGTATATACATTATTGTGCAAAAGTCTTGTGCCACCCCTTATTTCATAATTTTAATTTTTTAATATTTGAATTAAATTATGTAGATAAAATTATAGGAATATGAGCAAAGCTTCAAAGTGCCTTCAAAGTACTGCAACGTGCCTAAAGGTCCAATTTAAAATCGCTTGTTTATGTAACTACCTCAGCAGCACTCTCATTTCCCTTCAGATCCGTTTTAAGCATCAAGCATCACCAGCCTGATCAGCCGTCATCATCTGCACCTGTTTCTCACTGGTTCATGCCTTAAGTTAGATGTTTTTATGCTTGAATGATGCATCAGGTCACTGTGTGACTGAAAAGGAGAACCAAGACAAGAAGCTTCTTCAGGAAGAACGATTCCTCAAGACTACCTTAAGCATACAAGAAAGTTTGTCTGTTCAGAAGCAAAATTTCAAGAAAGGATGTGCCTCAGGACTTTTACACAGTACTGTGTATACTGTATATAGTTCAGGAAACCATATAGTTTTGAAAATAACATACTGTATAGTAAATAATGTGGAGATCTGACCATATGTTTTTGCAGGCTGTAATACACAGGTTACCAGTATTAGTTGCAAGTTTTGTCCATAATGTTATACCACTATGAAGCATTTTTATGTGAGAAAAGTTAAGAACAACATGTTTTTGCTATAAATAACATTTTTTAATTGGCTTAGCACCTGAAGTTCATTCGCACCGTCTCGGCTTTACACTTTTAGTAATCACTTTTAGTGATCACTAATAATTCATAATCAGTCTTGTTCTATGGCTGTTCCGAATCCTTAACTAAAATATTTCCTGCTGTTACGACCTTTAGCTTCATCACCTTTAAAAAATATTTGAACATACCGATGTCTATGTACAGTATATCCACAAACGTCTGTAATTTTAGACACGTGTTCTTTGCCTTTAAACGATGTGCTTTGGTCAGCATACGTGCTCATTACTTTTAGAAACGGATGAAATAATTAAAAGTGCAGCATTAATGCTGTCGTGACTGGCTTTATTTTATGTATAATCTAACAAGGCGCATGCAGACTTCATTTGTATAGATGCATGCTCACAGCATGTCATACGAAACGATGCTGAGAACAACGCTAAAAATACGGCTGTCAAGCGGAGGATGATTGGCTGTTTACAGACTAGGCATCAGAACCAGAAATATGTAAAGTGTTAATGAGGTGACAGTGCTGATGGGAAAAACCTTTGTCAAAGTAGTGACAGAACAGCAGAATCAAGCTGGCAGGTTTGTTAATAAGATTTGGGTTTATGTTCACTGATGAAGTGGGAAAGGCAGCAGGCTTGCACAATGTACAGTGGGTTTCCTGTGAAAATACAAGACAGAAACAACAGCCACACCCATGCAAAAAGAGCGTTGTGTATGTGTGTGACGTATACACGTTATTCTCACATTGTGGTTGTAGTCAATGGTGATACGTAATTCAGCTTGTGCTGCAGCACTTGATACTTTTCTATCATTCATAAGGAACAGCACAGATTTGTTGTAAAAGCCGAAATTCTTATGATCACTTGTTTTTTTGTTTGTTTTTTTTCCCGGCTGATTGATTATTTGAAAAGTGTTTCTAATGAAGAGCACCCTGGATTCTACATTTGCACAAAACATTGCGATCCATCAGTTCCATCTTCTCCAGTGTGACCAGTCAGCGTAGACCAGTGGCTCCTGGAGGACCACCTGCCCTGCACATTTTTAGCTCTTTCTCAGCTTCTAACTAACCAGCTAGTTAACAACCTTTTCTTAATTTAATGGGTGTGATAAAACAGGAAAATGATTGAAATATGTAGATTAGGTGGTCCACCAGGCCCGGGTTTGAGCACCACTGCCATTGAGGTTGTACCACATGACCTAACGCACTCTCACACACTCAATAATCTGCAAGTCAGCAGAAAAAACAAACAATGTAAGGAAAGCTGAGTTAATTTGAAAGTGACTCACTTGTGGTAATATGTATCAAATATGTCCTTAATATATTCAATAATAATAATAATCATAATAATAAATCTAGGTGCTTTTCTAGTCACCCAAGATCACACAAGCAATTAATGAATGAGCAATAAATGAATAACATCAAGTGTTAAATAACAGTAAAACAATATTAAATAAAACAATCGCCCGAGTTATCATCTAAAACCAGATAAAGGTTTAAGTGCAGCCTTGCATCATGTGGGATAAGCCCTTCTGTGCAAAGAGACATGATGGACGTGACGACATAAGACGTGATTTTAATGTGGTTGGAAAGTCTGTTTTACGGATGCATATTCCAGTTTCCAGTTACTTAAAAAATGATGATGATGAGTAAATGAATGAATAAGGAAATTGAGTCATGGCTGCTTGCAACATCTTGCTCAAAACTTGTCAGTTACATGGTACAAATAAATCACACTTATCAGGATCTCACTGGTTTAAGAGATCCTATCAGCAAAAGCAGCAGAAACGGATTTCATGAAAGTTACAGTGCCAACTCGGGAGAGTAAATGCTGGCGGGTGAGACGTTTCGAGCCGTTGTGTAGTTTTAACTACGCAAAAAAAATTCTAACTGCCCTCTCCCGCATACCTGAGCTCTCACATGCCCACGAATGATTAGTCTCAATGTGATTTAATAGAAGAAAATGTTTCTTCTTCAGGCTTTTTGACCATACGGTTTTTCTCTCCTGGACACCATACATGCATGACTAATTATTGATGATATTCTTGTTGGTAACTTTGTGAAGCTATTTAATGCACTTGGTATTCTAACATCCAAGCAGTTGGTATGTAATAAGAAATCTTGACTGTTCTTGTATTCAGAGTTCTCATCACAAAAAGTTGACCCACACCTCCAGGTTTGGGGGTCGAATCTCACCTCAGCTTTCTGTAGTGAGATTCAAATTTTTTTGAAAAATTTCTGTTGAAAAAAAACAGTCCAAAGACATGCAGTCTGGGTCGATTTGGCTTTTTCAGATTGTGTCATCATCATGGCTGTAGTGCATCGTTTTATCAGACTAGACTAGACTATAGTAGTAGGGAGAGCTGGAGGAGGTGGCTCGGGAGACCGAGGTCAGGGCTTCACTGCGTAGACTGCTGCCTCCACGACTCGGACATGGCCAAGTGGAGGATGAATACAATAAATATCAGTGGAAAAAAAGTGTAACATGGGCACGGTGTTCATGGAATGATCCTGAAGGATCATATTCAGGCAGCATGTATTAAAGATAACAACGTAAAAATGAGTGCACGTGCTGGCATTTAGAATTTTGTTCATAATGTTAATGAGATTGGCCGATGTTTTCCTTCAGACTATGTGCTAACTTAACGTCAGCTTTTACAAATGTTTGCAGAGCAGTGTGTGGGAATGTAGAATCAGTTCTTCCATAATGCTCTTCTTTATAAAAGGAGGATGGGAATATCGGCAGTTCTCATCCCATAAAATATAACATTCTGTATGTCTTTGTTCATCGAGTTGCATTAGGTCTATTGACCCGGCTTGACCTTTGATTTTTGCCCTGATGTCTCTATAGGCATGACGTTCAGGCCATCTGCCCTCTGACCCAAGCTATGCAGAGAGAGCCCTCGCCACAGCTGGGTTCTTTTCATGTGGCACAACTATCATGATTAACGCAGTTTTATCCACCTGCTGCTCTCATTCAGCTCTAGTGCATCCTCCTCTCAGTATAGCGCACGCCGCAGTGAGGAGACGTTCTTTCCTTTATACCGTGCGGTAGCTGCAACCGCAGGGGGTGTCAAAACTGCATTCATGCCGCATGTAGTGGTAATCGTCTGAATTAACACACTCGAGTCAGCTCGACATCTAATCAACACCATCCTAAATTTAGAAAGATGTGGTAAAGTGTCTGAGGGTTTTTTAGCAGTGTTGAAGGGGTGGATTCATTTTCAGTTACAACACATATCTGACAATGTAGCAGAAATACTCAATTTATATTCATGCACGTGGTATAATGTGGTGCTGTCTTCTTACTGACACGCTTAGCTCGTTCACTGCAACTTGTATTTCACATCAATTCAGTGTCATAATAAACCGATTATGAAAATGCATTGAAGAAAGAAAAACTGTGGATATGGTGATGGAGAGGTTCATTAAACATTTATGGAAGGAAAGACGTGGTGTCAGTGTCAGTATTTTGTTATATTCACAGAAATGCCTTTGTGACAGAAGAGTCTGCTCTTTATGCCAAGCTGTGTTTGATTTTTATTTTCTTAAGAGAGAAAAGAGGCAGGGAAATGAGTGGCTGTTTATATGCATTAAAATGACAATGGAAACTAACTTATTTTGTGGAGGTAAGTGGTTTAAACAGCATGATGTGTTCTTCATTACTGAATTACAAGTTAGCACGGTTGGCACATAACTGTGGTTTAAGGAATAATATTTTTCAGGGCATTAATAGAAAAATAATCCACTTTATGCTGGTGACATGTTGGACCATAACGCACCAGCAGAGTTATCAGAGACGTTGTGGTATTTAATTTGTGCACATCAGGGTAACTGTCACACTGTCTGAATATCAGATGAAAGCGCACAACTTCTCACGATCATATATCTTGTAGGTGTTGTCAGCCAGTTAGCGATCACCGGGACTGCGCGATCGTTCAGCATTGCCAACATGCCACAGTGTAACTGTGCTCAAGCTGCAGCATCATAAACCACGTATCCGGGTCCAGCACCATTCACTAGCTTAAAATACACTCTTAAGCTTTAGTCGCAGGAAGACGATGAAGATCTAATCAAGATATTTAAATCTCTAAGATTGTCAGAAGCAGCTACACTGCTGTTATTAGTGCTTGCTTGCATGATTCCCAGGCCAGCACCATAGCCGGATATGCGGGTACCTTGGTTTTTGGAAAAAATGACACGCCACCAACGAAGTAAAAACTGAACATGCAGAGTTTGATGATCGTTTGATAATCTGTCCAGGGGAGTACAGGCCTGAGTTGCATCTAAAATTGATAATCAAATTTAATTGTTGATTTGTTCATGATGTCACCGCGCTTGATTCTCTCATGAACTGTGAAGATCTGAAGTGTAGGTGTGAGGCTTACTGGAGTGAGGTAAATTATGGCACGATGACAAACCTTCACCAGTAAAAAAAAATCTACTGTAAGTGTGTGAACATTTCACTCTTAACTAGAAAAACAGTCGCTACAATCAGAGGGAAAGACTTGGCACTGATGGGATTTTATTTCAATTAACTTTTTCTCAACTCTCGCGCTCTCTCTCTCGCGCGCTGTTGAACTCTCCACTTTTTTGTCCTGCTCTCTCACTCACTCTCACACACACACACACACACTGATTATCTGTATTCTCCTCAGGTGTGCCCCCCCCCCCCCCCTCACACACGTACCTCACTCTCAGACTTAACTGGTGTTTTCTTAACATTACAGCCCAACTCACATAATTGCAATTGCAGTTATAGTTTATTTCTGCTACTTTGCTTTTCTTTTGTTTTAGAGCTCATTAAAAGTATTTTTTTAAATTATGTTATGTATGTATTATATCTTCATTTGTGAGACATGCACAAAACAACCTCAAGATAAATTTAAAAGGTGGCAGCTTGATAAGAGCTAATGAGTAAATGCACCATTTTTAACCCGCTTAATCATTTCAATCATCGAAAGATTATCAAAATAGTCATTAGTTCCAGCCCTAGTACGATGGTAAATACTAATCGGCCTACAATGAGAGTGCACAGGAATGTTTGTAACATTAATATACTCCGTAATAGATGCGTATGCGAGTAATCCTAGTTGATGTGTAAAGTACCCTGGGTGTAGTAATAGAGAATGTGATGGGATTGATTTTTCAGGAAGCACAAGAATGCAAGAAGCATCATCATACTGTGCGGTTAATCCGATTATTAATTGATCATTGATCGAAACTGCTGATTGATTATGGAACGGTTACCGACTCGCATCACTAGTAATAATAAATTCAGAAATGTATTTTTTCATAGGAAGTGAACCTGCCATTTTTCTTAGTGGACAGTTTCGATTTATGGGTAATTGTTTATGATTTGCGGGTGTCAGGGAGCATCTTATCAATACTCAAGAGACCTGGGATGTCGATATTTTATAAAATGTTAATAAAATTCATTAAATAAGAAAGTCGTAGACAATTCTGATGTTCCTGTACAATTTATTCTCCAGCCTTAAAAAAAAAAGAAGAAGAAGAAAAAAAAGTTTCAATTGAATACTGACACCCAGTACAACTGGGTTTAAATGCTGGAGAATGAAACTTGCAGCAAAGTAATATTCCAACATGAAAAAGGCTAAGGTTAATCAACTTGTTCTTTCTCATTCTCTCTCACCTGTTTGTTTAGACTTTAGAATCCTCTCTCTCTTTTCCTATTGGTTGTGTGTCCTGTCACTCACCATGTAGGCGGACTTCTTTTATCGCGCCGCTGACACAGTCAATATTACAGCGTCGTCCGGGTGACTCAACTGCCCAGTAACATCATATTACAGAGAAGTTTATTCCCCCTGCCTGGTGGTGTTTTGATTATTTCTAACACAGAAATTCATCACACTCTAGCTTTAATTCAGTGTGAAATCCCTGGCAAGTACACCGAATGTATTTGGGGAAACCCTGAACCACAGATGAGTCATACAGTGATGTAGCAGTCATACAGCAGGATTGATAGTGCTGAAGTAGGGCTGTTATCAAAAGTTACGCGTTAGTCATCGCTCTGACTGCGTAGCGATCTGAAACCAGCAGTTAGACCTCAAATATAGTGTAAACATGTATATTTGACTGTGTCAGGAGTACCGGAGCTGCAACATCACGTGAAGCAAACGTACTCTACAGCACACACGCCTTTCTAAGTTTGAATACACAAGCATCTTGCTAGTTGTTTATGAAAACAAAACAAAAAAAGGTATTTTGTGTGTTTACTCTGTATTTGTATTATTAGTCCTTAATCATCTACATTTTAAATGTATTAAAGCACCAGTGAGGGCTTTTAGATTCCTCAGGCTTTTTCCCTCATCGAGGAGCACAGCATGTGCTGAGTGTGTTCTGTGTCACAATCTCCTCTGAAGATTGAGGACAGGATCAGTCATTATGGTAAATTAGATATGCTGAGCGAAGCGCCCACACACAGTTAAAAGCACACATTTGCGCGCTCTCTCTCTCTCTTTTTTTTTTTTTTTTTCAAAGGAGGACACTAACTGAGGAGAAGAAAAAAGAGAGAGAAAAGTATAAATTATATAAATATACAAATTATATATATATATATATATATATATATATATATATATATATATATATATATATATATATATAAGGAAAATAATCAGGCTGTACGTATTGATACGGGCATGGGGTCCATTGATATACACAGATATACATTGCAAGTCCAAAAAATAAAAGTCTTTATCTCTTTAAAAGGATTTAACTCTGCAGATATCATCATGGCTATAGTGTATCGTTTTATCATTACTAGACTACCACTATAGAGTCTGTGTATTCCCATGGGAGAGCTGGAGGTGGTGGCTCGGGACACCGAGGTCAGAGCTTCACTGCGTAGACTGCTGCCTCCACGACTCGGACATGGGCAAGTAAAGGAAAATGGATGAGTACAATAAATATCAATGGAAAAAAAAAGTGTAACATGGACACTCGAATAACGATCGAAAAAACACTTTTATTCAGGCAGCATTCAGTAAAGAGAACAATGTAAAAATGAGTGCGCATGCTGGCATTTTGAATTTTGTTCGTAATAAACAATGTAGCCTAATGTTAATGAGACTGACCGATGTTTTCCTTTTACAAATGTTTGCAGAGCAGTGTGTGGGAATGTAGAATCAGGTCTTCCATAATGCTCTTTTTAATATAAATATATAATTAATATAAAAGGAGGATGGGAATATCTGCAGTTCTCATCCCATAAAATCTAACATTCTGTATGTTTTTGTTCATCCAGTTACATTAGGTCTATTGTCCGGCTTGACGCAAATAGGTACGAGCCTTCTACTGGATAATTACTGCGGTGATTCATATGCTTCAGCTGGCAACATATTATTTAACCATATGTAATGGGAGCTCAGTGGTTAAGGTGTCAGACTACTGAGCAGAGGGTCCTACTGTAGGTTCAAGGCCCTAAACTCTCAACTGCTTAGATGTATAATGGGGTAAAGATGCAAGTCGCTCTAGGTAAGGGAATCTGTGAAATGCCTTGAATGTAAATTGTTATGACAAAGATGTTCCAGTTATTCTGGTAACTGGTTACTCTGGTGCAGAAGTATTGGCCTGCGTCAAGCAAAGAAAACAACTAAGGAGATTGCTTAAACTACTAAAATTGGGTTAAACCAATTAAAACCTGAAAGGATAATGATAACCCATCATCTTCGAGGAATGAGCATGATGGGAGATCATTTTAAATATTTAGTGAAATTAAATTGTAAAAAAGAAAAAAAGACAATAACAGTAGACCTAACAGGTATAGTATTACTAATGGATGTAAGAGAATTTCCACACATAAGTAGAGTAGGAATAGAACAGCTGTGTAACCTTAAGAAAACCACTTCAGTGGGTCTAATCCGAAAAAAAATAGGCTTCTTTACCTTTTGGATAAAGTTCATGTGGTCTGATGAGTCCATATTCACCTGTTCCAGAGTGATGGGTGCATCACTTCATCCTCCTCTCCTCTTACCCTGATCCTGACTTACATCTTACTTACATTTATCTCATTATATATCTAAGCAGTTGAGGGTTTAGGGCCTTGCTCAAGGGCCCAACAGTGGCACCTTCTTGATGGGGTTTGAACCTAGAGCCTTCTTGTCTTTAATCCAACACCTTAACAACAGCTATCGTACCTACTGGATACTGCACAAGTCTGTGGGGGCTGTGGGGTTGCTTTTGTTGGTCAGGTCTAGGTTCAGTAACATTATGTCTCCAAAATAATACTGAATGTATTTGTATTTAAATTACAATTTTGTATGTGCATTTCGTAACCCCCACTACCCCCTGTCCCTGACGACATACTGTATTCCAAGATTCCAAGATGACAATGATGGCAGGGTTGTGGAAGCATGACGCATCATTTTCGCACTTGGATTGGCCACTACAGAGTCCAGACCTTAACCCCATTGAGAATCTTTGGGACGGCTGGAAAAGGCTTTACACAGCTGTCCAACTCTCCATACATCAATACAAGATCATGGAGGGAAATTAATTCGACTCTGGACAGCAACGAATGTTGTGAACTTGCATAACCTTATTAAAACAATGCCGTAATCAAAGCATTTTTTTCTTTCTTCTTTTGGCTAGACGCATGCGCAGACGCGTACACTCACACAAGACTATGATAGACATGTTAGACTGTCTGTGAGAGACTGTGAGAGACCTTCAACCTTGACAGGTTGAAGGTCTTTTCACTTTCAGATAAGCGTTTGTATGTGCCTGTGTGTGAGGGAGAGACCGAGTTCGTGTTGGCTTAATAGAGATTGAGACACTGATGTACATTCTCTCTTGGAATTAAAAGCAACAGCTCAGCAGCATGAGAATCTAAGCGACCGGGTGAGAACCTAAACAACTCCAAATCTTGATAATATACAGTAAGCTTCATAGATAATCCATGAAACTGCGTAGCTGTTTAACTAATTGATATTTTGTTTTAGTGTCAATAAGGTGTCTATTTTTTCTCTAAACCTCTGCGATAGTTGATAACGGTCTAATTTTTTTTTTCCAGTACAACCCAGTACACAGTGCTGTTTTACCGTGATGGCATGACAGCGCTTTGACAATGGCACTGAATCAAGACAACAACTGCACCATCGCAGTACAAGGGTTTGTTTGTGTTCTTGTTTAATTGCGCGGTCATTACAGTATTGGCTACATGGATCAAACACTGCATTGCCATGATGATATGATTGTTGTTTTCTATTCTTATTAGCCAAGGTCAGACAAAATACTGAACCTCATTCGATTCTTATCTGTACGGTTTGTTTGTTTCTGCTTCCTTTCTACGTGGTCACATAATTTTTTTTCCCTGCTGATAAAATGCAACATATTTGTGTTCCTGATAGATCTTCAGTCACTTGGTTTTGACTCGGAGTAAAAAACTTGAGCTGTGCTTTGTTTATCCATGGGTGAATCATTTGTAGAGGGAGCCACGTTCAATGCACTCTGGACTTGACGAAACAAAAAGAAATGCCGCTTTTTTATTGAGTGGAGTGAAATATTAATTAATTTAAACTTGAAGCATGTCTTTTTCTTTTTAAATGCATTTACTGTATGAGAGTAAAACTTTTTATATATATTATACACACAGTACAGACCAAAAGTTTGGACACACCTTCTCATTCAAAGAGTTTTCTTTATTGTGTTCTTTAGCCCAAACAAGTCTCTTCTGCTTGTTGTCTGTCCTTAGCAGTGGTTTCCTAGCAGATATTCTACCATGAAGGCCTTATTCACACAGTCTCCTCTTAACAGTTGTTCTAGAGATGTGTCTGCTGCTAGAACTCTGTGTGGCATTGACCTGCTCTCTGATATGAGCTGCTGTAAGGGGGGGGTGTAATGAATGAATGACCGCATTGGGCAGCAACTCAACCGGATATACGGCCTTCTTTAAAATGTTTGCACCGTTCAGATGTTGTACTGCGGCTAAGAGTTTCATCGCCATACTGTGTCTGAAGTCTTCTTTAAATGTCAGTCCGTTTTATGCCTTAATTCATAAGAAATTTCATCACAAGTTCCAGTTTATCTTGAATGCCCCTTGTAA
The DNA here is from genome assembly GCA_013621035.1 of Clarias magur. Taxonomy (NCBI): domain Eukaryota; kingdom Metazoa; phylum Chordata; class Actinopteri; order Siluriformes; family Clariidae; genus Clarias; species Clarias magur. The sequence continues at coordinate 447,756 of QNUK01000442.1, read as the reverse complement.
CAAGAACAATCTGACGTTAGTTTTTTTCCTCCCACTTCGGACTGTATTTAGATGTACTGATTCATCAGAAAGGGCTTTCCCAAATAACTGATTGTATAATTGACAGTAGATTGTATCACATTGCAATAGTCATGAAGATATCTCCTCATTGAAATGATCAGCGCGAACAGAAACGCCTGTACCTGCTGACTGACTACCAGGGTTTAAAACTTGCCAGTTTCTTATCGTGCAAAATGTACAGACTTACTATAAGCCTCTGCAGTGTTTTCATAACTGTTTAGGTGTGAGATCTGAGATTCTTGCTAGCATGATATTTCAGGAAAGGGTAGTTAAATGATTGTAGGAGTTACATGGAATTGTAAAAGTGAGCAAAATGAGCTAAACAGGCCCAAGATCACAGCAAGGTCAAATGTCTGGAATTGTTGTGTGGTTTTTATAGTAGCTAAATTCCTGTGTAAGTTTTTTTTTTTTTTTTTTTTTTTCCGGTTAGATCAGACGTTTTAGATGCAGAGGTGTATTCCCATTGATGTCCCTGGCTTGTCGAGTTCTACTTGTCGGTGTTTTTAAGGAACCGATCAGAACTTTGAAATCTTTTAAGTCCAACTTGCAGCTAAGTCTAAGTGGATTCACAGTACAACGATAAACCGTTACTCTCTGTAAATCTAATTTAAACAGTATTCACACTCCAATAAACACATTGTGTCTGCTTTTTTGCTGGCTTTTCATTATGAAAATGTACACTGTCATCCATCAAATCTGCATATTTACAGTATGCCTTTAACTTATCCCGATATTGGTCGCGTGTCATTTTCTGAATACACTGATCAGCTGGAACATTATGACCGCTAAGGGGTGACATGAATATCATTGATTATCTTGTTACAATAGACTCTTGGAAGCAGGTGTGATCTATTAGGCAGCAAGTTAACATATTGTCCCTGAAGTTGATGTATTGGAAGCAGAAAAAAAAAAAGTGTAAGGATTTGAGTGACTTTGAAAAAGGACAAATGGCGATGGCTGGACGACTGAATCAGAGTAACTGCAGCTCTTGTGAGATGTTCACAGTCTATAATGGTCTAATGACGGGTCAAAAGTGCTCCATGGAAGGAAAACCAGTGAACTGGGTTCGTGGGCGGCCAAGGCTAATTAATATAATTTACAGCTATTTTTTATAAGCCTTTAGATCATTTTCTTTTTTGTGAGTCCTTGAGGACTTTTGATTTCATGGCAGAGTACTGTAAAGTAGTGGATTAAAGAGACTAAATGCGAGTGCATTTATTAAGATTTAACAGATATTTTTACAGACTTTAATAACTTGATGTTAGGATTTAAAATTCCTTTTACAACTGCATATTGCACTAACACTTTTAAATATTTCATATCTCACCCCCGAAGTTGCATACTGTATGACTGTTATTGTAGTACACTCTGCAGTAGCCTGTGCTCCACTTCTCAAAGACCTGCATGAACTCAGAGTGTGAGATCACTGAAACATTCAACTCACAACCTTCAATGGCTCCTTCAGCTCTGTCGCGCTCGGTGCCTCTCATCAAATGTGTAACCGGACTCTTAGCTGGGGAGCGCTGGCCCCTGCTCTTTTTTTCCGAGATCAGATTTCTGTGTGTGTGTGTGTGTGTGTGTGTGCGTGCGCGCACTGTGAGCTAATTCAGCTGCATACTAATAGCCGGCGTGTCTGTCAGGACAACCTACTACCTGTTTGTGTGGCCCTTTAAACATTGGTGTTGGCCTTTCTGCCTCATCAGTTCACTCACTTACTCATTCTCTAGATCGCTTACCCTTGTACTGAGTTGTGGGAGGCCTGGAGCCTATTCCAGGGGACTCTGGGCACTAGGCAGATTACGCTCCCCGGATTGGGATGCCACACATACACACATTCACTTACACATTACGGCAATTCAGAAACGCCAGGGTTATTAGAGCGCCGGAGGAAAACGGAGTACCCGGAAGAAGCCCCATAAGCACTGGGAAGAAATTGCACGCACACAAACCCAACCACAACATTAAAACCAGCTAACTGACATGCGCAGAATCCCATAGCCACAAGTTGAGAGGTTATTATAACAGTACTAGATCCACAATAATAATGCATCTGCATGCACACCTGTTTGTGGAGATTGTGTCCATATACTTTTGGACATATGGTGGACATTGTGCTTTAAAAAGCTCATTATGTCATGGGATGGTTTTGGAGGTTTGTTTCCCTGCTGGGAACTTGTGTATAGATGTGTAGACTGCCAGTCAGACTGCATCCTTGAACATGCTGACCAGAAAAGTGCACAAAATGTCAGAGCTTCTGGAGCCAAGACTGTTTGCATACATAATATATTATTATAGAAGTGAGACATTGACATTTTTATCACTGTGTAGGACATGAACTTGTACCTTGTGGTCTCGAGCCTAGCAACATTTACAGTATTTACCTGCAGTTTCGAGTTTTGTGTGTGTCAATCCATTAAAGCATATTCACCTGCAGAAAAATCTCCAAAAACATACTGTATATAATCATTTAAAACTTTGAAGCATCTTAGTTGCACTTTCTTGCAATACAGTCTCTTAAATGACTGAGATCAGTTGTGAGTTATTATTACAGCCTTGCTATAGTATGTAGCTTGGACTGTTTACATTCTCAATGCAAAAGACTGTTAATATTTTCCTGAATTACTCATCGATTTATAGAATGCAAGTATTGTACCAGACGTGGATAAAACAGAAATACTGTACAGTATATCCCATCATACTGTGTAAGAAAGCATGCTTTGGTTGCCAAGAAATGTTATAATGTCGCACTACCTAATGTTTTTTTTAAACAAAAAAAATCAGCAAGCTCTTGATCAGTGCTTCAGCTGTAAGCGGTGCAGTAAACAGGATGGCTCTGACATTTTTGCGCTGTTTATTTTGCTTTAATTCCCTAGATAGGAAAACAAGGGTAAATAATCCGCTTAGGAGCCAGGGGGTAGCTCAATGTATTAACGCTCTGACTTACTGATAAGAAGGTCAGCGGTTCAAACCCCGGCTCCGCCTAGTTGCCGCTCCTGGGCCCTTGAGCAAGGCCCCTAACCCTGTCTGCTCCAGGGGTGCTGTATAATGGAACACCCTTACAAAAAGCTTTAAAGAATTTCACTCTATACTGTGTGTATGTGGTGAACAAAGTCTTAACTAACTTAACCATCAATGCAGGAGATGGTGGAATTCAGAACAAGTAACTTAAGCTAGAGTAAATTGAGGTATGTAAAAAAAAAAAAGTTACGTTTTCAGAAAGTCAGGTAGTAGTCTTTTTTTTTTTTTGGTTGTTAAACATACAGTGGCAAAAAGTAAGATTCCAAGTTTTATGACAATATAGACAAAAAGTATAATTTGCTATTTAATGCAATGAAATTGCTATAAACAATATGAAATCCTTTGTTCTTCAAAACCTGCTGAGTCAAAAAGACGTCTGCAGTATCCTGGTGTCACTTGCTCAATGCTTGCCTGATTGATGTAGAGAAAAGTTCAAGTTCACAATTCACTCTGGATTTTCCCTAGTTTTAGCCATTTTTTGGACAGACGCCCGGCTTCACAAAGTTAATTTTAATTAGCACAACACTTAACCAGATAAGCGAGATCTACACACATGGACAAAATTGTTGGTACCCTTTGGTCAATGAAAGAAAAACTTTACAGAAACAGAAATAACTTTAATCTGACAAAAGTAATAATTAAAAAAAAATCTATGAATGTTAACCAATGAAAGTCAGACATTGCTTTTCAACCATGCTTCAACAGAATTATTTAAAAAAAATAACTCATGGAACAGGCCTGGACAAAAATGATGGTACCCCTAGAAAATACTGAAAATAATGTGACCAAAGGGACATGTTAATTCAAGGTGTGTCCACTAATTAGAATCACAGGTGTCTACAATCTTGTAATCAGTCAGTGGGCCTATATATAGGGCTCCAGGTAGTCACTGTGTTGTTTGGTGACATGGTATGTACCACACTCAACATGGACCAGAGGAAGCGAAGGAAAGAGTTGTCTCAGGAGATTCGAAAGAAAATTATAGACAAGCATGTTAAAGGTAAAGGCTATAAGACCATTTCCAAGCAGCTAGATGTTCCTGTGACTACAGTTGCACATATTATTCAGAAATTTAAGATCCATGGGACTGTAGCCAACCTCCCTGGACGTGGCCGCAGGAGGAAAATTGATGACAAATCAAAGAGACGGATAATCCGAATGGTAACAAAAGAGCCCAGAAACACTTCTTTTTTTTTTTCTAGATTCTAGCCAGTGTCAGAAAGCTGTGTTCTGGCCAGTGTCAGAAAGCTGGGTCTCAGTCGCAGGTCATGGGTCTTGCAACAGGACAATGACCCAAAATACACAGCTAAAAACACCCAAGATTGGAAATCTGGAGAACTGGTGCCAGAGGAGCAATCTCCTCCTGAACGTCGCACCGTGGTGAAAAATCCCTGGCAGCGTCTCTACCACCTCAGGCGCCTGAGAGACTTTAGACTGCCCTCTAAGGTGCTCAGGAACTTCTACTTCTGCACCATAGAGAGCATCCTGACAGGAAACATCTCAACCTGGTTCGGGAACAGCACCATGCAGGACAGGAGAGCCCTACAGAGGGTGGTTCGATCAGCTGAACATATTATCTGTACCAAGCTCCCCGACCTTCAGACGATCTACAACAAGCGGTGCTGGACCAAGGCCTGGAAGATAGTGAAAGACCTCAGTCATCCCAGCAATGGACTGTTCTCTCTGTTGCGGTCAGGAAAGCGCTTCCGCTCCCGGAAGGCCTACACAGAGAGACTGAGGAGGAGCTTCTTCCCGCAGGCTGTACGAGCTCTCAATCACAACACCGCATAGGACCTACCACTCACACACTTGCACATTTTGCACACCTCAGGACTGCAGACTTTTTAAATTTGACTATTTACCGGGACGCACAACCGGTTTACACATGGTACATTTGCACTCTTGCACATTTTGCACACTGTGAAGTTGAACTTCACTACATTCTGAACTGCACTACATCACATTTCCATAACATTTCAGTTACTATATATATCCACTATTTTTATTAGATATTGTTTAACTTCTTTATATTTATCTTATTCAAATACTTTATTTAATTTTTATTCTTATTCTGTATATTTTGTAAATAAGTGTTTCTTTATTTTAAATCTCATTTCTTTTTTTGTTGTAATATTGTAGGTCAATAGCAGTCGTATAAGCATTTCACTTCATATCTTAGTGTGTATGTGACGAATAAAATTAGAATTTAAGAATGCCTAAGAGGAAAGCATTGGACTATTCTAAAGTGGCCTTCTATGAGCCCTGACCTCAATCCTATTGAGCATCTTTGGAAGGAGCTGAAACATGCTGTCTGGAAAAGGCACCCTTCAAACCGGAAACAACTGGAGCAGCTTGCTCATGAGGAGTGGGCCAAAATACCTGCAGAGAGGTGCAGAAGTCTCATTGACAGTTACAGGAATCGTTTGATTGCAGTGATTGCCTCAAAAGGTTGTGCAACAAACTATTAAGTTAGGGGTACCATCATTTTTGTCCAGGCCTGTTCCATGAGTTCATTTTTTTTTATAATTCCGTTGAAGCATGGTTGAAAAGCAATGTCTGATTTTCATTGGTTAACATTTCATAGAATTCTTATTTATTATTACTTTTGTCAGATTAAAGTTATTTCTGTGACCATTGTGAGTTTTTCTTTCATTGACCGAAGGGTAACAACAATTTCGTCCACGTGTGTTATTAGTGACATCACCTGTTTTGTGCACAGGGAGAACGACCGTATACTACATGGCATATGTTGTCTTACAGTATCCGTCAGGGAACTATGATAAGAAACTGAAGTGTCCTTGTACCAAGTGTCTGGGCTCCTGCTATTTTTCTTTCTACCCCTTTCGAAAGCATTTAATTTATATTCTATAAACTCTTATTCTCTTCCTGCAAATGGGATTTGAAAGGATATTTTAAAGACGTTATCTGCATTCAAGGAGCATTTCAAACGATCTCATTTTCACTCCTCCGTCCATCGGGTATTGTTTCTTCTGAGGGACAAAGTGGTCTCGGATTAATGTCGAGTAAATGCACCTTGAAAGAACTGTAATCTTATCCGCTCAAGTTTTGTCTGTCAGTTGTTTTTAATTATTGAATATATATTTTTTTTAACCAAAAGGTCATTCACAGTGATTCCATGGAAAACATTTTACGGTAAAGGTTTGAGTGAGAATGACGTGCAAAAGGAAGGAACTTCATTTTGCTGATGTAACAATCTGAATCTGAATCAGTTGTTTTTTTAGTGGAGTGATATTTAGATAGATGATAGATGGATCGTCAATCTTTGAGATCCTTTCATATCTTGCGCTGGTTTTGGTGATTCTTTGTTTTTATCGTATGTGATGGTTTGATTTTTGATTTTTTAACAAGTTTACACTAATTTTAAATTAGATTCTTGGGGAGTCATACCCTTAAAATTCAAGAAATTCAGGAAAGCGGACTTGAGTGTGTCAAAGCAGTCAAATACCTCGACTGCAGTTCTACTGCCATGTCATTTGTCAATTCTCTTCCTGTTACCGTGTCTGGAAATCAGTCACTCTGAAACAGCCATGGAAACACTTTTCCACAGAAGCCTCATGTTTTGTCTCACTGATTGTGTGCTCTGTTTTCTGCAGGTTGTTGGAGACGGACAGCAAATCCCTGCGTTCGGTGAACGGCTCTCGGAGGAACAGCGGCTCTTCGCTGGTGTCCAGCTCCTCAGCCTCCTCCAATCTCTCTCACCTGGAGGAGGATTCGTGGATCTTATGGGGACGCATCGTCAACGAATGGGACGATGTGCGCAAGAAAAAGGAGAAACAACTAAAGGTAAAATATTCGCAAATATTCCATTTAATTAACTGTGTTTATTTTTATTCTTGTACATTTGCAAAACCTTTTTGTGTCACACATTAGTGGTAGAACTTGCTTCATTTTTTGTGGCTTAATAAATGAGTGTCTTGCAACACGTTTTGCATAAACCCCACATATTTAAATGTTCATGTCAGTTGTGAAACTTAAACTTTTCCTGTTCATTAAGGTTCCGCACATGTGGCCTTTCCAAATAAAGTATCTGCATGTACATACTCCCTGCTTAATATTTCAAATAAACATGAGTATATATGAAGAGCTTGCAGGATGGTCTACACATACTTCACGCGAACATGGTTGTCATAGCAAAGCTAAGCTACTAAAGCAACAGATTATTCACACATGCATAAATGACGTTACTAATAAGTTTAGCAAAAACTGCACTGTTTTTTCAGCACTAGTCAGCAGTTCGACTTGAGAGCAAATCTAGTTACTTTGCTGAATCAATTAGTGGCCGTTTATCTCGTTTACTTTTCTGGAAATTAGTAGCAGATAAATACACGTAAACATGGCAGATCAGTTTCTCATAAATTACGATATAGTTTTAGTTAACTACTTAGTACAGTAGATGCATTAAATGTAGTAATTGCCCTGGGATGGACTGGCATCCTCTATGGGGTGAATTGTCTCCCCGCGTCCCAGAACACACCGACAAAAGGATTTAGAATGGACACACCATGGCGTATATAACACCACTCTTCATTAATCACCATAAGGTTTTGTTCATGTGTTACACCTTACCATTCTGTCTCTGTGTCAGGTTAACATTGATCCATATGGGACATAAAGTACAGTACATGCTTTGGTTATAGGTCAGATACTTGGTTTGTGTGTGTCGGTGTATGGCTGCAAACAATAAATATTGACTTGTTCGAGCTCAGATAGCTCTCCTGGCTCAAAGAAAAAAAAAAGTCAAACCATTTCTTGGTCAGTAATTCAAGGATGTTCTTTAGAGAACCAGTGATGGTGACTGAGCACTGGATCTGTGTCGAGCGTGGTTTTGGGACAGTTTAGGGCTGTTTCATTGTTGCTTTCCTTTCTCCCGAAATCTGTGAATAAGAAAGACTTCTTATTATTTGCTGGCTTTTTGAGTCATCTAACATTTTTGGTAAACTTGCAGACTTTGAGTGTTTGAAATGTCAGGATGTAACCAACGTGGTGAGCAAAGTTGCTGAGTTTGTGTCTGCGCCTCTGTGTGTCTGCATGCATGTCTGAGCATGGATGTATTTTTGTGATCATGTACGAGTCCACCTGTGTGCTTATTTGTGTGTGTGTGTGTGTGTGTGTGCGTGTGTGTGAGAGAGAGTTGCAGCCTTTTATTGGATTGATGTAGATCTTCGCAGTCTGAGTCAGTATCCTCTGTTAGTTTAATAAAGTCATGTCAGCAGGAAAACTCTGGGCCACTGCTGAGCATCTCAGAGAAGCCTATATTTAGAAGCATGAAACTGCATTATCATGGAAGAGGGACAGTGTTTGGCAAACAGCAGGATGCAGGCTCGCTACAATAATTATTAGAGTGCCAAATCTGCATTCATACCGGGAGCATTATTAAATTTAATGGGGAAAAAATATTGCCCTACATCATGTGGATCACTTTTGTAACCTGACTCGAGCTTGCTACTGGTTTCCATGGTTTCAGTGGTAATACCTCGCCAATGTTTTTTTTTAAAAAAGCTTGTTGTGTGTTATATATTTATTAAAATTAGCAAAACCAGATGTGATCACTAGAAACTATCCCAAAACAGCCAGTATTTACAAACATTGTAAAATAGTTTCCTGTAATTAACAGTGTTCACATGGTATGATAATTACAGGTTCTTAATGAGCTATCATCAAACTTACCCAAGATCCTGACACAAAAAAGTATGAGCAATGTTCTACAGTGAGGAAAGCCATCTAACCGCCTTTGTCCACCATTTTCTATTCACTTCTCATGTTGTCCGTGGTGTCAATGGTGTCTTTGCGTCACACCTCCAGGAATTGGTCAGGAAGGGCATCCCGCATCACTTCCGGGCGATAGTCTGGCAGCTTCTCTGTAGCGCCCAGAATCTGCCCATAAAGGACCAGTACTCGGAACTGCTGAAGATGACGTCGCCCTGCGAGAAGCTGATCCGCAGAGACATCGCCCGTACATACCCCGAGCACGAGTTCTTCAAGGAGAAAGACAGCCTGGGCCAGGAGGTGCTCTTTAACGTCATGAAGGTACAGTATGCTGTTTTAACTCATGCTCGTTCACTAATTCAGAATTTAATTGCTTTTATTCTAAGCTGTTTCTTGCTGGCACTCCTGGTCACAACCGTTATTTAGTATACCAGAATTGGCTAAATAACTTCCTTCACTTCAAGGTTGCTGTGCCTACCAAGTGTAGCGGTCTTGCGCAGCATTGAATCGACACTTCATTAGGTACACCAGGGGAACTGCCTGTCAGAGCATATATCTAATCAGCCAGTCACATGGCAGCAACTCTTGGCATTTCAGCATGGCCAAGACGATCTGTTAAAGATCTAACCGAGCCTCAGAAAGGGGAAGAAAGACGAATGGTTTGTTGGTACCAAATGGGCTGCTCTGAGTTTCTGAATTTCTGAATTTGCTGAACTACTTGGATTTTCACGCAGTGTGTTCTCTGGGGGGGAAAATGCATTGCGAATGAGAATGGCCAGACTGGTTTAAGCAAGATAATAGCAACTCAAATAACATTTCATTATGCTGGAGAGCATGTCTGAATGCACAACACGTCGAACCGTGAGGCACAAGTGCCACTCCTGTCAGCTAAGAACTCGAAAATGAGGCTATAATTTGCATGGGCTCAACAAAATTGGGTAATATAAGATTGGAGAATGGTTGTCTGGCCTGATGAGTCTTGATTTCTGCTGCAACATCCGGATGGTAGGGTCAGAATCTGGCGTAAACAACAGGAAGGCATGGATCCGTCCTGCCAACTTCAGTCGGTTGCTGGTGGTTTAATGGTGTAGAAGATATATTTTCTTGGCAAAAATGTGCCAATTGAGCATTGTTTAAATGCAACAGCTTACCCAAGTATTCTTGCCAACCATGTCTATTCCTTCAGGATCCCAGGATAACATGCCATGTCACAACGTAAAAAAAATCTTCCAGAGAATCTATGCTACAAAGAATTAAAGCAGTTTTGAAAACAAAAGGGGGTCCAACCCAGTACTAGCAAGATGAAATGGCCAGTGAGTGTACTGTAATTATTGCCATTGTTACTGCACTACCAAGGACATCAGCATGGAGACAGTCATTGACTTTATCACAGGAATTATGTCATACAGCAACGACCAACAAATTAGCACCAGGGTTGCCAGGTTATTTGAATCTGAACATGTTTATTGTCATAACCACACCTGAGCATATCATATTCTGGTCCTATAATAAAAGTTATAAAAGTATATGTGTACTATACATTCAGACATAATCGTATTACAGACTGACCTAGTGCTTTTTGAAACCAGCTTGTCTTTTTAACACTAACAAGATTGTTCAGGAAATTCTGGACCCATGGACACGATGGTCACTGATAGATTAGCATTAGTGCTTTTTTATAGCAAGTCCTGCATTTTAACAAGCTTAAGGAATGAGTTTTTTTTTTTTTTTACCAACCACACAACTCCTATTGTCATCATCTTATCTTTTGTTTTGTTGACTGAAGCTCTGCTGTCTGCTGACAGTGTCTTGCCTAGTTCCTCTCTAATTTCCCTTCTATTCCAGCTGATTCAGGAAAAACACGCTTTCAGTTCTTAACTCAACACAGTGCGAGCTACTTAAACAGCAGGACTGTAAAAAAATAAAATAAAATAGAAGGGGTAGATTTGACTACTGGGGGAAACACTGGTTCTCATTTTGTAGTCTTGTATTAAGGTCATGTTAGACTGAACTAAATAACCCTTTCAGATTTACACATTTTGTAATGCTGAAACTTCTTTGTAATAATTTTCCTAGATTGCTTCCTTTCAGTATATAACGGATTACCAGTTTGACTAAAGATTTTGACTTAAATCCGTCATCATAGAACATTGTACATAGGAACACGTGAACTCTCAAGGCATGAAGATTTTTTCCCCCAAGCATAATATTTTTTTTTTCTAAATTCTTGTGTAAATGATTTATAAAATAATTAGTTTTGAATCCACTTTCATAAATGAAATGTGAATCAGAACATTTACACCCACTGTGTATTATGTTTGTCTGGGACTTGGAAACGTTAAAATATAATAATAATAATAATAATAATAATAAGTATATAATAATTATAAACAGTCTATCTCTTTTTAATCTGGTAAGAGTAAATTGCTTTGTGGTTCGACCTCTCATTTGGGTTCACTTCCTGTTGTTTCAGGCCTACTCACTGGTGGACAGGGAAGTAGGATACTGTCAAGGCAGCGCGTTCATTGTCGGCTTGTTGCTCATGCAGGTGACCACAATAATAAAACTTGAATATAATAAACTAAGAACTAATGCAACATACTGTATATGTACCATGTCATGGGCTAAAGTCTGAAACCAGTTCAACTGGTATGTCTTGTATATTAATCTTTTTGTAAATTTATCCAAACGTACCGACTTAGCAATGTAAATGTTGTAAAATCTAGAGACATGTTTTGGTTTTTCTTAGATGCCAGAAGAGGAGGCATTCTGTGTGTTTGTAAAGCTCATGCAGGATTACCGTCTGAGGGAACTGTTCAAACCCAGCATGGCAGAATTGGGTCTCTGCATGTACCAGTTTGAATATATGATTCAGGTAAGTAGTGAAAGCATCCTAAGTTCTTTACACACTCCATGCATAACATGGGAGAGACAGAACTTTTTTTTATTTGTATTTTTTTATCCACGTTTACACAGGAGTTCCATATGTCTGCTCTAGAATATAGTATATGGAAGACAGAGAACTAGAGTTTATGATTAATATACAGTAGTCAATCCAAACAGAACACATAGCCAAAGCAGGCATTTACATTTCATTTATAGCGTTGTTAATAAGTATTCACTACCTCGACCTCTTTCACCACTAAAGCATTATTAAGTAATATAACACAACCATGTCTCTGGCAGACAAAAGGCCGCTCTTGTGTAGAGAGAGCAATAATCAGAGAACCATAAGGCCAACTCTAAACAAGCTGAAGGGATCCACAGCTCAAATATAAGAAGCTAAACAATCATAGTCTAGAAATTTTACAAAGCATGATGTTGGTAGCATCAAAGAGATGCCTTTTTTTTTGCCACACATACATTACAGCAGGAACAATTATTCAGTTATTAGCAGTTGTGAGGGCCTTGTTTGAGGGCCCACCAGTGGCAACATGGTGGTGGTTGTGGTGGTGGGGTTTAACCACTGCCCTTGAGCAGCAGATCTGCCCAACGTGGCAGTGCTCATCAGTAGCACAGCCTTAACCGTTCAGACACCACAGCCTATATGCGAGTGAGGTTCATCAAGTGGGAATGGGAAACTGGTCAAGGTTGTCAATAAGATGGATGGAGCCAAATACAAGGCAATCTTAAAAGAACACGTGTTCCTGTGTGCCAGAGACTTGAGACTGGTGCAGAGTGTGACCTTCTAACAGGACAATGAGTCAAAGCATGCTGCCAAAGCTGTGATCCAGTTTTCAAATCAATAAACTGCATGTGTTAAGGTGGCTCAGTTAAGCCCAGACTTGAATCTGATTGTGAATCGGTGGCAGGACATGGGAAATGATGTTTAAACATGCTCTCTATCAAATAAGCAGTAGATATCACGTTTTTATCTTTGTGTCACAATAAACAAAATTATATATGCGATTATACATATAATGAGGTGAATGGTAAACATACTAATCTAATCGAGACCATTTCAGTGTTTAGTTATAAAAGCAACCTGTTTTAATTTTAACCATTACAAACAGGTTCATCTGTTGCTATAATACTAGGAAGCAAAATATACATAGGAACGTGAGCTCATGCTCTGTCTAATGGTGCATACAGTAGGTATATCATGGTTTTGATATTTTCACAGAGTATTTTTGACGCTGCTACAAATACAGCTGTTCTGCAGAAGCACATCCTCAGTAGAATAAAATGTTGCTACAGTTACATGCAAGCATTTCCCTGGGAGAGCGAGAAACGCTGATGATCACTCTGCGTCCTCTTCTCGCACCGGATCTAATCTTTTTTCTTTTCTTTCCCTCCCATCAGGAGCAGCTGCCTGAGCTGCACATTCATTTCCAGGCCCAGAGTTTCCACACCTCCATGTACGCGTCATCCTGGTTTCTCACCATCTTTCTCACCTCTTTTCCTCTCCCTGTTGCTACAAGAATCTTCGATATATTTATGTGTGAGGTGAGTAAACCTGTACACACATCATACAGGCTGTTTTTATGTAGATGAGGATGTAGTATGAATAATTTAATGTATTCAATGTAGTATGAAAGGCATTATGAATATTCCTCCTTACCTACTTTCACGTTTGCTGTCTTGTGTCTTTGGTTGTGCGCCGCTTTATATTGTAAGCTCATGGAACTAAATGTTAAAATGTTAATAAAGTGTGCCCCCTGTTGGATGGAAGGGTTTATTGCAGACTCTCATTTGAAGATTTTTCTGTCCTCCTGTGACCGTAGGGATTGGAGGTAGTTTTCCGCGTCGGCCTGGCCATCCTTCAGATGAATCAAGCAGAGCTTATTCAGTTGGACATGGAGGGCATGTTACAGGTTTGTTGCGCTTGGTTTATTTTATTTTTCTCATCGTATACTGTATATGACGGGTGTTTGAATCAAACCCGGACCTGTGATGAAGTTTTTCGTGAATGAAGCGAGGAACTTCGAACACAGTACTATAATGAGACTCTTAACCGCCGTAAAATATTTGAATGGTGCAAACGTTTTAAAGGAGGCCGTACGTCTGTGAGTGACAATCCCGGTTAAGGTGAGCTGCAGCCTTTCCTGTGAACGTTCAGTAAGTGGAACATCTGATTCTTGAAAATCAATGGAGAACTTGTTGCCAGCTTGCAGAAGATTTGCATCTGTCTGTAGGAATCATTGATTATCACGTTTTGCACTTTACAGGAACCCTATTGGGATGCAAGTTCTGACCTTGCTCCATCCCATTTCCTTTTTGTTTTATGCCTTTTAAAGGAGGATCAAAAGTCCTATATTGATGTGAATGCCCCTTGTTTTTGGGCTTCTGTTTAATAAGTTAAAAGTTGATGTGCCAGTTTGGTGTGCAAGGAGATAAACAGTGCACTCAAAATGGGATTAAAAAAATAATAATTCTGTACTGGTGATTGTTTTCTTAACAGATGTGCCAAGTTTCTTTGAAGTATCAAAGTGAAACTAACCTTAAATGCAGGATTGATTGCACTTCAAAGACTGTTTTAAAATATGATCTTAAAATAAATGGTCACGTTTGTATTAATAGGATTTCACAAGGTTTGTTTAAATGTTGTTGGCATCAGTGATGCAAACATGCAGTGAGGTTGTAATGTTCTAATAATACTAGGGCTGTAGCTATCGAATATTTTAGTAATCGAGTATTCTGCCAAACATTTAATCGATTTAATCGTGTAATCGGATAAAATGTACTTTTGCTTAATTAAACAGTAAACAACATGTAAAATATATATGGGAAACAAAGATGAATTGGTTTTCTTTTTTAGAAAAATCTACTTTTATTATACAGCATTTTATCAAAAATAAAATTGTCATTATTCACAATACAAGGAATAGCTTAAAGTTGACTGAGATGAATTAAGTGCGTTACAGTGCCATACATTCTTATTTTAAAGCATTTTCTAAGATGCAAAAACTAAATAAAAAAAAAAAAGGTATTTCAAATGACTAAGTATCAAAAAAACTAGGGCACACTTGTATGTAAAATATTTATTTATAAAATAAATTTTTATATATTTTTATCGCTTCCTTCCATTTTGCAGCCCGCAACAGAACGTTTCCTCAAATCAATACACAGCTAACTGTTTGCATCTCCTTCCACTTTGTGGGTGACGTATGCGCTTCTTCTTCGTCGGTGATAACTGGCGGCTTGCATCCGGAAGCGCGCCGTGTCACGCCAAACAAATAATTGCACAAAAACAGTGCAAGCTTTTAAAATTATTTAAAAGTAGCTTCAAGGCAGAAGATTTGGCCTCGACCATTTTTTGTAATTGAGTTACTTGAGGAATCGTTTCAGCCCTAAAATCGTTTCAGCCCTAAGTAATACTTTTCCATCATTATATTGTGATCAGTTTAGAAACCTTTTTAAAAATCATTTTGGGAGACTGAGAGAAAATCTTAAACCTTTTCAGATAAATCATTTAATTAAATTCTTATCTTTCAGACTTTTGTCAGACAAATTTTACTTGCGCAAAATTATGACATGCGTACATTCGCCTTGATGTATTAATTTGCAATTGGAATAACCAAAGGTATTTTCTTTCTATTAAAGTGCAATACTGGTGCTAGCTAAGTTACTGTTTTTACTTACTCCACAGTATTTTGTACTTTTAGTCAGAAACACACTCCGCATGACTTATTCATTAACCCATATACTTGAAATCAGATAATGCATGTTATTTTGCTGTCTTGAAGAGACAACTTTCCATGATCCTCTCTTCAAAGTAAACCAACATGGGTTCATGGTATAAAGCAAGTTTTTTTGCAAAGACGCTTTACATTTCATGATCTTGGTTACAGACATTTGCTCACAAGTAGCCAGAGGTACAAGATAACCAAGTATGTGTGCTTTGTTATTTGTACTTTATTTAAGTAGTTTTATTAGGGATACAGTTTTACATCCTACAACAAGTTTCTGTACTTTCTACTTTACTACTACATTTGTGCATGCATTATTACGTAACCACAATGATGTGTAGCATTTGAAGTGGTAATATCACCAGTTGCAGATTACCGTATTGTACATAATTGCATGAGTTGCCTTCCCTCCATAAAACGCTCAGTTGTGTAGCAAGTGTTTGAATTCAGAATCTGGCAATAAAAACAGCATATCTGTAGGGAGGGAGAGAGAGGGAGAGAGCTCTTCTACTTTATTCCTTTGAGTTATGTTTTACCTGAGGTATCTAGGTATCTTTATTTATTATTTACTTGTATGTTTTATTCCATGGGTCTTGAGTAACATCTCTGTAGTTACTTAAAAAAGGAAGATTAAAACTTGAGTCTTTGAATTATATTTGTGAAGGTATTCGTCATGGAATGTAAATATTTAGTTATTCTTATAGAACATTCAGTAGTAAAAGCTAAAAAAAAAAAATGCAATAAAGTCACATTTCTGTTGTCCCTTAGTACTTTCAGAGAGTAATCCCTCATCAGTTGGACAGCGGACCGGACAAAGTGATCCAGGCCGCCTATCAGGTCAAGTACAATGCCAAGAAGATGAAAAAGTGAGTGTTCTTCAAATATGATTTCCCTGAGCTGCGATAGCTGTGATTGGATTGTTTTTGAGAGTGTGTAAATCATCTGTCTGTAGGTTAGAGAAGGAGTACACTACTATAAAAACCAAGGAAATGGAGGAACAGGTGGAGATAAAGGTGAGATCATAGCAGTGTTATAGGAGATGCCAAAACATTTACTTTTTAATGAATTTTTTATATGTAGCATATACTGTATATATGTATGCGATTTCACTGATCTGTTCAAGCTTAAATAATGCAGAAGTTTCATAAAAAGTAATAGTGTTTTGTAGGTTCCGGTATATCTTTTTTTTTTTCTTCCATTTTTTCTTTCGTCTTTGTCAAAAGTAGTTCCCTCGGTATGTGGACTTTACAACAAAACCCCATGAATGCCATAGTTTTTTTTTTGTTTTTTTTTTTTGTTTTTTTTTTAATCACAAAAACGATTTAGAATCTACTGATAAAAATATTTAGAAAGTGGTTTTGGAAATTGTTTTTTTATTTTATTTTTTTTAATAAATTACCCCAGGGTGGAAATGATAAATTCAGCCTACACGGAAATGTTGTGATCTGGTTTCTTAGAAACAGCCTAGGCTAAGAAATGTCAGTTTTTCTCCTTTTCTTTATACCAAAAATAGACTGTGTGGTTCTGGGTGCTTGGTTACTTTTGTTTGTGTTGGTCTCTAGACTTATAAGTTTTTTTCTTTTTGCAGAGACTTCGAACAGAGAACAGGCTGCTGAAGCAGAGGATAGACACTCTGGAGAAAGTGAGTGACAGCTGCAAGTTTAACAGAAGTGTGGCCGAGCCAGGCTCTGCCCATCAAACCGTTTCATGCCTGTCGGTCACATTTGTCATGATTACGATCGTCTTCATGATCGCTTCCTACATGACCTCATCTCTCACTGATGACTCATGAGTCATGCTGACGTTGCATGAGCTCACACACATACTAACTTGGCTGTGTATTTGCGAATAACCGTAGCTACTGACTGACCTATCGGTTCAGACAAGTTAATGTGTATAACAGTGAAAGATTGGGCTTTTGGGATGTTCTAACTTTGCTGCGTGAAACAGGTAAGACTAATCCGTGTGGATCACTAACTTGGACGGCTGAACAGCAACCCTGGCGGGTTGTCTACGAACTAGTTTACGAAACAGTTTTTGAATAGAGCATGCACCCGCACTGTTGCATGCCGGGTCAGTGGCTGCTTGAGACTTGTCCCTTCTGCCACGCTTGGTGAAAATGGCAAGGACCGGTTAATGCCGGTCTATAAGTAACCATCAACAACAACAGTAACAAAAAGAATCGCCTAAACTCTCCTTCCCGTCCTTCGAATGTTCTGCATGACATGCAATCCATGTACTGACCGAAACTACACAAAGGATTTCCCAGTACTTATTTTAATCCCCCAGATAGATGAAGCGTTCATAAAAGTGCATGGCACTCACCGTGCATATCTAACATTCACTGCTTCTTGCTGCTTCTTTCCTGCTTGCACTGGTTTCAGCCTCACACTCAAGGTTGCCGTAGGATCACAGTTTTTCTTTGTCACATCTATCATGCTTTCACACTCATATCACTATATCCACGCTGTTGTTGTTTTTCTACCCTGTTTTACTCAAACTGAAACTAAATGAAATGGGCTCCAATATTGCCCACATATTTGTTTTATTAAAATAAACTCTTTAATCTGAAACAACCTTTAACACGGGGTGGAAAAAAATAACAGTTGTCTGTCAAAAGTCATCTGTTGTTTTGTTTTTTTTTGTTTGTTTTACTTGTTGTAATATCCTTTGGTCTTTCTCTTTCTATGCGTTTCTTTATGGATTTTCTCTTTGTAGGAAAGTGCTTCCTTGGCAGATAGATTGATCCAGGTATATAACCTACACTCCTCTCACCTGTGGCACTCTTCTCTCCTTTCTGCCTTGTGTTTTTAAATTCCACTAAGTTTTAATTCCACTTACTTGGACAACTGTTGGGAAGTGAATGTTTGTCCAACATCCTAGTCAGCTGAGTCCAACAAGAGTCCAAGTAAAAGGAATGATAACTTGAGGAGATCCCTATTCATACACTCTCCTCTGTATTCTGTATTTCTTTTGGCTTTGCATGTTCGCAATATATTTCAGTGAAATTAATTAAATAATATGCACGTATACTTATCTGTCAGACTTGAAAAAATTCCAATTTGGTGACTGATAAAACCAGCTTACTTGACAAATATAAGGCCAATTTGTTGAATCAAACTGAGAAAAAAAAAATCACCTTTGCAAAAAAGTTGCTAACAGCATGCTGATACTCCAGAATAATTTTTCCGCCATACAACTTAATAACTTCCCCAAAACTAGCTACTTGCTTCACCCCGTCTGTTGTCCCCGATCGGTCGCGTCAGGGTCAGGTGACGCGAGCCCAGGAGGCAGAGGAGAATTACCTGATCAAGCGGGAGCTGGCCACTGTGAAACAGCAGAGCGAGGAGGCCAGCGCACAGCTCGAGCAGGCCCAAAGCACCATCAGGCAGCTCAAACAACAGCAGCAGCAGCCTGCGGTAAGGACCGTGCACAGACAGCGCCCCCTCCTGGATGTGTCTGAGCCGGCTGCTCAGAGAAAGAGAGGATATACTATGGCGAAAAAAATTCAGAGCTTCAGAAAATCCTGAGTCATGCAGTCTTACCTAGCAGCCGAATCAGGAATTGCCAGCCAGTTGTAGTGATTAGGAGATATTATTTGAGCAGCTCAGCTACTCAGCTAATAGCTTCATGAAAATTTATGAGCTGAGAGATAACACTGCGGTTGTGAGCTGTCGGGATTCACTAACCGTTATGTGTTTTTGCAGAATGTCATCACATCATTTATTTATATAACCGAGTCATACATGCTGCTGTTGAAGTTCCGTTTTTGTGTTTTTAGAGCCTTGGGAATAGGAGTAAAGCACTCATCTCTTCTGCTTAAGGAGTTAGACTCTCAGTTCTTAATCAGTCCATGAGCATTGTTTTTTGTCACAGCTGAATGCAACCATGGATTTGATTGAGATGGTTATTGTTGCATCACGCAGTTGTGAGCAGATTCATTATTTTGGAAGTAAAACTCACTTACATAGCCTTGGGCTGTACATCTCTGTGCCTGTAGAAGCCGAGTCCCCGCCACACAGAAGAGTCCATCCTGCAGTTGGAGACGGAGCTGGTCCAGGCTCGCCTCAAAGAGGCCGAATCTCAGTGCGCACTCAAAGAGATGCAGGACAAAATCCTCGACATCGAGAAGGTGGGTTCATTTCCCTGACCACAAAACTTGTTCACTGCCAAGACGAAGTTCCATGTATTTTTTCAGAACCGTGTTTTAAATTGAGCTATACGTGTGTGCTACAGAGGAACACGTCACTGCCAGATGAGAGTAACGTGGTGCGTCTTCAGGAGGAGCTGATCGCTGTAAAGATACGGGAGGCTGAGGCTCTAACAGGCCTCAAAGAGCTGAGACAGCAAGTCCGAGATCTGGAGGAGCATTGGCAGGTATACACACGCATTTGTTGGTCACCTTTTCCTTAAAGAAATGGACTTTAAGAAACTGATAAAATTAGTAATAAATAATAATATAAAGAACATTAACTGTTTAAATCAAACATGGTATAGAATTATGATTCAACAGAAAAAAAAAAAAAAAACTACAGGTAATCCTTAACTTATCAAAGGTCAGTTCCAGGAGCATGTTCGTAAGTCCAATTTGTTCATAAGTCCAATTTGTTCATAAGTCCGACAAAGCAAATCTTATACGCATGTGACATGGATATACAATGTGAAGCATACCAATCCCCTTGATTAAATGTGTCCACTATCCCCACACACTGTAATTATTTCCTAAGGAAATTAATCTTACAATGAAATGTTGTCTTTGCGTCTTTAAATCCCGTATGCCATTTTGTATCAGAGCTGTTTTCCACTGTATTGGACTGTGAACTGAGGATTTTCTGAAAGTAGGTTTATTATTGCTCTTAGTCAAGGGCAACTTCCAAAAATGTTCAAGCACCATCCGTCACTGTTTGAGAAACAGAAGCTTTTTGCACGTCACATCAGCTGTATTTTCACAGATGCAAAAAATTACGCCTTTCCAAAGGAAAGAACCCTGTAACTACTGTGAAAAATAAAGGAGGCTCGGTTATGCCATTCATTTTAAATGAAATCTTAAAACTATCAATTCATCCTGGAGCCAAACCTACTATACTGCCTGATGTGAGAATGCATGCTCTCTGTCCCATGTCATGGGTCCGCCAACAGGATAGAGCCCCAAACAGATAGCTACTGTAAAAACCCCAAAAATGGGCAAGAACAAAACACTGACCTAAATCCTGAAATATGCAATTTGTAGAAGGCACGCTTCAAACCACAGACGAAGCAATTTGGTCATGACGAGTGGGCCAAAATACCTGTTGACGGGTGCAGAAGTCTTGAGAGCCACAGAAATCAATCGATTTCAGTAATTCGAAAGTTTGAATATTAGGTTGAGGGTCTCTCCACTCATTTTGTCCAGGCTAGTTTCAAGTACACAATAAATAAGAAGAATATTCATAAGAATGATGAGTGATATTGTTATTCATTGGTGTCTGCCAAAGATGGGCGTGTACACAAGATCACCCTTGTGTTCAATTATTTCAATGTTTTATACAACATGTTGTATTTGCTATAGTGATATTTTTTATCACTATATATATTTTTTCTCTTCATTTGGACATACATTCTTACACATGTAATGTAAATTTTGAGAACCATGTATTGTCTGTGTCTATCCTCAGTGTCAAAGTTTTTATTATTCTGTTTAATCAAGCAATGTCCGATTTTCATTATTTGATGACCATTAAATTACTATTACAGGGGAATCTTGGATTACAAGCATAATTAGTTCCGGAAACGAAACCGAATCTAATTTTCCCATAAGAAATAATGAAAACTCTAATTATTTGTTCCACAGCCCAAAGAAATAAATACATAAAAATAATTAATACAATATATAAAGTAAAAATAAAACAAATTAACCATGTACATTACCTTTAAAAAAAAAAAAAAGTAAAAATAAATCTTTACAGATAAGTGTTTCCGTTTGTGTGCGCAGGCGCCGTGTGTGTGTGGAATTAGCCCCTTCCCTCGCCTCGTCTTACACAGTAAAACTCCTCCTCCCTCCCGCTACCTCGCTTTAAGTTTCACAACAAACACACACCATGGAAACACTGTTTGGTGGTTCTCTAAAAAATCTCTCTAATGACACTTGCATGCACGCATTCGGGGCGCGTGTGTCGGGGCGCGTGTGTCGGGGCGCGTGTGTCGGGGCGCGTGTGTCGGGGCGCGTGTGTCGGGGCGCGTGTGTCGGGGCGCGTGTGTCGGGGCGCGTGTGTCGGTGTCAAATTACAGAGACTTGCTGAAACAGAGAGGGAGATGTTGATTATACCAGTGAGAGACGAGCACTAAGACCCAGTAGGGGAGACGATTACCCACAATTCCGCAGCACAAGAGAGAGAAAAATCATTGGCTCAGTTGTGATCACGTGACGCTCGGTGTCAAAACAAGAAGCGCAAGCATGATACTCGGCACTCGTAAACCAATACTTTCTTGTTTTTCAAGTCAAAATTCATTAAAAATCTTTGCTCGTCTTGCGAAACACTCGCAAACCGCATTACTCGCAATCCGAGGTTCCACTGTACTTTTGTCATTAAGGTATTCCAATGACCATTTCTTTCTTTAATGAAAGTATGCTAACAAATTTGCCCAAATTTTTGTGTACACACAAACATCCACTTTCAGATGAGTCTAGACAGTCATGTTTCCATACATACGGAAGTACATGTGGACCATGCTTCAGTTATGTATAGTTTAATTTATTGTGCTTTTCTCAAACAGTGTAACAACTTTTCTATCTCAGCCAAATTTAAATTAAAAATGTGCATAAATTTAGCTTTTTCTCCCACAGTCCAAAAACATGCAGATTATGCTAATTGGCGTTCCCAAAATTGCCCATAGTGTGTGAAATGAGCATGTGTGTGTGTCTGTGCCCAATGATGGATCGGGTGATCCCTGCCTCGTGCCTCAAGTCTCCTGGGATAGGCTACGGTCCCCCACAACCCTTTATACAGGATAAAGCAGTGTACTGTAGGTGATGATTGAGAGAGAAACACAGCTTAGTGGGTATTGATTCGATGGCTGTTATTTGGAGAAATCCTGTTTGACTGAGTGTTTTCTTCTGCAGAGACACTTGGCACGTACAGCTGGCCGCTGGAAGGACAGTCCACGGAAGAACTCTGTAAATGAACTTCAGGATGAGCTAATGAGTGTGAGACTACGAGAGGCAGAGGTCCAGGCTGAGCTTCGTGAGACCAGGCAGAGACTGCTGGAACTGGAGACACAGGTGTCTTTCTCTCAACAAATTTTGTTGTCATTTGTCTCATCGTAGAGGTCTTATTACTACTGCACAATAGTAAAAATACTAACAGCGTGAATTCTCTTAATAGTTCTCAGCAGCACATTGTTCTAGTGACTTGTGAAGAGAGAATATTAAATCTCTTTCATGAAGTGTTTCTCGAGTGTAAAGTGACTGAGTGCAGAGGATGGAGTAGGCAGGCTAACCGGATTAAGTGATATTCAAACTGATGGCCATTTCATTACATATCTCTTCACATGTTTCCTCATATACAGTAATAGCTGAATAATTGTAGCATTTCATTCCCAAGTTTTCTGAGTTGAGTTTTATGGGTGATTAAGGATACAGCAAACATGATTGTGTAGGTCAGATTTTTTCAGCAACGGATAAAATGGCCACTAGAGGGCGACAGAAGTCAATCATAAACTTCCGTTTTTCTGAGAAAAGACTTTCCATCTAGTCATTAACACCTGTCTCTGTATCACCATTTCACTTACTATAGGCAGAAGAATTTAAATTTATAAATCATTAAAAACATGGTCTATAATGAGGTGCATTATGGATTTATAAAGGTCATAAGTTAATATCTAAATCTATACAGCTAGTCCTTTTGGAGGTGTGATAGGATTTTTAGTTTTGCATTCCCAATTTATGTTCTGATTGACCATATGTGGATACCAGAATATCTTCTAGGAAAGTTAACAAGAGATGCAATAAGTTATAATACAATTTAATAGTTACTTAATGAAAGTAATAACTGGAACCACTTTTTAGTTGTATTGCTTGAGTTCTGGAAACAGCCTTAAGGAGACTTGCTCTTACAGTATGTTTGTCTCATCCTAAAACATCTGTCAGGATACTGGGTGTAATTTTTCAGATTTGCTTCATATTGCTGCTCTAAGAAAAGCCTCGACTCCTATACTTGGACTTTCAGACTTCCATTGTAAATCCTTAATTCCTTAAAGTACAGATGTCATAACTGATCTGATCCTTATTATGCTGCAGATGCAATACAGTAGAGATTACGCTAAAAAAAAACTAACAAAAAAAACACTGGAGTACTCTTTTTAACATGAGTAATTAAATAATGTATACTGGAGAGTTTCATTTTCATTCTTTTTAGTAATAACCATAAGTCATCTTGATATTTATGTGAAGATTAATGTTGTGTGTGTGTGTTTTTTTTTTTTTTCAATACTGGGTACATGTTATGATTATTAATATTAAATGGAATCATCTTTACGAATCCTGGTTTGTAGTCAGTTCTGCATTCTTACTAGTTTTACTATTCTAGTTTTGTATTCCGTTTTGTTAAATATGCCAGTGTACATGCAGTGATCTAGTAAATTACACGTTATCGTGCCTCTCTATCTGGTGATTCACTTTTTCCTGTTGCAGAAGAAGGTGGCAAGTTTTTTCTCTATGTTTAGGTAATGACGTTATCTGGTTTTCAGTCCGGGTAGATAAACTAAAA
This sequence comes from Clarias magur, assembly GCA_013621035.1. Classification (NCBI taxonomy): domain Eukaryota; kingdom Metazoa; phylum Chordata; class Actinopteri; order Siluriformes; family Clariidae; genus Clarias; species Clarias magur. Next base: position 423,578 of record QNUK01000442.1, on the reverse strand, counting down.
TAACTTTGTCTGGTGAGGGAGTTGAAGCCAGAATGCTTTTTATTTTATTTTATTAATTATTTTAGAAACACATTTTCTAAATCATTATAAACTGATGCATTTCTTTCAAGTAATCCTGGCAGAATCAGTTCAAGAAGGGTTTTAAGTATCAGAATTAATGCATAGCATGAACAAGGGAAAGAGCAACAAAATGACACATGAATAGCAACCGTTTGGTTGCATGTTGAAATCTCTTAAGAAAAAACACAAATCAAAATTGCTGCCATCTCATGGCGCTGACAGTTCTCAGACTTTCTCATCATTCGTTACTGCTCTGTGTCCTAAGAGCTTTCTCTGTCATGGTTCACAAGGTTAATATTTAAACTGTTGCCCTGCATCTAAGCACCATCTTCAAACCTTCGCTCTTTGCAGTTCGCTTATCTTTTTTTTTTAGCTCTTTGTGAATTAAGTCTGGATGGGAAAGCAAGTGGGACACGTTAAAGTCAAACTTTTTGTTTTTGTTTACCTACAGAACCAAATCCATAGCAACCAGTTGCGGCGAGCTGAGCAAGAGACCCGCAGTTTGCACGATCGTTTGCAGATTTTGAGCTCACAGAATAAACTGTTGCACTCAGAGCTGCAGGAATCCAAACGCAAGCAGGCAGAGATTGAGTGTAAGGTAAGGACAGCACCCTTCAGGCTTGATCCCTCACACCATCTTGGAGACTGTGGAAATCTTGTAGTGTGATATCGAGAGAGAGAGAAAAAAAGCTTAACGGCTTGAATCTTGAAATGTTTTTCTGTAACACTTGAACCCAGTCATCAGACTGCGTATCTGCACATTTTGCAAAAGTCATGCTATTTCACCATTTGTGTTAGAGATCTTATCCACGGTCACAATCAGCAAATCCAGTCATGTAAAGAGGAACTAGTGGGTTCTGTTTTCAGCTTCTGTACTAGATAGATAATCCCCCTCCTTCTCTCTCACACTCCCTTTCTCTGTGTGTCTATCAGAATAAAGAAGAGGTGATGGCAGTGAGATTAAGAGAGGCCGATAACATGGCTGCCATGGCTGAACTCCAGCAGCAGATCTCCGAGTTGGAGATTCAGGTAAAAACCTAGTATTGAGGCGCCTCTCTCATTAGAATAAAGCACGCTGGTGCTTTTGATTAGGAAAGTAATCAGCGAATTGCTGCTGTGGTGTGTTGCAATCTGTCGTCAAGCAGAGTTGAAAGATTATTTTCCCTGACAGTATATAGAAAGGTTTTGTTCCTTTTATACCACACGAGTTCTGATACAAATTATACATTTATGAATAAACAGCACAACATTTTAATCCTTTATTGTTTAATAATCACATTGTCCATGTGATAATTTAGTTCTAGTGATCACTTCCCTCATCATTCATTTCTCCCAAAATCAGAATCCTTTAAGTCATGAAGTTAAAAAGTGATTTTACAGAGAAAATGAGTGCAAAAGTCCTCCATCCTAAAGATTCTCTCATTTAGATTAAAGAAAATGTATATACTTATAATTAATTGCATAACATTTTATTGTATCAAATTTATATACATTTAAATTTATATACTTATTTTAAAAAATACCTTTACTGTAACAGTGATTAAACAATAATATATTAGGTGCTCATAAATATCAAGTCAAGTAGGCCGTTTTTGTCATTTCAACCATATCCAGTTCAGTACACAGTGAAACAAAACAACGTTCCTCCAGGACTAAGGTGCTACACACAATTTAACAACACTAACTTGTTAAGGCAAAAAACTATCTAAGAACTATGCAAAAAAAAAAGACAACAGAAAGTGCATGTGCAAATGTGCAAACAAGAGCATGTGCATTTAAATCTGTGATTTGATCTTCTGATTTTCTAATATTGTTAGTGCTGCTGTTATAGAAAATTAATTATCAGTTCTGATGAGTTAAAATCAAGAATTAAACAGCGCCACGACGTAATTACAGTGGTCACTAAAATTGATTTTCTCATTTTTTATTTTAAATAATGACAATCAAGATAATAAGTATCAGTTGTTTTTTTAATGCAGTGGAATTACAACAGAACAATCAGTATTTATTATGAAGGCTTTCATTCTTTAAAATCTGCTGGATCCGGCTGGGCACAGAGTCATAAAGATATCTGTAGGTCACTTGGTACATCATGTCAGCTTGATTGCTTCCTGAAGATTGTGTAGAGAAGACAGTTTCCTGACTGATAATGCCTTCTTCACCATTGCCCAACATTTTTCTATTGGGTTTCGGTCTGGCGATGACCCAGGCCATGGCTCTGAAAGCCGAATACCATTGGCACATAAGTTCTTAAGTTAATTAACTCTTCAGTCAGATTAGTTTTGTGCACAGGGAGAACTATATTACATTGCATACATACGTATGTTGTCTTGATACTTTTGGACACCACCATGTACTCAGGCCTCACTTTTTATAATTTAGGCAATAAACCATGTGTTAGGGTGAAAGATGGTTTGTTTTGCATTTTAGTAAGCTTATTTTCTCGAAGTGCACACAAATGTTACTGTGATTTCTTTACGTTCACTTCCCTTTGTGTGTTTGGAAAAAAACTGAAATCTGTGCACATATCTCTACACGAACTGTCAATACAGTTCTCAGTGTTTTGCAGGCGCCTTCTGTTTGCTAGGTTGTAGGAAACCATGGGTGTAGCCTGCTGTAGAATTTAACAGATAAGTGACAAAAGTGGCAATATTGAGTAACGGACCATTCGCAAAATTGTTTACCAGCATAAGGATGTAAAGAGCATTAATGTTATCCCTTCATTAAATTTTTTTATTTTTTTTATTCTAGAATTATAGTTGAACTATGGTAATCTTATACTGTGGCATAGCTTTCACATTTCTCATTCAGAGTTGCAATTACAATAATTCCTTAAATTGTTCTGCGTGTGCTCTTCTCCACGTGTGCATAATGGACATGCAGTGATCTTTTGTAAATGCTTAATACAGTATCCTCCATGCCTCTGTCAACAGTTAGTACAGTATATTACATGTTATTACATTGATTTTTGAGATCTTGGGATTTTTCTGACTTGTACTGTAAGTTCACGGTTGTTTTGCTGCTTGGTCTTACAAATAGACCCACAATCTTGCCGCTTTACCGGTCAATGGCGCAACGCTTTGGGTTTCAGGGAAACTGTACTCGCTGACGATACGGGGGAAACGTGCATATAATAAGAACACATAAACACGTGCACTGTGTAAAGTAGGAAGTCATGACGAAATCATTAAATCATTTTAATAATAAGCGTGTAGTGTAACTCAAACCAAAAATATTTAGCTGTCCCCTACATCGCTGTTTAAAGGAACCATCTCCAAAAATTCAAATAAATAGCATCACTTACTGATTATAGTAGTTAGATGTTGGTAATGCTTTCATTAGTGCATGTCTGCAAGTTATTTCCAAACTGATTCTTGACCCGGGCCGTGAGAAACGTGCTACTGAAATCCTGAAACTTGCACAGTGCAATGGTTTGTTTTTTTCTCAGTTTTGTTGACCGCAATATGGGAATGTTGGTTAACATTGGAACAAATTCTCAATATTATACAAATGTGCCTTTTGGTTTGGGAGGGTAGCAACCAGTGGCATGTTATCCATGTCAACTAACTGATCACAGACTGCTGATGTGCCCAGAATCTAGTTTTACTTTTGTAGTGAGATTATGGTATACTGTAGTTACAGTACAATAGTGATAAAGAAGGAATAGAGATGGCAGTTACCAGCCACTTATAAAGAGTCCATGTGAGCATCTGTTCACATTGCTTTTGCTATTTTTTTATTTTTTTTTTTTAAACAAAGGACCACAAGAATTTCACATTTTTACACTCAATCTCTTCTGCCATTATGATCTGGCAAGATGTAGTATCATTATTAGTCAAAAAATCTGGTGAGAAAGAGTGACAGCATGAGGTTATTTTTTTTCTTGTGTCCCCACATCACAGTAGGCAAATTTTAGTTTTTTTTGCAAGCGTTCATAAGAATGTTTTAAGGACTGGATGTGTGCATGGTTGCTCCGAGGCAGGCTTGCTCTGAAAGCTGACTGCCATCCTGTTTCAGAACTGTTTCAGAGATGTAGCTCTGTGGTTTTGGTTAGCCACAGTTTTATGCACTCACAGTTGTGGGGATAAGCCTTTGGTTTACCCAATCTGGTAAATTTACTAACAGGCCTGGTGCAGAGCTTTTGGATTTAATAGAAATGGGAAAGAGAGAGAGATAAAGAGTGTCCAAGTGTGAGACATCTTCTGTCACTATTTTACACTGTAATATTATCTGTTAAACTACTCCAGTGTTTGATGACACAGATTCATGAGGTGCTGAGAAGTGATTAAACATGTAAGGTTATTAAGAGTCAAGTCAGATGAGGTGTAGTGATTTCAGTGTGAGGTTTGCTTTATTGGTGCGACTCTGAGTTATAGATCAGAAGGTTGAAGGTTCAAGCCTCAGCGCTGCCGCTGTTGTTGAACCCTAAAGCAACGATCTTAACCACTGTCTGGTCCAGGGGCACCGTCAAAAAGATGCAGCCAAAGCTGCACTCCGACCTTGAGTACGCAAACAAACAACAAAAAAAAATTCACTGTGCTGTATATGTGACAAAGGCTTCTTGTGCCTCTTCTAAGGCAACATATTCTTTAAGGGTTGAAGCCACAAGACTCATTCAGCTCATTCTTTTACCATTTCACCCACATTTAGGCCACATATACCACCACTGGAAAATACTACAGACCGAATTTGTCTGTGCAGAGTTTATGAGTCACCTCAGAGGTTTCACTTTGGAAAGATTAGCTTCAGACATGTCTGTCTGACACCAGTACACCAACTCAACATGGGACAGGTAGTTCTATAGGTGTTCTAGAAAACTCTAAACGTAGTATGTGAACTGCCGTCTGCTTCGGCTGGTTTGGTTTAATTTCAGTTTTATTCATTCCGAAGCTATGTCTTTACAGAAAAAAAAAAAGCAAATCTAAAAACACGTGAACAAAACCTTTCTTAGTCAGTGTTCGACAACGTTAACCAAAAGCAGTGTCGTCTGCTGGCGTGTCATTTTAGCATACGCATCACACTGCTGCCTGAAAATAAAACTTTTTTTTTGCACCTCTGTTGCTGTAGGGTAAAGTTGTTGCTTTTGCATGGCCGTTCTGAGACCACAGCTTAGCTATCTTCATTACCATATGCGAAACCACTTCCTATCAGGCTCAGATACTCACTGAGCTGGAATCAAAGCTGACTTTGTGCTTTGCTGTTTTGCTTGCACTTGTTTAAACATAAGACAGAGATTTAACAGCACATTGTGGAATAAATATAGAGAAGAACTCTGGGTAGGACAGCTCGATGTCCAGAGAGCGGGACCGCAGCATAAAGCTACTCTTTTCTGAATGTTGAAAAAGAAGCACTGTTGCATACACACGTCCTTGCAATAAACAGGTACGCAGTGTGCAGCTTATTGGGATGGCCCTTAAAGGTGTTGCGTGTTTCTATAGCAGCAGAGGAGATTCAGAGCAACAGTACTTTACTCTGGGTTTTCCCCATATCTAAATAAACTTATCAGAAATTACCACGGCTGGTGCCAGGTAAAGCAAGATCAAAGTCTTTCTCAGAAGTAATGTTTTTGCGAAACAGCTGGCTTTGCCTTTGTGCAATATAAATTGCGGCGCTATAGGGGGGTGTGTTGTACATTCGTCACTAGACAGGAAATAAGCAAATAAAAAAATGGGATTTACCAAGCTGAGCCACAAATGACGCATTAAGAGAGAGACATAAATCTGTTAATGTTAAATGTTAACGTTAAAGCGCTAAAAGTAATGTGTCCTGTATGAACTTGACTCATTTTTGAGTCAGTGCCTCAGTTATCATCTTCCTCAATAGACCGTCCTCATCCTCGTCTTCTGCCCCTAAAATGGCCAACAATGACTTTATAGAGAAATGGTTTAAAAACATTTATGGCCATTTATAGTACATATTTAAATTAAGTGTCATAGACCTATCAATTTATTCCTTTATGGTTCTGTAAAACAGTACTATAATATTCTGATTGTTTATTGGAGCTTTTAATTCCTTTTCTAACTTTTCACTGACAGAAATTGTTAGTCCGCATATGCCATTTATTAATAGTTTTTATTTTTTCTAAGTTAATGAGGCTTAAACTTGTTAAACAGGCTTATACCTGTAAGAACTCAATAATGTTATTGGTGAGATGAGATCGCCAGTGCTGTAACTAACAGCACTGGCAACAACAAAAAAATCACAGAACTCTTCGTTATGACTCACCACACCCAACTGTGAGAACCACTGCTTTGGAGAATTTATCATCTGACCAAATCTTGCATGCATTATCTGATAAATAACCAGGGGTTTTCTATAGTGAATATCTGATTGTTCTCTTTCACTCTGCACAACTACAAAATAAAACTTCGCAATTTGAATTCGATAAAAGCAGGATATTAAGAATATTCTTGTTTAAGAAAAAAAAAAAAGTGTGTTACTGTTCCAGATTAACCATGGAAATCAAAACTCATAGATGGGTCATAATGAGCCAGACTGAGATAGCTAATGAGAAAAAAACACTGTCAGATGTTACGATAAAACTGTATTCTGGCAATAAGTTTCCATGGCCAGCGTGGGAATAAGGCGATGCTTTCAGCTTCAGTCTCGGAACTTATAAAATTAGTTTTTAGCTAAATAGGAGGGCGGCAATCGTGGGTGATCTTTGTAAATTTTATTGAAGTTCTTCTTCACAGAAATGTAGATCGCTGTCCTGCAAGAAAACACATGGAACCTTCATTCTCATTCACACATACATGGGGTGTTCAGTCACAGGAAATTTAATCACAAGTCCCAGTTTGATTTGAAGTGTAAAACCAGCAAGACTTGAAGAACAGTGTGCTGATGAAAATCCCGAGCAAGATGGCTCAGAGCCCACTGCAGTCGTTCCCATGAGTGGAGCGGCTGATCCTTGAAAGTCGACGCATAACTTGTCACCAACTTGCAGGAGAGAAGTGTATGTCTGTGGGAACCGTACACACAATCCTTCACCAACACCACTTGCACATTACAGGAACTCGACTGGGAGTTATTGCCATATCCTCTGTATAGTCCTGACCAAGTGATTTCCACATGTTTGGGCCATTAAAGTGTTTCCTGAGAGGCATTTTCGTGTAGATTATGTAGAAAAATAAATGTATTTTTTACTTTCATAACTGTGGTCTGTTATTGTGCGTTATTATACGCATGTACGAAATGATTTTCATTATGAAAGGATACAGCTCACATAACTGAGGATGCGGGTTATAATCTCATAATTGAGGGTTAACCGCTGCACCACTAGCATTACATGAAAATACTTAGTGACTCTGGTCTGGTAAGATGGGGCAGTTACATTGTGGGTGTGAATTTCATTTAAAAAGGTTCGTTGTGGAAAACTGGAAATATCAAGCCGGTTATAAGCAACATACAATCAGTAATTATCCACATTCTCTTCAAGTGTAACCACTTTCCCACTAACCCGACTCTCACATCCTTCGCAAAGTGGCCAGTGTCTTTCTCTCAGATTCTTGTGGCAGTTTTGCTTGAATTAAGAGTAAAATGTTCCCACACTTGTCGATTTCATTTGTCGATTAATCGTTGCGCCCCTACTGCTGTGATATAAATTAGTTTTTCTGAAATGAATTTCAGCTATTTTACACCACAGCAATCGTGAATTCTTAAATGTGCTTCAGTATATTCTCGGCTTGTATGAAATTGTGTGAGATCTGTTCACTTGTTCTCTGGTCAACTTACCCTGCAAAGGAATTATGAAAATGACTGATGGAAAATATGTAGAATTTAAAAACTGAGTTGCATGTGTGTGTCTGAGAATTGAACTGAATTTCACAAAACTATTTCTTGCTCTCACATATGAATGGAAAATGAGTGAAAGCTGTAGTATGGCTGTTTTCAGTAATGTTTTTTTTTTTCGTTCATGGGTGATGCTGCTTTTGTTTCAATATGTAAGCCTAAGCGTTGAAATGCTACCACTACTTAGGCTTCCAGATTCGTAACACAAAAATTGTGAAAATGGTCTGTTACGTTGGACGGAGCTTATCAGGTTGCTGACCCCAGCGGTGATGTAATGACACGCAAACTTTTTGTTAGTGTGTCTTGAGTGTGAACAGTAATGTGTAGTTTGCGCAATCACAGCAATGAGATTTTAACAATGTTAAAAAAGAAATACATAATGTCTCACAGGTAAAGTCATCCTCGTAGAGTTAAACTTTTATTGTTATATATATTTTCTGAGGATCCTTTATGATAAAAGAAACAGAACTCCAATCTAGTCATTTCTGGCACTTTTATTTCCGAACATTGGCTTTTGGTTAACACATCAACAACGCAATGACTTTATTAAAGTATCAGGCTGAACCTCTCATGATTGTTACAGTTTTTTTTTTTTTTTGGTTTTAACGTTTTTAACAACAGCCTCAAAGGTTGTATTTTTGGGGGTGCTTTAGCGAGGAAGCCATTATTTAGAGCCGTTTGACGTCCCTGGCCACAGCCTGCCACCTGCTGACTTTACGCAGCTGAGTGTAAGGAAGTCTGCTAACTGCCTTTTCCTTATCATTGGCACCTGGGGGTGAGGGAGACAAACCTCAAGAAAAACACAGATTCCTGGAACACTAGCGCTTCAGATCCCTCATCATCTCCAGCCTATCAGAAGCCTGCAAACTCGGGCCTCAGTGCAGACCACAGGACTTGAAAAAAAAAAATCTAATGCATACTTTTTTTGTGTGTGTGTTGATTTGCTCGGGCTCATGCCCCTGCCTCAACTCTCTTGTTCTCCTCTTCCCCTTTTGACCCATTCCCCCTCTCTCTTTTTCTCTCGTTTTGTGTGGCAGAAACATGCAGTTCCTTCCAGTCTGTCCTTCCAGTTTGTTTGCGAGGTTTTGCAGATGTGCGGAATGTAAACAGCACCTGTGGCAGTTTAACACCGCAGCTAGGCGTTTCCCCAAGGCATCGGGAGCTAAATAAACACGTTCAGCATGCTGCCAGCACGATCCAGTAACGCCGTGCTAGCCAAGCTTTACTCTTCCTGCTTCTGCACTCCTACCTAGCTTATAAGTGAACTAACCACAGATTTTCACTTTTAAATGGAAAATAATGGTAAAACCTGGGGAGCTTATCATAAAATGCAAGGTTAGAAAGCTGTGATATGAAAAAGGTTTGAGGCCTCAAATTGTAGCACCTTAAATCTGGACAGCATTTAGCGTTCAAGCCTATTAATTTAATTTTCCTTCATGAAATTAATTGAAAGTGTTGGTGAAGATAAAACAATAGTGATTGTGAAATGAAAAGAAAACACATTATGTGGTTATTACAAAGAATGATTTTTGGTTAGATGACAGAACTGACCATTTAACACTTGGTTATTTTTTCCACTGCTCACATTAGTCTCTTAATGGATCATCCCTTAATACATTGGTGGCTCAAACAGTTAAGGCTGTAGGTTACTGGGTTTCTGATCAGAAGATCAGGCAATTGAGCACCAGCACAATCAAGTTGCCACTGCTGAGCTCTTGGGCAGGGCCCTTAACCCTGTCTGCTCCAGGGTCGGCTGACCATGACCTCTGACCCCGGCTTCCTAACTGGCATATGCAAAAAATCATTTCTCTCATTTTCATCATTTACATGTCAAACACCTTAACCATTTTAGGTACTTAGATAATACAAAACATGTGATTTCACTAATTGGTATTCAGTGTTTGCAGCCATGGCCTGGGTCATCTCCTGACTAAACAGAATAGAAAACTAATGAGCAGTGGTGAAGAATGTGATAGCAGTCAAGAAATCTGTCTTCTGTACATGATCTTTAGTAAGTAATCAAGCAGGCATGTTTTGACGGAGTGACACGAGTACTGCAGACGTCTTTTCGATTCCAGACGGATCTCGCAGCTTTTGAATAATTTCGGACTAAATATTGATTAATGTATAGCAATTTCACTGCATAAAATAAAAAATGATTCTTCATATCTTTTTCTTATCTAATTGTCATTATTTAAAGAAATGATAATGTCATCTAAACATTGAATCCAACATTTATCTTAATACTTTTCACTGTAATTTATTATGCTAAACTAATAAAAAAATCAGGCACGATGCTCTTTAAGAATTTCAGACGACAGCATGAAAGTATGAACACGTTTCTGTAAAAGTGCATATTGTGTATTGTAACTGATACGCCGTGTTTTTTGTGCCTTAAACGATGTCTGTTTTTCTCTGAATCCCATTCTCAGAAGGAAGAAGGGCGAGTACAGGGGCAGCTGAACAACACGGACTCCAGCCAGTACATCAGAGACCTCAAAGACCAGATCGCAGAGCTCAGACATGAGGTGAGGTGCACGTTGCGCTCAGCAAGCACTACACAAATATGAGAACGTTTCAGAAGGTTTTTTTATCATCATCATTTTTGTAATTGTTGCCCAGACTTGGTTAGTACTGTTAACGGAGCGTGCATAAACATTTTTGCCTTAAACTCACCGTGATGTCTAAGGTAATACGCTTGGTAAAATGCTTGGTAAAATGCTACCCCCTTTTTTTTTCACTAACTGTTTGTGTGTTTTTGATCTGCCAGCGTCTTGTGTGGTTTTGCTTTTTATTTTTTCCTGGGCTTTGCGAACACTTTGAACAAATTTCAGAGCTCCTCCAGCAGTGGTGTTTAGAAGTGTTAACTACGCCCTGCAAAATGCTGTTTCCTGCACTTTGGCAGTTAAAATTGCCCCGCACACGCCCCACTGTTCAGTTCTAGGGTTTGTGTATACATATTTGCATTTTGGCCTCAAGAACGAACGTCTTCTGGAACGATTACAGTTCTTGTACTCAGTTTAAAACGTTCCGAGCTTAGTTGAGTCATTTAAACGTCTTACATTTTTTTATATGTAAGGTTTTTATAATTCCTTCTTAGCTAATCCAAGTAGGAGCCTAGCCTTTGGAGCTTCAAGTATTTAGAATTTTTTCTTTTTTTTTTTTTCTTTTAAAATGTTCCTCGTGCTTATGCTCTGCATGGGTATAAAATAATTTCTTCTTCTGAAGATTAGATTAAAGTGCTTAAATTCAAGGGACTAGTCAGATCGGATAATAATCACAATTCAACAACAGCAACAAAAATAATAAAATAAAACAAATCGCACTGACGCACCTCCGAGAGCCTCTATTTGAGGGCGTTTTACTTTATATTTTTGGACGTTCATTTGTCCTCCCTATATGCATCCTCATCTGATGTAAGCCCTAGTATACTTCTAAACTGCTGCTCAAAAAAGTTCAGAAACACCCACAACTGACACGTGCCACTGTGACAGACAGGAGAAAGGAAGTATGCTATTCTTCTCGCTTAAGCATGGCTGTTTGGAATTGCCAGTATTCAAATTTTAACTTTTTTATGATTTGTTTTTACGATTACCAATTTTTACTTTTAAAGCTTAAAGTAAAAGGGCAACATTTTAACAAGAGCATTAAATAATTTGTAACGGAGCTTACAGGGCTGTCCATAATTATTGGCACTTCTTGTAAAGGGTTCGGAAAACTTTCCTGAAGTAGCTTCACCCCAGACTGAGGAAAAACTTAACCTTAAATTGAAGTAAATTTGTTCAGAGAAATTGGAACCCTCAGAAATAATTATTATTAACCCAACCATGTTCCACAATTATTTACACCCCCTGGAAATTATAATGGACACAACTGAATGCACCTTTTTCATTTGTTCATTTTAGAGTTGATTGGAGTGTGGAAGAACCTTCAAACTGCTTTCCATGACTTTCTAATTTAAGCGGATTTGGCCTCTGTGTCTTTTAATACTTGTACCCAAGTTACTCATTCATCAACACTGGGAACAAAAAAGGAGAAACAAAACCAAATAAGGGAAAATCCTTTCACCTTAAGTCAGGAAATGGTTAGAAAAAATGCTGCTATAATTATAGCATGATATTGCATGAAAATTCTCGTTTCTACTGTTATGGCGATAATAATAATTAAAAAAGGAAAGAAAAAAAAAGCTAGCCATCGACTGGAGGTGTTACTGACTTGCTTGGAAAAGAACCCAAGTTTATTTTAAAATCCCTAAGGATCACTGTAAAACAGGTAAAATCTTTGGGTTACCACGTCTCCACAACCACCATCAGACACCAGCTCCCTGCCAGCAGGTTATTTTTAAGGTATGCCAGGCAAAAGACTTTTGGCAGCTCCAACAAACAAAGACTTTTTTCAGATACATTTATTCCAGAAATGTTTGATTTTTCAAAAAAAAAAAAAATTTACAGTCAGACATCAAGCTACTGGATTTCTCCTAAACATTTTGTCTTAAATATTTACAATGGGTGTCAGTAGTTGGGCAGGGTTCTATACCAGGTAATATGCCATGTCCTGTCAGAATGATTCATACGCTTTGACACTTGGCAAACCATGAGAAATCTGTTTTCCCCTCCACCTCTGGGAGGAAACATGCACAGTATGATTGCTTTATCTTGAAATGACCGAGCTTAGTTAGCATGTAATGTATTCATAGCACACATGATGGCCTGCATGGTTTTTCTTTATTTATTTACTTTTAGACGATTTATTTATTTATTTATTTTTTTATTTTTTTATTACCACCCAGCTGGTCTACATTTCTGGGTAAAAAAAATGTTAAACGATATATAAAAAATATCATGATTATTCTTTTTATTATTTTTAATTACGTTATGCTTCACCCTGTATTTTAACAGAGATCTGTGCATCAATACAGTGTTGTTTAACCAAAAACAAAACAACAACAACAAATAAGATGCATCTAAGAATTCACTAAGCATGCACTTTTTTTTTCTCACCCCTTGGTGTGTTTGCGTTTCTCACCTCGCCACGTTTTTATTTATTTATTTATTTTTTAAGCATTTCCGTTATAAACCTGTGTTGTGTGCAGGCATGGCCCCAGAAGTGTGACTCATTCGATTCCTGGATTTCTGTCAGTAATGGGCAAAGCATTTATTAAGACTCGTCCTGTATTCTTCTTAAGGCCTCCAAGAAATGCAGGCAAGTAAACACAATTGGAAGGCGCACAACCATCTTTGAAGCCAGAGAGCACAGTGGAGAACAGAAAACAGAAACTGCGTCATTTATTTACATTGTGAGGATACAGCCAGATTTTTTTTTTTTACCTCTTCTTGAAAAACAAAAGGTTGGTGGCTTGTGGTTAAACTGCAGCATACAAAAGCATTCAGACAGTTCCTTTCGAATCCCTATCAACAAAGCGCAGAAAGGTTGCCTTAGCCCAGAAAGCTACTTGTTTCCTCTTCATATCCACTCCTGCCTCTGCATTGATATGCTTTGTGGCTTTATGCCTGAGCAACACGGCTGATGATGTCTGTGGTGAGGGGGTTAGAAAGTAAAGAACGAATGAGATATGGGTTATGGTTTCTTCCCATTCAGCCAGAACGAAAAAACTAAATGTGGCTAATGGTAATTAGCACAGTAATAAAAGCTCAACGGTTAGAATTAGATCGCTTGTAGATCATTTTATTCTGAAACATAATGCAAACGCTTTTCTTTCTCACAAAGCAGTTGTCCTGTTACTTGCTCCATGACAGCGGCTTCCAACCCTGGTCCTGAAAGACACCCTGCACATTTGAGTGTTCTCCCACTTCTAGTTAAAAAAAAAAAAAAAAAAGGGACGAGAGTTGGAAATCCTGCTTTGGACTCTTGCTTTAACTAGTGAGATCACGCTATACTGAGGTGTTATCGCTAACCATGCCCAAGAATAAAACTAAGGAAAAACATCAGTTGTGCTACTGACCTAGTGAAAAACCACAGCTGTAAAAACTTCTTATGCATGATGATTTACTGAAATTGAACTGCAAGCTCCAAAGGAAGGATAAAAAGTTTTTTTTTTTTGTAACTTTTTTTGATTTGCTAGGTTATGCTCAATATTCCTAAGGTGGTTTAGATGAATGGAGTATTCATACACCTTTAATTCCATGGTCTTTCCTGATGTTCATTTCTTTCTACACTGTAAAGAAATGCTGAAGCCATCCAACATGTGCAATAATCTCCTTTGAACAGTTGATATTGAGAGGTGACTGCTCCTGATGCTCTGTAAAGCCTTCATAACAGCTTTAATCTGAGGTGCTGTTTGTTAATTGGTGATTATTGAATCTGGTAGCTTCTCTGCTGCAGGGAAGATCCAGTTTCATCATGGTGCATGATGGGTTTTGCAAATCCAATTGACAATACTGTTCTTGCAAGAACTATTCCAGAACAGCTTACCTTCCTGTGTTAAAATAAGTCAGGAAGGTTTGTTGTTGTTGTTATTTAATGACACAATTCTAGATGTGTCATTTGTTTGTAGTTTTAAAAATCTCCAGTTTTGTTCTAGAATGTAGAAAATAAATCACCAAACAAAAAACAGAAGGAAATTAGAATTAGAAGGAAACCTTTGAAAGAGCATTGTTCAGAGCATTAAACAGTCTCTGCTGGCTTGCCCTCTTCCTAAAGGGCATCCTAGTGCCATCTCTAACACCGATACGTGACCTACATACACTTGTCGTTCATCAGACCAGACCGCTTTCTTTCATGGTCCAGTTCTGATGCTCAGGAACCCACAGTACTGTAGGCGCTTTCAGTAATGAACAGTGGACAGCATGGGCACTCGGCAGCTACTGCTACGGTGATGCACTGTGTCTTCTGACACCTTTCCATCACAGACAGCAACAGAAGTTTATCGGCATGTATTGGCTGCCGATGGTTCTGTCTTCTTTTCACCGAGTGTACTATCTTTATACATGGGGCAGTAAAGGATTTCTACTAGAGAAAGGAACCTCAATAGGCTTCCTGCCTCTGAATGCGACCTGTTATTTTGAACACACTCCGTTTCTCATTCATTTTCTTGACAGCTAAAAAGGCATCAATGGTGTAAAAAACATTTTTGTGAGTTGAAATGATTTTTTGAGTTGATGTTCTACTATAATGGCTGTGCTGTGATGATCAAGTCTGCAGTAGAGATCTCTGCAAAAATAAGACAACGTTCTTTTGCGTTTTAGTCAATCTGTTTTTGGCAAGCAAATATTGAAATGTTCCTTCAGTCCAGAAAAGTGTTATATCTAAGATATGAACTGTGTAAAAAGGTTTCTGCTGGTTATGCTTTAAATCACGTAATTGCTAAAGAGCAAGAGGTTTCCTATCAACCGTATTGCAATAAGTGAAACTATACACCCTCAACATAACCTCTTAACACAACCAGGCTGTCAAACACAGAGTGTCTCTGCTGCTGGTTTCCGGCTTATTCATCTTCTCTCTCTCTCTCTGTGTCTCTCTCTGTCTCTATCTGGGTTTCTCTTTTTCTCTGTTTCTTTATTTCCTCTTTTCTTCAATCCACTTGAAAGTGAAGTTCTCATAACCTGCAAGAAAAGTGTGTTTTATGAAAAATGTAATTACACATTAAGATGTTTAATGAGTTGTGTGAGGTCACACATGAGGTGTTGCGGTTGCTTTGAAATACCCATGAATACCTCTCTTCCCACATGTCTGTCTTGGTGAGGCAGTGTGTTTCAGGTAAGTGTGTGTGTGTATTTTAAGCATCTGTGAATTACACCCCACAGAAAATCCAAACCCACATTTCCGTCGGTTTCCTAATCACTCAAGCTTTAACTTTAATGATTTTATTGATTTGTTCGTTTGCTTTCCAGACATGCATGCATTTACGTTGTGCATTTTAAGTGCTGTTTTTTTTTTTTCTTCTAATTTTTTATTTATCTATATTCGTTTTTAAATTTCCTGGCTACAATTAGCTGCAGACAAGCAAAGGACGTGCTATTGCATTTTGCAGTCTTCTTTTGTGCACTTGAGAATCAAGCCACTTCCTTCTCACAGCAGAAATAGACAGAGGCTATGTATATCTATACGTTGAGCTGCATACATATACATGCATCATTTTCCATGCACGAAAAATCTGATGTAGCGCAAGTTGTAGCACTGAAGTATAATGGTAGCATATAATGTATAATTAAAAAGCCCCTGTCTGTATGTCTGTCTTTTCTTTTTTTTTTTTTGTTCTTTTTTTCTTTCTTTTTTTTTGACGTATACATTTCCTACCAAGGTAAGACATTTTACGCGAAACAATTTGACAGCAAATCTCTAAACCTGCTCCTGATCACAGTGGTGTGAAATTGTGTCAGGGGTTATTAGTTGTTGTGCATAGAAAGCCTCCCCCTTGAGAATTTAAGGTTGTTCATTCATTGCTGCAGGAAAAATCATGACTTCAAGGCAACGCTAAAAAACATCAGTGTGACTGATTTGAGTCAGCTAGTTAACCCTTTGACTTCTGAGGAAACATGTTCCGCCAATAAATACAAATAGGTTTTGTTAACTTAAAAAAAAAAAAAAAAGTAATAATAATAATTAAACAAGATAAATATCAGGTTAAAGTTGAGTCAAATTTCTAGGTATCTACCCACACTCATACATCCTTTGCATCTAGTAGTTGTTAATTTTTATTTTGAATTGGTAATAAATGTAAACCTATTAATTATGTCTATAATATAAATGCAGTTTTAGATTACTTTACTGTGTATCATTACAAAAGCAGGCTTGAAACATCTTACCTGCTGATCTTCTTATGAAACTGCACTTCAGTATTTGCAGAAGAAATTATAATTGCTTTCAAGTTTGTGTTCGGTTATACTGCTTCACCAAAAAAAAAAAAAAAAAACACCACCTTGGATAAATACTGCGGTGATTAATATGGTTCAACCGGCTACAGGTTACTTAACCTTAACTGATTTAGTGAGTAGCTTTTCATTTCTTAAACAACCATATCAGCAGACATGTCCTGTGGTTGTGGCAAAGATGGTACACTGTTTGAAAGATCAAACTATTGGCCTGAATCAGACAAAGAAAACAACTAAGCATATTGCTTAATAAAATTAGGTTAAGACCAGCACAACACAATATTAAAAACTGGAAGGATAGTGAAGAACCGTTATCTCTGAGGAAGAAATGAAGTTGGAATGTAGTTCCTCATGTAATTGGCATTTTTGAATGATTATGATCAGAGATCACTTAAATGTTTCACATGCACAAAGCGAGGTAAACTCAAGGGATTGGAACTAAACAGCTGTGTAGCCTCAAGAAAACCACTCATCAGTGAAAAAAAATTAAGAACAGAAGTAGATGAAGTGGTGCACCATCTAACTAGTATCTACCGTACAAGCCTGTGGGGCGCTGTGTTGTGTTGTGCCCCAAAAATTAGCTCAGCTGATGACCTGAATATACTAAATTGACTATGGGTTAGGGTTAGGGTTGTATTGTGGCTACACGGTAATGCCAAATAACGCCACAAGGTGGCCCCTAATATTATTTGTGGTAGCCTGCAGCCCAATGCGTATTCAGGAGTAGTTTTGCGCGATGCTGCTCTGACTAGCGGCCTCGCTCAACTTATTCTCCCCTGTAAGGAGGAGTGCAGGGTATGATTGCTATATTCTACAATTCACGTATAACTTAGGAATGTAGTCTCATGAACAACTGTCTTGTATAGTCGATGTTTCATACTGTAGATGTGGACTAGCTATGTCATTGTATAGCATATGGATCACTATCCGTCGGATAGGCAGGCATCATCACTCTTTTCCTTTATCCACAACTCCTCCTAAAATATTTGTGAGAATTTGGCCAGAGCTTCACAGGACGTTTATTAGGAAGTGTAGATGTGCAGTAGCTATGATGTGGATTATCCTCAAACCATGTTAGTTTTGATATGGCTTGCATTATAGCAACTGCAAACAATAGCTTTCTAACCAGGTTGACTTTTCACTAATTCTCATTAATAAGATTAATATAGTCAACATAATGTAAGCCTGAACATACATGTGTTCTTTTTCAGTCAGTTTACAGCAGAGCCTGTGTCATGACCTCAGATACAGTATGTACGTGACTGAGAATATCTGTTCTCAGTGCATATGAGAGTAAATAAAGGGTGAGGAATCTATTACCCTGAATTAAATATCAGTCTACATCTCGTACTATATTCATTTCAGAAAGTGTCTTGCTCAGAGGGGACACCAGGCTAGTTGTACTTATACCGTTCCCTGCAGGAGAGAAATGAAACACAGCACAAGCTTAGAGAGACTCTTGTCATATAAGCATCAGTCACACATCTCCATTAATGTGCATGATCTGTCTTATATCTATGAATAATTGCATCATCAGGTACACTGATCATGCAGAGAACCAGGTTTCAGTTCCAGATTTGCTGCGATGAGGACCATGAAGTTCCCACAGCATACTAAGTTACATCGTTAACTGGTCAAAGCCGGTTAACGATGTTAACATGCCGTTTTGTCCCGTTTTGCTTCCACCATGTCCTCACCAGACTTTATATAAACATGTTGACAAAAAGCATAACAGCTCCACATAAAGGTCGACAATACTACACTGGTTTCTACTGCGTTCCTCCTACAAGTACAAGTTCTTGCTGCGTTCACCAAATTTTTTGCCAATGTAGCAAGGCTTAGTGTAACGCGGCCTTAAGGTTTACGGGATCGTGGTACAGGTTGGATGGTTAAAGCAAAGACCAGAAGGTTGTGAGTTTAAATCCTAGCAACAACAAGCTGCCACTGAAAGCATTGATCTCTCAGTTGCTGTTTTAATTGTGCGTTGCTTTAGGCTAAAGTGTCAGGCAAATAAGTAAATGCTCATTCCCCTCCTTCATTAAACAGTGTTTATATGCATAGCACATTGCTTAGCCCAAGCTCAGCTCAAGTTTAATGTTGAAAATTGTGTTTTGGATTGCATGCATGCTCAACATGCCTCCCATCTCAACACACTCATGAGGAAAACGCATCCTGGTATTTTCATACAGGCTTTGCATGAGGAAGATGTTTTTGGTCTCCAGTAGCCCACTGTCTTTGAGAGTTCTGGTGTGTGTGTGTGTGTGTGTGTGTGTGTGTGTGTGTGTGTGTGTGTGTGTATGGTTTGTTTACAGATCCGGTGTATAAAAGGGCAGAGGGTCTTACCCGGCCGCACCAATTTTGATAGAATCCACATCGTCAATCACTACGGAGGGGATGACGAATCGTACCAGTCCTCGGATGAAGACGGCGTAAAGCTACCGCTTAACATGATGCCCCGTCAAGGCGGCGGACGCATCACACTCCACCCTCAACTGGGAGACACGGACAGCGAGCCCGATGAGGACGGAGAGAGTCTGAGGCTCACGGTGCCTTCTAATAGCAGCCATAAGAGTACCACTGTGTGACCACCGACACTAAGACACCGGACTGCAATGGGAAAGTCACACCTAAGAGTTCATAGTCGCATCCAGATCTGATACTGCCACCTGCTTCATGTGCAACAAGAAATTCTGAAATCTGTCAAAACTAAGAATTAAGATTTTTTTTTTTTTTTTAATTCACATCTGCTTGTTCATTTTGTTTTTGCCAAAATGAGCCAGATGTTTATATAAGAACTTGTCTTTTCATTTTGGCAAGAAAATGGCTTGTCGTGTTCTTTAAAGCCACAAGATCGAATATTGAAAGTTTAAAGACTACACAGACTTTTCTACACCACATGTTGCTCTACTAGAGATGAAGTCACATGTGTGGTATAGTATTTTATGCATTATGAGATATCTTCATTCTTCTAATTTTTATTTTTATTTAGTTTTTTTTTTTTTTTTTTTTAAAGATTTATCAGAATCCCACGTTGTGTTTTCGTGGGTGTCCGTCACGTTGAGGGAAACATTAAAGGTTTAGCAACACTATAGTTCACATGAACATAACATAAAACCTGCACATAAAACCTGATTAGTGTCATATCAACCAACAAGAACAACCTGTTTTTTTTTTATCCATAGCATGCAGTAAATCTAATGACATTTGACTTGATGTAAAAATCTGATTATCAAAGATCTCACATTTGTGTATGTATATATATATATGTATATGTACATGTTGTTTTGCATATTCATTTTGACTTGAAAGTATGTGTGTTTAGTGAGTTTCATATCCTGAATGTACAGTGTACCATTCAGTTCAAAGGGACATAATCACTGTTTTTGGGAGACGGTTGAACACAACACCCGGCTTACTTCTATGTTCTCACTGTACTGTATCCAGCTTTTGATCTCTAACATGGTTCATACTCTCAAATATCACAAGATATTGTTCTTTTGCCTGGAAAGATATTGTTGGGTTTTTTTTTATTGTAATTTTTAAGCATGTTTATAAAGAGCATGTACCTCATTTTAGAGCAGTTTCAAAAAAGGTAGATGCAATCCAAACAGGAGACTAAAGTCATCATGGGAGTAATTCTGTTTTTGTCACCTCATTCATGTTCAGCACATTTGTTGCACGTTTGCACAGAACATACAGAGATCTCCAGAAGTACTGGACATGGACACTGACGGTTGTTTGGATCTATGCTATAGCCAGCAATTAACACCGGATCGATTGTCAGTTAAAGAACTGTGTGTTGTGGTTTGTATGTTACGCCCCTTCATTTCAGGCCATGGCCCCTTTTCATATTAGTAGTGTATAATGAAAATTCTCAATTGTGTATATATGGAACTTTTTAGTTCTCGCAAAACCAGGACAAAATAGATCAGTGTCCTGTCTAGTGAAGTGCCACCCAGTTACCATATAGCTGCTCTGCTCGACAAAGTTTTCTGTTTATCTTCGCAATTGTTCTGCTGCTACTCTATTCTTGGTGAAGAAGTAAACCAGCTTTCCATATCTCCTGCCATAACACTAATGTTCTCGCTCTCTTTCTTTCTCTCTCTCTCTCTCTTTTTTTGAGCACACGTTCATCCATGCACACCATGTTCTAAACCTGACCGGCCTTCTTATAGCACTTTGCTTTAGGAAATTCCAAGCCCTTTTTTTTTTGACACAAGGTTTTTTGTGCTTTGATATTGTCGTAGAAATTACAGTTCTGCGAGTGTTTTCTTGTTTCTCCTGCATGTGTTGAGTTGTCACATCACTACTTACACTAGTGGTTTCTTTTTTAGTCATGCAATAAACAAATAATTCTGGCAAGCCTTTTATTTCTGTATTATGACAAGTTTTACTAATTGCAACAGTTTCTTGACAGTTGATCCAGAGTGTTAAAACAGTAAAGATACACAAACGCATTACAGTACACCTGTATGAAACTGGAAAATGAGTTCCGAAATCATTTGTAGAAGTGGTTTCTGTGACGGAAATATTTTCAGTATGTAAAAATGCCCATTGTTTTCAAGCTGTCACATCAGAAGGGTAGAATTACAAAATATAATTCTAAAGTTACTAATAATAAATGAATAAAAGAAACCAAAAATGGTGCTAGACAGTTTTCTAAGAATGAGGAATTTGTGATCATGGTATTATTCCTCCTGTGATGTCTAGGAATGTCAGTGAGTAGCTCACGGCTTTCACTAATAACACACAACCTTGGGAATAGCTCTTTAGGAGAATCACCAGCTGCTAATATCAAGATTATGAAATGAGTCATGTTTCGACTGGGCGAACCGTGTTATTCAAATACTTGTGATACAGTACTTAAACCTTCAAGGAACACATCTGTCTAAAAATGAAACAAATGCTCTTAAGTGCCCCCCCCCCACACACACACACACACACACAAAAAAAAGAAAAATTCTTTGCTTGAATTTATGATTCTGGAACAAAAACAGGACTGAATATAAAGAAAGCAGTGACGCGTCTTTTAAGGATTTTAAGTTTAAGTGCACCAAAGTGTTTTGATCTTAAATCACAGCAACATGCCAATCATTGTTTATTTATGTACTGTATTTTTTTTTAAAGATTTTAAAAGTTGTACCATTTGTAGACTTCATTCTAGAATATTTAATATGACAATATTTTCCATCATCACTTGCATTTAAGCAGTTATAAACCTTTTCTTGAAGTTAATCAGACATAAAAAAAAATGCTGAAAAAAAAAAGATTGTCACGTTACTGAAAAACTGAAAAACTGCAAAGCCTCATTTCTGAAGACTTTCATTTTTCAGAAAGTTTAACAGCTGTAAACTATTTCTGTTCATGTTAAGTAAGCATCTCCTTACAGGCTGCGTTTTTGTTTTTTTTCTCTTCTTCTTTTTTTTGCCATGTCTACTCATACAAGCTCTTGGGAGTTAGTTGTTACTATAGAAACACTAATAATGAGCACGTTCACGTGAAACTGTGATCTGCCTCGCCGCTAGAACTTGTCAGAGCTGCTGCAGTGATGACGTGTGAATTGAAATGATTACTGTAGAAGCTATTAATAATCTATTAAAAGGAGCACATTCAAAATAAACATGCGATTTGATTCACATGCCGGTACAACTTGCAGAGCAACTTTTATAGAGCATTAATCAACATCTTCTGACAAATACGAATGGAGAACTCAGAAGTGCTGTGGTATTAATATCTGTAGTGACTGACCTTTAAATCCGACAGTAAGTTCTCTATCAAGTCATAAAACACACATCTACGACTGAGCCGAAGTCATTCGGTAAAGTGTTCTTAATGTCAAAATGGTAACATATTCTCAAAAAGCACGGAGGACTGTCGTCATGACGACTGAGCAACCCTGAGCCCTAAATGAGACGTGTTACAAATAACGTTTTCAGGAAGTTCTGCTTCTGTCACAGCTCAGACTGAAAGAGAGCCCGGCATGGCGGAGGTGTAAACGCAAAGCACCAGCGTTCCACACACAGCCAAAGCCCCAGGATCACAGACACGCTGGATCACAGCAGGTAAGCAAGCAGTGTGTGCGTGTCTGTGTGTGTGTGTGTATCTCTCTGTGTGGTGTGTGTTGGTGAATTGGCTGGAGCAGTCTGGGTATCTGAAAGCAAGCGGTGATATCTGCAGTGCAATCAGAGCTTCGAGATCAGCAAATCACGACTCGATTCTGAGTTCGTTCTCACCTGTAACAAACTCAAACATGCACGCTATTTAAAAAAAAAATATATATATATATATATATATATATATATATATATATATATATATATATATATATATATATATATATATAACCTTGCAAATATTTAAACCTTGACTGATTTGTTGACTTTTGCACTTTTTCAACTCATCTACCCAACTCAATCTGTTTGTGTTATCTGTATTATTATTATTATTATTATTATTATTATTATTATTATTATTATTGTTGTTGTTGTTGTTGTTGTTGTTGAACAAGCTAGTTACTCTCAGCTTATATTATGTTATATAGTCGTATTCTATTCTATTCTATTATGTTCTTGTCTAAGCACATGGCAAGATGTCATGTTTAATGTCCATATTCATTTATTTTCTTGCTCTTATTTATGTCACAACAACGTCTGTTGCCGTTTTTCACATCTGGGTTCTTATCCAGATCCAGATAATTGATGTTGCTGAGAATGTTGCTTCATATGAGAAATAATCACACGTGCATCCTAATGCATGAAATAAAAACAAGGAAAGGAAAAAGTAAAAAAAATAAATAAAATAATAAAGATTGCGAGAATGTAATTATAAACTCGTGAATGATATATCAGTTTTTTCCCCCCTTTAAAAATCAGCATATGTTTTGTTCTTGTTTCAGAAAAAAAAAAAAAAAAAAGAACAAAACAAAACCCTGAATTAGTGAACTGTGCTCATTATCCTGTCCGGATGCCCTGCGGTTGCACGCGCACACGCGGGTCTAATCAACGGAGAGCACATTGCGCTTTGATTTCCTGCACCGTGATGGTTAGACATCTCCAAATCCACAATCTAAAACCTCTCTGCAAGATCCAAGATTGGATTTTGGCTGCAGTTAACTCTAGTCCGTGTCGCGCGCTGATAACGCCGGGGGCCGCGCAGAGACAGGGTTAGTTCATTGTCGGCGCAAACGCAGTCGGGGCCTGGATGCATCAAGCTGTGTCAGTCTGCATCACTGGCAGTATTTGCCTATTGCAAGCTTATTTGGATGTTCACGTTTTTAAAAACACATTTTGCAAGATAATATCAATGTGTCAAATGTAAATTCAAGTTCGTATGACTCCACCTTATCCATACAGTCTTCGTACAGTGCAACCGAACAACAAATTAGTGGTTGCACCCACAGCACCTCTTCCACAAGACTATCTAAAAACTCTTGATGCAAAGATTTATTTAATGAATCTACAGTGAAGGTAAAGATCAGAAAGCATCAACTGGCTACTTGCTTTGCTGTCTCTGTGCAGGGTTCTGTTCTTACTTTCCCCCCAGACATGAGGATGTAAGGGGATAAAGCGTGTGTGTGTGTGTGTGTGTGTGTATTTGGCGGGGGGATATTCGCGACAGCAGATCACCGGCGTCCCCCTGTTCTGCACACTGAGAACAAGGCGCCTCTGTTCCACCTGCACGTGCTTGCGAAAAAGCAGGCGTGAAACTCGAGAGGGCGGTGCAGCGCAGTGCAAGTGCATCTGTGTGCGCACCCGCAAGCCAAAGCTTTGACGGATTGTATTTTTCATTAAAAAAAAAATAAAAAAAAGATCTGACGAATAAAGAAAGCCTGATTCTATACGCGAAAAGAATCAATTGAATATGATTTTGTTGCACGTATGCACATTTGTTAAATCACGCTTGGACACAATTGTAGTTTGTATATGATATTAATATATCCTATCGAATTAAAGCCTATTAGATCTAGGTATTGTATCTACTAGAAAACTGTTGTGTGTGTGTGTGTGTGTGTGTGTGTGTGTGTGTGTGTGTGTGTGTGTGTGTGTGTGTGTGTGTGTGAGTGTGAGAAACACATAAACAATTACACTTTCCCAGCAACTTAAAAAATAAAGTATAGTATGTGACTAATAGAATGTGCATCTGTTAATCTACATTTTAGTCATTAAATAATTTTCAGCCTATGTATATTTGTATGAAATATATTTAGGCAGGAAATATATTGAGTAAAGGATCCAGTATGCACTTTATACTATACTCAGCTCTCTAAATGCTAAACTAAAGGTGTGCACGTGAGTGAGCCACCAAGCCACAGTGACGAGTATTATTTCAAAAAAAAAAAAAAAAATTTTGAGAATGGTCTGAGAAAATATATATCAGCAACATTTCAACATTTCATTTTAAGTTAATCTGTCTTTTAATTAAAAAACGAAACTAAACCTCAGATCAGCATTTGTGAACAGATTAGTCCAAACTTTTATGGATATTTTGGTTAAACTTAAAGCTGTAAATATGGGACATTGAACTGTATTTAAGTCGTCTCTCAGCATTTCCTCTCCTCTTGCGGCTGCTTCAGATCGAGTAGCACATTGATAAAACCAGTGTATCATTTCATCCTGATTGCGCTGCTCCTTATTCCCTATGGGACCGAGTGCTCATGTTCGTTTATTCAGCATCAGACCCTTCCTGCCCCCTCATCCTCAAAAAAAAAAAAAAAACAGGAACCCTTATGGTTGGCTTTCATTTAAAGCACCTGTCCGCGTGCAACACCTGGCAGACGGGTGGATGAAGTTGCGCATGCGCGTTTCTCTCTCAGGGTTCCTTATAGGCTGACAGGGGAGCTGATTCCCTTCACGACTTCACGTTTTTGTCAGTCGGACTTTCAGACGCACTGACTACCACTTGCTGTTTTTTTTTTTTTGTTGGTAGAAAAAAGAGAGAGTGAAGGGAAAAGAGAAAAATGCCTCGGTCTTTCTTGGTGAAGAGTAAAAAGGCGCACAGCTACCACCAGCCGCGGAGTTTAGAGGACAACTCCAACAAAGTCGAGACGATTTTAGCTCACATCTGCGCAGGTATTTTCTTTCAGAATATATACATACATATATATATATATATTTTAAAAATAACAATGACAAATTTTAATAACTATATTTGCTAAAACGAGTTAGGCTGTATGGCTATTTATAAATGTGTGTGATGTACGTTTTGTATAATGTATGTAATGTATTATGTGATGTTTATTATATGATTACATTAATAGTAAATTATTTCAATGTTAATACAGTTTATTTTCTAAGATTTTATTTATAGAGGAGAGGAATTGTAGATTTAAATTAAATGAAACTTTTTTTTCCCTTTCAATTTTGAATGATGATGATGATGATGATGAAGATTATTATTATTATTATTATTATTATTGTTGTTGTTGTTGTTGTTGTTGTTGTTAGAGTTTGTGTTGTTCTATACACGTATGAACACACGCATAACGCTTCTGACTCAAAATTATAATTTTACCGGGGAAATTAAAATAACAAAAAAATATTTAGATAATATTTTACCTGTAGTCACAAAATACAAATTCACAAAGACTCTATGCGATTATCATGTCTGGGGAAACACACACTGTCGTGTCTCTCACTCATGATGAACTTGTGTTAATACTGTACATCCACCGCTGTACATGTAATTGCACTTCGAGTGCGTTCCTTTAAATCAATTAAATTAAATGATCTTTGTGTTCTGCCTCATGAGACATAATCCAAACTTTTGAGTTTGAAATTTGAAAGACCGTTTGCGACAAAAAAAAAAGTGTTAATTTTCCCTTTACACGGACACTTTTATTCCCTCCACCTGAACCTGAATCCTGATTTTCCCATTAGGATCTTATTTTTGTTAAACGTCGGATTTTTATTTAATCCTATTCTCTCTCTCTCTCTCTCTCTCTCTCTCTCTCTCTGTTACTCTGCAGACAGGAGGAGTGTAGAAGCAGATGAGGTGTGTGTGGATGTTGGGAGCGCAGAGGCGGAGGAAGCGTTGGGGCTCGCGGACTCTGGCGCAGTGCTCTCGCGCTCTCCGCTGAGCTGCAGCAGCAGTGTGTGTGATCGCTCGTCAGACTACGAGGACAGCTGGAGACCTCCGTCACCCTCTGCATCACCAGGTACAAGCCTGTCTGTGTCTATGGTATTACAGTAACACTTACCCAAAGTGGTTTGTGCGTACATACAGTTTATAAGCCACCACAGGCTAGAGGGAAGTGAAGCTGAAAGTGTTTTCCTTTTAATCGCATTGAAATTAATTTATCACCTTTGATATCTGTGGTATCGAACAGCACACTAAACAGGGAATGTTTTTGAGTTATGATGATGATGATGATGATTATTATTATTAAATGTAAATTTAATAATAATAATAATAATAATAATAAATAGTGCCAAGTGTTTCTGGAATAGGCCCAGATTCACATACAGTACACATACTGACATACTACGTCTCTGTATTAATGTACATTTATTTTACTATAAATATTTTATTATAATTTTACTATACTTTATTAAGTACACCTACTAGAAAGACCTGATTCTTAAGTTAAAAACAGTGTACTGGGGATCAGGACTACTTTAACACCCTTTTCTGAGAATGTAAAGGGGAAAAAATATTCCAAAATGTGAAGCTTGAAATAGTTTTTAAATTTTGGTCTTTTTACATTTTGCTGTTTGTGATAGCTGCACATCAAGTAAAAAATGCAACTGAAAAATCATTTTTATCATCATCATCATCATCATTATAATATAGTATTATTATTTTCCTGTTTAAAATGGTGTCCTTTAAATTTTGAGTTTTATAATTATATCATACTAGCACACATTCATAACTACACCATTTAATTATTTTATACTCTGTTTTGTGTTTATCTTTCACTCCATTGCAACTTAAGCATCCACTCAAATCTCTTTCTATAATGTATGACTTTAGGGAACTTCTACAACAAAAGGATTGAAGAAATACTGACTCCTTTTCTTATTTTTTTCAACAGACTCTGAGAAGTCATTTTCACCCAGTGTTGATGAAACCCAGCCATTTGCGGTGCCTTTCGAACCATGGAACAACAGTTATTCAGGTTCAGATATGAGACAGTTGGTCCGCCAGAACTTTAATCACCATCATCAGTCCCTAAGCTATTATGGAGAAAGAGTGATCGGACCTTCTCTTTTTGGTGAAAGAGGATCCAGTACAAGTATTTATGGCAATTATGAGTCAGCTACAAACCTTTTCGAGCGGCCCACTACTGCCCCTGGATTGTACGTAGACAGGGAAATTCGCAGACCTGAGATGAAGACGGACACAGCCGGGCTATGCAATCGCCTCATATTGAATGGAGCCTTCAAATGCATAAAATGCAGCAAGGTAACAGCACACAACTTAAGTGTGTACTATTTCACAACCTGTAGAAGGCCTCTAACCATATTTGCTTTGAACAAATTTGTAGTGTCTGAAGTTCTTTGATCTTTCTATGTAAGACACAAACTAGCGTATATGTCTTGCAGTTGCCTCTGGTGATATACTGTGTGTTTTAATCAAGTGGTCTTTTTCTGCACCAAAGGTGTTCTCCACGCCACATGGACTAGAAGTACATGTTCGGCGGTCCCATAGTGGAACGAGACCTTTTGCTTGTGACATTTGTGGAAAAACGTTTGGTCATGCAGTCAGCTTGGAGCAGCACAGATCTGTTCATTCTCAGGTAATTGTTCTTCCACCCACAGCAGTTCTTATATCATATATTATTATTATTATTATTATTATTATTATTATTATTATTATTTACATTACCTGTCATTTTGTTTTCAAAGGAGAGGAGTTTTGATTGTAAAATTTGTGGGAAAACTTTCAAAAGATCATCTACTCTGTCCACACACCTTCTCATCCACTCCGATACAAGACCTTACCCGTGCCAGTACTGTGGCAAGAGGTTTCATCAGAAATCAGACATGAAGAAACACACATTTATTCACACAGGTGGGTTAATTATCATAGAGTATTAATGTTTAAATCAATTTGTTTAATGCACATGAACAACAATGACAGTTTAGAAAACATACTGTTATATATTGTTTTTTCCTAAACATAGTTCCCTCATAGGATAGTACAAATGTTAGAATTTCAGTTTTAAAAAAAATTGTTATGCCAACCTCACACTATTGTTTTCTTGGAGCAGGGTTGTGGGGTACATGGCAGAATATACGCACATCTGTGAAATGTTAACCATAATATCAGTTCAGTTTTGTAAATAGCCTATAAACAACTGCTATATTCTAGTGGGATTGTTTTTTATGGTGGCCTTGCATGTGCCTTTTATACCCAATCTAATAAATCTAATCAATTTAATAGATATTTAAATATATACGACTGTTATTCATTTTCATATAAGTTTCATGTGATTATGCTACAGTCTAAAAATAGGGACTATTGACAGATATTATTCTAGTCCCTATGTTTAAACTATTACATAATTATATGAAATTTGTTAGAGTGTCACATGATATTAAAGGAAGTGTAAAAGTGACCATATATTTGTTTTGCTATTTTGCAGGAGAAAAGCCTCACAAATGTCAAGTCTGTGGCAAAGCTTTCAGTCAGAGCTCAAATTTGATAACGCACAGCCGAAAGCATACTGGGTTTAAACCTTTTGGTTGTGATTTGTGTGGAAAAGGCTTCCAGCGCAAAGTGGACTTGAGGAGACACAAGGAGACGCAACACGGACTGAAATGAGGAATGAATCAACTCAGCTTGTAGGAAATTTTCAGTCAACATCTCTGGACAGTATGTTGCATTTGTTAATGCTGGCTTACATGATGGCAAAATCTCCAGGGTTGAATGAGGCCTAACGGCACGATGAATGGAAACTATTGGAGACTGCAATTAATAAGATCACTTTTGCATGAGGTTATTCCACCTCTTTAGTTATGATCCGACAATTTTGAACCGAGTTCCTATTAACCCTATACAGGACTGTGTCCATACAGCCTAGAAACAGAAGGTACTGAACTGTATTTTGGCCTTGTGGCTGGGGTGGTCACAGTCAAGGATAAGTCTTAAAGCTTTAAGTAGCTTTTATTGTAACTGAGATTTAAGGTCCAAGTGGTATTTACGATTCAGTTAAGTGACTTTAAAAAAAAAAAAAAAATTTTAAGTACCATATTTATGATTCCAGGTGACAGATGAAGGTACAAAGGATACCTGTGTTTCTGAGAGCGTGGGTGTTAAGTCTACTTTGGGAGTTTTTGTTTTGTAGGCCCGAAGCATATATGCTGACAGGGGATTCCCGAGCAAATGTTTATAGAGTAGGCTAAAAAGATTTCCATGATTTTAATGTTTCCAAAATGCTGTTTGTGCTTTGTGTATAGCCTAGATTGTGAGTCAGAAGTCACCCAGCAGGTCTGGCGAGATTCAGCACCAACGTGCTCAGCAAAATCTCAAGTCAGGATTGAAATAACAGCTGCAACCTTAAATTAACACCTAATACACTTGAGTTAAGCCATATAGCCTTCACGTGTGTCCTGCTTTCTACGTTTATAAACCCGGTTCAGTTGCTCATCACTGGAGCTTCCGCTGTGACGTGATACCGTGCGAGTCACGAGTGCTTCACCCAAAGGCCATGCTACAAGGGCGGTGTTTCTCGAAACCCAAAATATTATCACCAAAACAATCCGGGAGGCGGTGTAGCCAGTAACGGCCGCGGGAAAGGACACAGCTATCAGAGGCAACATCAGCTGAGCCGCGCGAAATCAGCGCCGCCGCTCACAGTGACGTCATGCTGCTCGCCGGTGCTGGCAAAACACGCACTACAATGAGCTCGAGATTTCACCCCAACCCAGATTGTTTGTGTATTATATAAACCTTGACTGATTTGTTGACTTCATAAATATTTTTCACTCTTTCAACTCGCCTACCCAAAATGTGTTTGTGCTCTCTGTATTATTATTATTAGTAGTAGTAGTAGTAGTATTAGTAGTAGTAGTAGTAGTATTAGTAGTAGTAGTAGTAGTAGTAGTATTTATAAAGATCCACGTCTCACTGAAAGCTGAAATATATATATTTTTTTTGTGTTGAAAAAATAATATAAACCTTATTTATTTTAAATTGCAGTTATTGTTTGGCTGAATTAAAATTATTATTTGCAATGAAGTTATGCCTATATCTTTTAAAATGATTTTCTTCAAGCACTTTTTTTGTACACAAATCCGTTTAACTCCTGACTATTAAAGCTGTGTTACAGTTATGGAGTTAGCAGTGTGTGGGGCGTGTCAGCATCACCGCATTCTAATAATAAAAAAGGCGATAAAAAGTTGAATTGATTTTAAACAACGAAATCATTGCGCTAGATTTCGTGATTTGTTGTATTGTAATCCTTAGAAGTAGATGCTTTTCAGCTGCAAATATTGCTTTGCGTATTTTGCGCAACTAAATAAACTAAAATTCACATTGTGAAATTCACATCACATTTCACACTGTATAGTTATGAGCGTATCTTTACCCCCACCGATAATAATAATAATAATAATAATAATAAGATAAATAATAAATAATAAGATAAATACGATAATAATAATAATAATAATACAGGTGAGTGGGCCTATTTTAGGAACACTATATTATTATTATTATTATTATTAATATTTATTATTATATTATTATTATATATTATATCAGTTCTGATATTAATACAGAACTGCAGCACCTCAGACAAAAAAAGCACGGACTGAAATACACAAATACTTAGGGGTGGGACAAAACCATAAAAAATATGGAATATTATAAAATAAGATCCAGCAAATACGCAAACGTACAATTTTAAGTATTTTTAAAAAGAAGATACAATAAATAAGATGCGGCGATTACACAAAGGCACTATTTATAGTATTTAAAAAGGAGACGATAAGGATATAGTACTTATAAAATAGGATGCAGCAAATACACAAAAGTCCTATTCATATATACATTTATACAGAGAGGTAGTCTGCCAAGGTAAGATAATAATAATAATAATAAATAATAATAATAATAATAATAATAATAATAATGAGTGAGCCTATTTTAGGAACACTGGGCACTTATTATTATTATTATTAGTAGTAGTAGTAGTAGTAGTATTGGTATACAGAAAGCAAAATGCAATTTGGCGCATATACTTTTGTTACATGAACTTATTTTATACTGTATATCAGAAGCCTACAACTAATTTTTGACACCTAAGGTTTGATTCATGCATTTTGTCCTGCTCTGGTTTCTCCATGATGATATAAGAAATTAAAAACTTTAACCTCTCTTAGTCGTCAAAATCACATCTGTTTGTGGTTGCAGTGGTTTAACTCTTTTAATGATCTGCATGTGAACGAAAAACAAAGTCTCAGTTTCTGCAATAACGCGCCCGCTTAGCATCACGTGACCGTCTGTAGCGCGGACTGGGATGTGACACATCTCATGGATGAGAATACATGTAGGTCATGTACAGCATGAGGTGTCAATTTCTCCTTAAACAGTTATTGTGTGGCTTCATGTTGAAATATGTCATTGGAAAAGAAAAGAAAGGGAAAATGAAAACATACAATCACACAAACGAGGAGTTTTTCTATTCAGACAGACTGTGGGGGTCTTTATTTATTAAAAACATCCCCTTAAAATACAGAACTAAATAGTTTTCTAGGACACAGCATATATAACTTACTTTACACAATCCCTTAAAACACTCTTCAGGCCTGTGAGACACATAGTGCACTGGATCAGCTCAGCATGAATGACTGCTTTGAAGGGAAGCAACAGATGTCTACTGGAGGCTCTTGACTGCTTTGTTATGGGATGACAGTAATTAAGCCTCTTTGTTTACACCTAAAACACCTAAGAATCCCACCGTGTCATCGAAAGTAAAGACACCATTTATTCAGGTTACACAGCAAATCCATCCTTAGATCAATCACAAGGACAGGATCTGATTAAATCTCACAGAAGTAGATGAGGTCATATTTGATCAACCTGCTTCTAAAATGTATTTTATTCTTATAGCTATATTTGCGGAAAATACGTTTTAATTCCGTATTGTTATAGAATTAGCCGTTTGTAATTAATACAATGCTGCTGCAGATTATGATAAAATAAAGAAGTGAATGTTTCTATCATTATTCTAAATGGCATTTAAATCTTTATATTAACTAAAAAAAAAGATGACTTTGAAGATGAGAACATAACCCAGTGCAGAGTTTGCACCTTCTCCCCGTGCTTGCTTCAAGGTGCTCTGGTTTCCTCCTACAGGTCAAAGACATCCAGATTAGGCTAATTGGCGGTTCCCAATTGCCCATAGTGTGGGTGATTGTGTCCCTGGAATAGGTTCCACGGCCTCAGCGACCCTGTACACAATAAGCAGTATAGAGAGTGAGAGAGTGAGTTCATGAAACATCATATTGAATTCGGTGTGATTGTGGTCAGGTGTCCACAAACCATTGGTCATAAAGTGCATCTTCTTTAGAAAAGAAACTAAGATCTCTTTTACAAGAATGTCAGGAAACCCTGATCTAGCCAAACAGCAGTGTTGAGTAGTGTCTCTGGTCCTGTGTGTAAGTTCTGACATGGCTCATTAGGCACACTAACAGCTTCAGTCCTGTTTCACTCAAAAGGACCTTTTAGTCTGGTGATGGTTTTAAGACAGTGCCTCCAGGCATATCAAATATAAATAGAAAAAGTGCCAAATCGATAAGTTGACATAGTAATCAGAACAAGTCATTCACACACACACACACACACACACACACACACACACACACACACACACACACACACACACACACACACACACACACACACACACACACACACAGAGTTAAGTGAGACTATAAACACTATAAACAATGGCTTGTAATTCTATCACCCTTATATGACATGAACCAGAACTTCCTGTTTTCTACTGTATGCTTAACATTAATCTATAATTGATCTCACCAGCACATGAAAAATTAAAAGTTTTTTTTTTAAATAGCTTTTTTTTGAGACTTTAAGAAAGCAGTAAAACCTTTGCACGAAGCAAACAATACTGTGCTCAATCAACAGACTCCAAATGAAAATACACATATTACCTGTGAATCTAAACAATAGAGCTGCGCGTTATACCAGTATAAGGCCTGGAGCGACCAGCATTTGGTTGTTGACGAGCGTGAGAGTCAAATCTGTGAGAGGATAAAGATAACAGGGTTTATTTAATGGGGGTGGAGGGTTACAGGCACAGTATACTGGTGCACAAAAGAAAAAACCTTAATCGTATGAGATTGATACTGTAGATGTGTGTGACAGAAGTATAATATAGTTTTCAGTAAGATGTTTTCCATTTGTGTTTTTTTATTAATACTGGCTACTGAAAATGTAGAATCTGGATTTCTTGTTGACCTCTTTAACATCAACAAACAACTGCCAAATAAATAGATAGATAGATAGATAGATAGATAGATAGATAGATAGATAGATGGATAGATAGATAGATAGATAGATAGATAGATAAATAAATAAATAAATAAATAAATAAATAAATGAGACTACATATAATGACAATAGACAGTATATTGTCAGCTGAATGGACATAAAAAGGCTCCATAGGACTCTAGAGACTTTGATTAATTGTATCTGAGACATTAGCCAACAGGGAGACAGTGACCAGTGTTCTAGTTTCTAAATAATCCTCAAATTTACCCTTCAATATTTGTATTTAGAGTATATATTTGCCTGAGCCAGCATCTCATTTTGAATCTAGGTAGCTCTGTTCGTCCTCCTCTGCCGTTCATCAGCAGGTAAATAGAAGTGAGATTCATGCTTTTGTTGTAGAGCTTTATTCATTATTTACTTGATCTGAAAAACAGCCCGCAAGACTATTGCACAGCTGTCATCATGCAGTGCAGCTCAGCCACAAATTATTCATGATATTTGGAAAGAGAAGAAGAACGAGTGGGAGAAAGAAAAAAAGTCTAATGTGGTTAGCAGTGAAGGGTTTGAGAGAATGATTCTCTGCACTGGATAACATGTGTAGACTGATAAGCAGTGTTTGGAACATATGGCGTGCGTGTATGTACTGTACAGTACTGAGCAAAATAATTTCTTTTTTACAATACAGGGGAATTAAAATCAGGTGGTTATTGTGGATAATCCTCAGTATTATAAGTATTTTAATGTAAGATAACACTCATTCACTCTTCATTCACTCTCTCTCCTGTACAAGGTCACTTGAGGCCTGGAGCCTATCCCATCCCGGTGACTCGGAGGACTAGGCGGGCTACTCCCTGGGCACAAGTGCACACACTCTCGTACAATACGGGCAATTGTCTTTATCTAATTGGGAGGAAACCGGAGTACCTGGAGGAAAGCCACTAAGCACAAGTAGAATATGCACGCACAGACCCGAAGAAAATGACTCAAACTCTCAATCCTGGAGGTGAGAGGTCCCCTGTAAAAAACATGTTTACATAATTATAATTAATATCAAATTCGTCATGATAGTATCTAAATGTACCTTGTATAAGAAAGTATGTGGACATGTGATGTACACTAATGACACTCACATATGCTTTGGAAAATCCCACTCCAGAATAGGTCCCACATTGTTGTTATAATACCTCCACACTCTTGTGACAGGGTTTTATACAAGATTTCTGAGTGTGGTTGTGGGGAATTGTGACCATTCAGCTACAAGAGCCTTAGTGAGATCAGGCACTCAAGTTAGATAAGAGGATATCTGAGATGTTCCAGTTCCTCCCAAATGTTGTTCAGTGAGGTTGAGGTCAGAGTTTTGTATAGGACACTCATGACAATTCCAATATAACAATGTTTTCATGGGGTTCGCTTTGTGTACAGGGACCTTCTCATGCTAGAACCCATGAAGAGGTTCTCATAAACTCATGAAGGACCTCTTAGTTCCAGTTAAATGACTAATTCTGTGCCTCCACCTTTGTAGTCCACAAATGTCTATATAGGTGTGATAGACCAATAATTCCCGGCAAGCTTCAATTCCCGTCTCTGTGTGCATGGAGTTTGCATGTTCTCCCCGTGCTTGGTGGGCTTCTTTGGTTTCCTCCAACAGTTCAAAGACATGTAGGTTAGGTTAATTGGCATTCTCAAATTGGCCGTAGTGTGTGTATGTGTGCTTGCCCTGCGATGGATTGGCACTCTGTCCAGGGTGTACCAAGTCTCCTGGAATAAGCTCCAGGCCCACCGTGACCCTGAATACAGGAATAAACTGTCACTCAGAAAAAACGTGGAGGATTGGCATGACAGATCGCATCAAACAAATCAGAGTAATTTGATTAGGATGTCCTCCAGACCTCGTTT
The DNA here is from genome assembly GCA_013621035.1 of Clarias magur. Taxonomy (NCBI): domain Eukaryota; kingdom Metazoa; phylum Chordata; class Actinopteri; order Siluriformes; family Clariidae; genus Clarias; species Clarias magur. The sequence continues at coordinate 387,543 of QNUK01000442.1, read as the reverse complement.
TGCGAGTACGCAAGAATGTCAGAACGCAAGATGAGCAAAGATGAGAGGGGAAGGTCTCATTCCTCCTCTCCGCTTACTTTAGCTTCACACACACAAACACACACAGGCACAAACGGAAATACTTATCTGTTGGGATTTATTTTTACTTTTTTGTAAAGGTAAAGTCCAGGTTAATATGTTTTATTTTTACTTTATGTTTTGTATTAATTACTTTAGTTTTTTTTTGCTGTGGATCAAATAATTAGATTTTCCATTATTTGTTATGGGAAAATACGATTTGGTTTACAAGTGCTTTAATGTTCCCGCTTCTGGAATGAATTATGTTGGTAATCCAAGGTTCCACTGTAAATTAATCCAAATTAGATAGGATTTAAGGGAATAAAGCTACCTATAAACCCAACCATGAAAGCACACTATTAGTGAGCCAGTGTAAATAATTTGATTATTATAATCATGCAGAATACCTAAATCTCTGGTCACGAGTCCACATACTTTGGCCATAAAACATGCATAGTTAGTTATTTTTTGTATGCTCATGGAATAAATACAATGGGCATTCAAACCTGGTCAAACCGGGACATGTGATGAAATTTCTTGTGAATGAAGATGTAAAACAGATTGACATTTACAGAATACTTTCAGCACTCGCACATTACAGGAACTCAGCTGGGAGTTATTGCCACATCCCCCGTACAGTCCAAGCCATTTCCACATATTTGGGCCATTTAAAGAGTTCCTGGGATGCCAGACATGTTGCAGACATGAGACAGGCAGTCTGGTCATGGCTCTGGCATACTTAGAAAACTTTCTACCTTTATGGTATCCAAGCATTAGTAGAGTTCTCGGATGGGTGCAATAGTGTAGCAGGGGCTTATATAGAGAAATAAAGATTGTTTTGTTATTCTGCATTAACAAAAGTCTTTGTTTGACGTGAACGACCCCTGTATAACTGATAACTTCCCCAAAATTATTCTGTCTGATTTAAACAATAAATTAACATACAATTATTTTACTTACTTATTTTACTTACTTCTACAGTATATTTAAATTTGATATCACACATAAAATATTGTCTAAGAGCAGAAAACTAAAGCACTTGCCACAGATTCTACATGACGAAATGGGCCAGGGAGTTCAGGAGCTGTTAGTAAAAGCTATAAACGCTAAACCACATTTATGTCATATAAATCCATGGAGGAGTATGAGTGGAGTATCTATGGAGACGCTGAAGCCCGGTGTAGTTGAGTGTTTCAGATGCATTAGGTAGTATGATTCTTGAGGTTGAACACAGAAACATCTTTAGCAGCTCAGCATTAAAGCAGTGCTCCTCGGTTTTAGTCAGTTTCAATCTGTAAATAACATGTGATTTTCAGATAGTGAAAAAAGGAGGCTGTTATACAGTGATACAGTAATCGACTTAACCAGGGATGATGGGAGCTATGAATCTCTCTGAAAAATTCATAAGATCCATTACAGGCCAAGTAAAGCCAAGCCAAGCATATGGTGATATCAAAGAGAGAGAGAGAGAGAGATACAGACAGGATTTTAAAAAATGAAAAATGACAAAAGATTTATATATATATAAAATAAATAATTCATGCTCAAGTAAAGTTGCTTTTGATGTTATGATTTAATGAATGATTTGATGCTCGGATGTAGGCTTGCTCAAGCCTGTACTAATGTCTGTTCAGGGAACTGGGGAAGGCTATGTGTCGTGTGAGCTAACAAGCACTTCTGCTAAACGCCTTCATTCTCCATGTGTCTGCGTCTCTCATAACCAGACACCTGCTTTGCAGAAAAAGAAAACAACTCAATTTAACAAACACACTTCCACATTTTCGCACCCGCTCACTCAGACCCTAGCCTGCTACACAAGAGTGATGCAGTTAGATGAGCAGCTGGGATTCTGTTGTACTGTTGTCGTTATTCAAGCCTCTGATGGGCAGCGAGCTATGAACAGAACAATACTGTTCAATAAGCAAAACATCTTGTATCAGAAAACAGACTTCGATTAAACGGTAGCGTTTAATACTTAAACGTATTAAAAGTATTAATGTAATAATCGTCTTATCTCTTTAAGACATGAACACAGGACACATATCCTGTCTGTCGGGGTTCCCCGGTGGAGCTGAGACTCCACTTCTGCTTCCTCTGAAACATTTATGATGTCAAGAAGAACCTGATCTGTGCTCTATGGTGTCGTATCAGAGTTCTTCTAAGCGGCACACCGCCCGGTTCAGTCAGAGACTCTTCTACGCCACTGTAAATGCACAGATGTGACTGTCTAGAGGTGTATGTGACATATACAACAAAATATCAGTCTACAAATGAGCTCAAATGGACACTGTAGTAAAATATATTTTTGCACAAGCGCTTAAAAACATTACATCCGTATTGTTTCAATTAAACAGATAAGCAGTGAACAAAATGGACGCTGACTGACCTGAGACGTACAGTATTGTTAGATATAACTCTAGTGCATGCACTCAGATGGATAAAAGGGGAGGCCGAAGGGATGGAGGGAGGGAAAACAACCCTAAAAGCTTCCTCATGAAAAGACACAGGAACCCCTCAATGTAGAATGTCTGCATTTCCAAATACCACAGAATGAACGGAATGACAAAATCATTTTGACAGGCTTTTCACTTGTAACATCCCACCCTCTAACCTCTACTGCCGTGGGGAGTTGCCCAGAGAGATGGGGCTCCATTGCTGGGGGGAACCAAGTGCCTGGATATTGATCTCACACGCACACACACACACACACACACACACACACACACACACACACACACACACACACACACACAGATAGCAGACTGCACTTGAAGCTTCCTGCTCTGTACTGTATCGATTGGGAACAAGTCAACACTAGTAACCGCCATCAAAATGCCGATTTACTAAAGGCTACGCAGGCTTCAGTTGTAGTTCTTGTGCTCTTGTGGACGTATGGATTGGTTGCTTTTTTCCTCCCCCTAAGGAAAATAGATGTGACACAAGATGTGTCACATACACAAGAGCACAGAGGCCTTCAAGTTAATGTGCAATACATCCTTAAGGAAAAACAGAGCTGATTGACATCATGCTATGGGCAGTGTTAGAAAAAAAATGTGATTGATGTCATATGAGGACAGTTGCGGTGTTTGGATTATTAAAATTCCCCATGTGTAGTTCAGGCCTCTAAATATGCTAGATCTTCCTTGAATAGAAAAAAAACCTATACTTCCTTTTTTCCCACTGCCTTTAGACCATTGCTTTATAACACAAGAACTTGCGTTTAAGCTTGAAACAATCTTGGGTAGAACGTTTGGGCTGAATTGTTGCCAAATTGTCATCTCAACAAGCCTGGGACCACCGTAAGAATGACCCTTCTTTGAATTCTCCAGTGCCTTCAACACCATTCAACCGGCAGTACTGGGGGAGAAACGTATGAACGTAAACACTGACGTGGTTGGTTTCCTGGATTATGGACTATCTGACTTGCCGTCCCCAGTATGTCCGACTACAGAACTGTGTGTCTGAGCCTGTGATCTGCAACAATGGAGCTCCCCAGGGGACTGTACTGTCTCCGTTTCCTTTCACCCTCTATACATCCGACTTTAGATATAACTCAGAGTCATGCCATCTACAGAAGTTCGCAGACGATTCTGTGGTTGTTGGATGTATAAAGGATGGTGACACCTTTGAGTACCTGTCTGTAGTAGACGACTTCGTTTCCTGGTGTGAGCGTAATCATCTACAACTCAACATCAGGAAAACGAAGGAGATGGTTGTAGACTTTAGGAGAAGCAAGTCCCCTGTGACTCCTATATCTGTCAAGGGGGAGATAGTGGACATGGTCTCAGGATTATAAATATCTGGGAGTTCACCTTGATAACAAACTCGACTGGTCACTCAACACAACGGCATTCTACAAGAAAGGACAGAGCCGGTTGTACTTTCTTTGAAGGCTCCGGTCTTTTAACGTCTGTAACACCATTCTATGGATGTTTTATGAAACCGTTGTGGCGAGTGTCGTCTTTTACGCAGTGGTCTGCTGGGGCTGCAATGTAAAGGTATCTGACAGGAACAGCCTGGACAAGGCATTTAAAAAGGCTGGATCTGTGCTAGGCATGGAGCTCGACTCTGTGGATGTAGTAGCGAAGAGGAGGATTCTGTCCAAAGCACTATCCATTTTAAACAATCCTTCTGACCCGCTATACAGTGTTTTCGCTGACCAGAGGAGCAATTTCAGCCAGAGACTGATTACCATCAAGTGTACCACAGAACGTCACAGGAGATCTTTTCTCCCAACGGCAATAAAATTATACAACTCTTCTCTGTAACCCAGACACTATGCGGGTATTCACTGACAGCGACAGTAGCACAATAGGACAATAATACTTACCTGTATTAATTATATGACAATTGCAATATTACATCTCACTAAAATATGTAATACAATATTACATATAATAATACAATATTACATACATATACTAGTTTACTGTGCAATGTTTACAAATGCTCTTGTATTAGTGTGCAATATGGTACTTACTGTTTGAGGACTCTTTATATTTTATAGAATTTCTTTTCTTTTACTTTTCCTTTCTACTTGATAGCAAGGGTGAGCAACTGTAACCAGGAATAAGCAATTTCCCTCTGAGATTAATAAAGCTCTTGGAATCTTGAATCTTGAAACGTGATATGATATAACCAACAAGCATCTTGGAATTCAGACATAAAAAAAAAAAAAAAAATTAAAAACATCAATATGATGATATTGATAATATGACATCATCATCTTCTATACCACTTAATCCTGTATTCAGGGTCACGGGGGGCCTGAAGCCTATCCTAGGAGACTTTGGGTACAAGGCGGGGTACACCCAGGACAGAGTGCCAATGCATCGCAGGGCAACACACATACACACACTCTGGCCTATTTGGGAATGTCAACCTACATGTCGTTGGACTGCGGGAGGAAACCAGAGGAAACCGGAGGAACCCACCAAGCACGGGGAGAACATGCAAATTCCATGCACACAGAGACGGGAATCGAACCCGGACCCTGGAGGTGCAAGGCGACAGTGCTAACCACTACACCACCGTGCCTAATATGATATTTGAATTTTAAAAAATGGCAAGCTTAAAAGTCTAAGAAGAATTTCATTTATTACTGATATTTTGTTAGATGAATAGTCCTAGTTGTAATCATGAAATGCCAACTTGCTTTCACTAAATAATATGACTTTTACTGTCACTATTTAACCCTTTAAAAACGGAAAGGCCATTAAATGAGAAACCGTGTCCAAACGTTTAACATAAAACATTTAGACACACCTTCTAACTCCTGATTTTTATTCCTTTCTCCAGAATAAAACAATAATGAAGTCATCAAAAATATGCACTGATTAACAGTTTAACAGTTGTTATTGAGATGTGTCTGCTACTTATCATGGACATCTACACCACACGCTGCATCCACAAAGCCACAAAGAGGCATTGTGACTGATCATGCACAACCCTCACACACATTCCATTTATTATCATTACAAAAGTTTTATTTGCACTGATGTTGGCCCTTCCTACTCCATCTAAACGTCATGATGTACAAATGTTTGTGATTTATTGTCTTTTCTGTACTACTCTGTGTGCCTCAAGTTGCACCCTGGGGATAAACAAAGTGTATTTGAATTTGAACTCACCCTCCTGCCACCTGGAAAAAAGGTACCAAAGCATTTGGGCTCTCACATCCAGACTGTGTATTAGTTTCTTCCCACAAGCCATTCGACTCCTCAATACAGTGGAACTGGACTGAAAAACACACACACAGGTGTTGAGGTGCTGGTGATTGGTGATTTCTGAGGTTGGTCATATAGACTGGTGACTAAAAGTTCGAAATGAATTCTTCCCCTGTGTAACAGAGGTTTTGGTCTTGTCTTCCTGGGATGGTCTTTATGAGAGCCAGCTTCATCACGTTGCTTGATGGGTTTTGCAAATAAAGACTGACTGTGGTTGTTAGTTAACTACCTAATGCCATATGTGTTATTTTGTAGTTTTGAAGTGTCGTGTATTATTTTAGAATGTTAAAAATAAACCACTAAATAAAAAAGCATTGAATTAGAAGGTGTGTCCAAATGTTTTTTTTTTTTTTTTGATTCAGCACATCCTGTTATTGTAGGATTATTTTTAAAATTCAGTTAATGCACAATTAAATGAGGACACAAGATACTAAACAGAGGTTGCTGATGATAAAGCAAACAGTGTCAACAAAAACACTTTATTCAGGTGTCTTGCATTTGTTGTTATTTTGTACAATTTACTTTCACATGCAGAGTAGGCAGTTTCATCTTTCAGTTGTGATTTTCTCACAAGAATCATGACACCACATGCATTTACGTGAAATAATGTGCGATTTCAGAGCATAACCCTGACTTCACCATGCATTCACCTTCATGTCTTCCTGTGTGGCAAATGTGTGCAACATTTCAGACATACTCATTTTTGTAACTTCATACTTTTCTTATCTTTTATTGTGGTTTTTAGAATATTTTATAGTAGCTCGTGAATAATGTGTGGGAACACCCAGCTTTGTAGAACTGTGTAATAGTGCAAGATTTTATCAAGATTTAGTCTACATTTTGTTGGGGACAAACTCGCACTCATACTGAACAAATTGTACAGGCATCGAAAACTGTACAATAAGATCCATCTGACATTTCTTCTTATCATATAAAGCAGAGATTCACAATCAGTTTAGACTGAAAAATAAATTGATAATGATTGACCCTTGCCTATGTCAAAAAAAAAAAAAAAAGCAATATCAATGGAATTGCAGCTGCAAAGGGCTGCAGGTTTTCATTCCAACTAAACAGGAACCAAACCCAACTTCTGTTTGCAGACAAAAGCAATCAAGCAGTTAAACAAATGTGATTGATTGTGGTGTCTGATTAGCTGCATTCTCTCTTTTTTGGCTGCACTGCACAAAAAGAAATCTTAGTGAATTAAATAGTCTTGGATCAAGCCACCGTCAGGGTCCGGGTTCGATTCCCATCTCTGGTTGCATGGAGTTTGCATGTTCTCCCTGTGCTTGGTCGATTTCCTCCGGGTACTCCAGTTTCCTCCCACAGTCCAAAGACATGTAGGTTAGGCTAATTGGCGTTCCCAAATTGCCCGTAGTGTGTGAATGAGTGAGTGTATGTGTGTGTGTCTGAGCCCTGCGATGGATTGGCACCCTGTCCAGGGTCTACCCTGCCATGTGCCCTAAGTCTCCTGGGATAGGCTCCAGGCCCCCCGTGGTATAGATGATGGTATAGATGATGAGTGAGTGAGTGGATCAAGCCAAACTTATTTATAATTTCTTAAAATAAGTTTACAACAACCAAAATATAAGATTCTTAATCTTATTTCTACCCAAATTTAAGCAAAAATGTCTTTTGTCAGATCATTTTATAGTTAAAAATTATAATAAATTCCTAAAATCTAGCAAACTCATACAGTACAGACCCAAAGTTTGGACACACCTTCTCATTCAAAGAGTGTTCTTTATTGTGTTCTTTAGCCCAAACGCGTCTCTTCTGCTTGTTGCCTGTCCTTAGCAGTGGTTTCCTAGCAGATATTCTACCATGAAGGCCTGATTCACACAGTCTCCTCTTAACAGTTGTTCTAGAGATGTGTCTGCTGCTAGAACTCTGTGTGTTCTTGAAAAAAAATCTTATTTTTACAAATTATACATTCGTCTGGCTAGATAAAAAAAAAAATCATTTGGTAGGATGGGAAGATTTTTTTCTATGGAGTGTATAACACATTTCAACAGTATTTTCCTGTTTGCATCAAAGTCAAAACAGTCTCATACTTTATTTAACATGAATACAATCCTCAGAATAATTTATAATGCTTATATTGTTGTAAAAACTGGCCAACTGGGCACTGGGGATTATTTTTGGCAGACGACTTCAATTCCAGACAAAGACCACAGTGCTTAAAATTAGCTTGAAGGTCGTGAAAGAGATGAAAGATTAAAAAGATTTTGCCGAACACCATGATTTCAAATTGAATTGTAGAATAGATTTCTTGATTCCATGATTTTGATATTCATGATTTCATATTTTTGATTTTTGATATATATATATGTGTGCTGAATAGCGTACAGATTCCAGAGTGCTGTCAGAGCGTTGAGCCTCAAAGGTCAGTGTGTGTGTCAGGTAATCAGGTTACGAAGGTGTTGTCATGTTGCTGGTGCCTATTAAAAAATACATGGTTATGCGATAGCGCTGACCTGATGCAGCTCTGCTACTTAACACATGCTTTAAGTAAAGCACGTTTTGAACAATGAGCAGTTGGATTGTATGAAGTGTTTCAAAATATACGCACATATAGAGTAGACACAAGAGTATTTACTAGACAGAACATAGGGAATGTATCAGTGATCCCTTTTTAATCAGGGTACTCTCTCGCTCTCTCTCTCTCTCACACACACACACACTTACACAAATCCAGGCTTAATAGACAGTAGGCCCAGGTTCGGTGAATCTGCAGGGTAAAGTCTGTACATGCTTTTCAAATGCATTTCCGCCGCGTCTCAAATAAACAATGAGGAAACAACAAGAGAAATGTCAAACATCTGACATCACCAGGCCTGTAGGTCTGTCAGCGTCGTCTAGCAGAGACACACTTCTTTCCTTACCCCCAATAAACATCACGGTCTGCTGTCAAAACACTGAATCAGCAGTCTCCAATTAAGCGGGAGCAAATCTGAGGCAGACACGCGACAGGCGTGCTCTTCCATACGCTCTGTTTGCACTACGCCTTTTGTTGTTCGGCTTTTCATCACACAGCAATAGACAGAGCAAACCATCCAACCAGCTGCGGCTTAAATCCTAGTGCTCAAACCTTGTCCTCATCCATTGAGCTAAAATCAGGGTCTTCTATCCATACACTGAACAGGAAGTCAAACACAGGGTCTGGATCACGTTTCATACATTGGAGAAATGTTGGATTAAGGCTTTGTGCAAAAAAAACAACAACAAAAAAAAAACGACTCACAGCCGAAGCAATCACGGATGTCTTTTCAATATTTGCATGGCATGACATGTTTAAATAACCAGTGTCTGAGACAACTGCTGTGAGTCAGTGTGTTCTGTCCCAGCTGTAGTGCTCCCAGGTATTGAACACTGACCGGTCAAAAAAAGGAATTCATAATCCAGAAATGAATAATAAAAAAAAACATAAAATCGTGGCCCTAAAAGTCAAATGATTAAGAAGAATATTTGGGTAATAGTTGAGTGCGTCTTCTCGAGAGAGAGCTTTCGAGGTGTCCTGCTTGAGAGCATGTCAGATTGCGCCGGTGTAATCCTATTAGCACACACTGTGCTTAATAAGAGCTTTACACAGTGAGCTCTCCATGCTGTTGTCCTTTCATACACGTCAGTCTCAACTTCATGGCTTTCTAGACTCTTTTGTGTATGTATCATTCTAAAAAAAATCTCTGTGATCAAAGAGCAGAGAGGGATAGCAACTAATCCGGAGCTGATTGAGGCCGGTTTGTGGGAGGGCAGGCTGCGGCAGGACAGACACACTCAACAATGGCAGCAAATCAACTAGATGATGTCATTCAGAGATGGGTGAGTGAGCAGCAAATCACATGAAAGAAAAGGAATATGTCTTCATTGGCATTTTTATAGAGATCAGTTTGAATTAAATGGTGTTAGAATAAGAACTGATTTATTATTGTACAGTGCGGTAAGTAACTGGTAATTAGTGGGTAATGAATTGGGAGGCAGTTTTGATGAATTTATTTTGAGTAATAAATCATTTCTGGTACATACTGTGTCAAAAAGCATTATACATAATATTCAATTAGAAGAAATTCAGCCTAATATAGTACTTGATTCCAAGGGACAAAGGTTACCCAGAATCCAATATTTAATGATATGGTACAGTAGAGTTAACACTGAAAATGAGTGTTTCTGTATTTATGCGTGAACATTGTCAGCATACAAGCATGACAAATAGGTAAATATTTTTTTTTTATTTAAAATTTGGTAGATTTACTAGCAAGTTGTCTGTAATAATCTGATACAATAAAGTCAATTTTTGTACCGCATCTATTCTCATCTCTGTGATATTCAGATCATAACCAGATATAAAGAAGTTTTACGAGGTGCATATGGGTCAGGGGTAGCCCGGTGGTTAAGGTGTTGGGCTGCTGATCACAAGGTCAGGTATTCACTCACCCATCCAAATCATTGAGTTCAGGTGTTCCAATCAATTCCATGTTTAAAATAGATCACCTAGGCATGCAGACCGCTTCTACGACATTTGTGAAAGAATGGGTCGCTCTCAGGAACTCAGTGAATTCCAGCCTGGTATCGTGATAGGATGCCCTCTGTGCAACAAGTCCAGTCGTGAAATCTCCTTGCTACTAAATATTCCATAGTCAACTGTAACTGATTTTATAACAAAGTGGAAGAGACTGGGAATGACAGCAACTCAGCCACCAAGTGGAAGGCCATATAAAATCACAGAGCGCGGACAGCGGATGCTGAGACGCATAGTGCACAGAGGTCAATAGCTACAGATCTCCAAACTTCATGTGGCCTTCAGATTAGCTCAAGAGAGTTTCATGAAATGGGTTTCCATAGCCGAGCAGCTGCATGAAAGCCTTACTTCACCAAGTGCAATGCAAAGCATTGGTGTAAAGAATGCTGCCACTGGACTCCATGGAGATGTGTTCCCTGGAGTGACAAATCATGTTTCTCTGTCAGGCAATCCAATGGACGAGTCTGGCTTTGGCGGTTGCTAGAAGAACTGTACTTGTCTGACTGCATTTTGCCAAGTGTAGAGTTTGGTGGAGGGTTGTAATTTGGAGTGGTTCGGCCCCTTAGTTTCAGTGAAAGGAATTCTTAATGCATACCAAGACATTTTGGACAATTTCATGCTCCCAACTATGTGGAAACAGACCGCAAGCCAGTGCACAAAGCAAGGTCCACAAAGAAAAAAATGAGCAAACCTTGTGGAAAGTCTTCCTAGAAGAGTTAAAGCTATTATAACTGCAAAGTGTGGTCCAACATCATGTTGATTAAATTGAAGAATTGGATGTTACTCAAGTTCATATGCATGTTAAGGACAGGTGAGTGAATGCTTTTGCCCATATAAAGTTTTTCTCTCCAGGAGCCGGGAGGATTTGTTGTCGATGTTGTCTCATGTACATGTAAGTCCTTTGCAATACAGGGGAAGTATGGCTTTGTCATGATTGCGCATGTCAAATGTTTTAGAAATGTGGTTGTAAAAAGAAGGGTGTAGTCCATCCATACAATATATCCATTGTCTATACCACTTATTCTGTATAGAGTCACGGGAGGCCTGGAGCCTATTCACCCTGGATGGGGTGGCCATGTCTCAGGGCACAAGAACCCACAACCACACACTATGGGCAATTTGGAAACACAAATCAATGTACACTGCTAGTCAATGCACACTCTGAGGCAACCGGAGTCACTGTAGGAAACCCAACAGAACATGCAAACTCCATGGACACATACCAGAGGGCAGATTAGAACCTCCAACCATGGAGGTATGAGGTGACGACCCTAACCTAAGTCTTTATTAAACCTGTAGCTACTCTATTGTCTTTTATGGGTAATTATTGCCTTATGGCTATGGCACCAATTACTGTACTATGATAGCCACATCAACCATGGTGATATCACACAGAGGTTCAGTTCATCCATGGACCATAAAAAAAGTTCAGAAAACATGTCATGTTGAGGTATAATTAACAGCTTGATAAATTCTTGAGTAGAATCCTAATCACTTTCTTTTAACGTAATATGTTTTTATTAAGGTTGTTTTCCCTCTTGTTTTCCTAAGGATTATCATTTTCCACCCTTTTGGACTTTTCGGGGGTCTTAACATGGAATCTGCTGCCATCAGGATGCCTGAGAGTCTCGTGGTCACACGAGATTTTGCTGCCTAGCTCATACATACTAAGATACCCATACACATTTAGAGCTCATTGAGCTGAACAACTTTCGCACTGCATGTCCTGGGCTAAACTCAACAGGAGGCCGGTTATTTTGGGTCGTTTGCAAAAACGCACCCGATGGATTTTGATATACTCCTCCTAGGGAATTTATACAATCGCCATCAAACCGGGCCAAAGAGATCTAAAGACAATGAGGACGCAAAATTGCGAAGGGATTTTTGATATCTCAAACGGGTCAGCTGTGATAATGTTTTAAACATACACCAAAAAATTATTAATAACTTTCTGTGTGGCATTATATTGAGTGACATTATATTCAGTGACACCATCAGTGACATCACGTTCAGTGTTCAGTGTTCATAGTGTGATGCTTTTCTTCCAGCATCTGCGGCCTATTGTACACACATACACATCACAAATGTTAACACTCTCACACACAAACACATCTCACACACACACACACACACACACACACACACACACACACACTAACACACACATCACTAATGTTAATACACACAAACTCACACACGATACACACAAACAAGCACAAGCACAAGAAAATTAACTCGTCACACACAGTATGGGGACATACCTATACATCACACACCTCTCTCCCGCACTCTGTCCCTCACTCTCACACACACTAACCCTCACACACTAACGCGCACGCACACGCACGCAAGCATGCATGCATGCACACAAACACACTCACACATCACACACATGAACACATACATATGCCCATATTACATATAACGTTTACACTCACGCACACAAACACACCCACACACCTCTCACAACGCACACACACCTCTCTCTCACACACACACACGAACACACCTCTCTCACGACGCACACACACACCACACACACACACACACACACACACACACACACACACACACACACACACACACACACACACACACACACACACACTATAGCCCTGTATAGGGTGTGTGTGTGCAGGTTGTGCGGTGCACCCGGGGTGGCGATGGCACAGGGTGCTTGGGCCCGTCATCGTTGCTTGCAACTATATTTATTTGTTTAATTTTTATTTGAAAATTCTTGTAATTATCCATTGCTTACAGTTTATTTGTCACAATTGTCACTAAGTCATGCTAGTTACTAAGCACAATATTTCATACAGTATAATTACAGTTGATTATTACATTCTTCTATTAATTACCAATTTCCTATGGTACTGTAAAAACATTTCTATCACTAGAATTATTATATATACATTTACATTAGCGTTATAGTGTTAGGGCGTGACAAAACTACTAAGAACAGTGTGTTCTGTTGAAAATACCCAGAAATGCCAAAGAGTGCATTATTTTATGGTGCATCTTTTTAATCAGAGCTTTGAAGAATAGGAATTTGAAGAATAAGAAAACAAAACAAACTTCTGTTTCAGAGGACGACCCAGGGAAAAGATTTGAAACCAGAAGATCATGAACTTTTTCTGAACGTTGGTCAGTTGTGCATTGTTCAGGGTGACAGTGCACAACTGCTTGATTTTATCAGCGGTGAGAAAAATCAGGTGAATATGGAAGTTTCTGTTAATTGCAATGTTGACATGATTATGCAAAAGTCTTGCTTAAAAAGATTTGTATCGATCTCCCATGTATACTACATTTTCACATGTCTGTGAATAATGCATTTTGTCTGCTCAAAATCAAGAGACTTTAGAAATGACCCCATGCCCGGCACATATCAGGAATTGTTTTTATATATATATAGAGCAGCTTTCCAATTTCAGATTCCCAAGACACTAGCAGTTACTACATCACTGTCTCATCTCGGCCATCATTCTGTCCCATTGAGGACGGTGAACCCCAGGAAGTAGTTGTTCCTACAAAACCATCACTTTGCTGTAATTCCTAACTGGCTGGCCTCTTTACCCCTTGGGTGTAAAAAAAATAAAATGTAGTTTGGTGGAAAATCAGTCAGATTTCTCGCTCCACTGGTAGCCCTTAGACGAAGTGCTCCATTAAGTGCCCTTGCTTCACCCATTCCCTTCCACTGTACTTTTCATTTCCCGCAGAGTCTCAGGAGCATGTGTGTTTTAAACCAGAACTTAAAAGTCCATTCAGTAGACCACTCTCTGTGTAGATTTGAAAATAAAATCAGTGTCAGATGTTTAGGTATAACAGTGAACAGGAAACATGGCTTCTATCATGCATGTACAAGGGGAAGTGAAATTTGAAATGTCTGCTACAGAAAGCGAAAATCTCTGCACAAGGTGCATTAAACCACTTAACCCAGGGTTGTTGTGAGTTCAGTAAAAAAATATGTATATTTTTCACTTCGGGGATTTCTGCTTCAATAAGGAAGTCAGACATGAAGCAGAATTGCTGTTACCACCCCAAAGTTGATTCATTTCCAGTAACTGTGTGTCCTCATGAGGCAAGTTCATTCCTACTATTACTTACCTGTATGTCATAACAACTATAAACAGTTCTTGTTCCCTCAAAAGCCTCTTTTATTCTCTTTCGATGTCTGTCATGATTCAATGAGACAAAAAAACTTGTCTTGTAACCCTGAAACCAGGAAGTGTGAACTTCTTTGTCCTGAAGGCTATTCTGCGGTGAAAAACCTACTGACTATCAAATCTGACACTGGAGACTCCTTACACAAAAGTTAAAGTATCAACCTATTAATGATTAGATATTTTTCTTTGTCCAATCAAATGTTTTTCACTACTTTAGCTTATGTCTTTGCTATACATGTCTCTGTGAGTTAGCTGTTACTATAGAAACAATAATGTATTAGAATAAGTGCACACGTTCATGCGGTAATTAGTTTCACATTTGAATTAAAGCCAGATCGAAGAGATAGTGCTAGATTAATCACGAAAAAGATTCTGTGTACATAAAATGACTGAAAAAGATTGATCAGTTGCCACTTTGTATTCAGGACATAGTAAAGTCAATGGGTAGTGGTCTCTTGGGGCCCCTGATTAAGGAGGTGGTGAGGAAAGAGAGGGATTCTGTGCATTGTCAGGCTGTAATCACACACCTCATACAGGTAAGTAATGCATATACACAGTAATCAGAAGTGAATGATTTATAATGCTGTTTGATTTGTGATTTGAAACAAGGTTTGTCCTCTATAGAGCTGCAGTCCGGACGACGTTCTGAACGTCTTGCTCAGGCAAGTTGAGGAAACCGATCGTGATGCGATTGCAGTCACCATCACTCTGCTCATGCAACATATTCAACCAGGTATTCAAGCACTTGTTGCAGCTAATCCACAGTTCCAGCAGTTTCAAGCATGATATCTTTGACAAACACTATTGCGGGCAGGTTTCCCAATCCCGAAATAACATCACAATCTTTGAACTATTGACAGAAAACGTTACAGTGATAACCGTCTTACAATGACTAGACAAAAGAGCATGAACTTTACCATTTCGAAAACACGTACACAGGAAATGATAGAATGTGCCTCCCCCTGCAGTCTCCAGACGTAATAACAGCCCTGGTATGTCTCATATTAACCCCCTCACACAGTGCTGATGATGCTTGATGATTCAAAGCCTGTCATGTTGAGCCTGGCCCTAGATGCTCTGCACAAGCAGATCTCGAAGCTGCCGGTACCATACACGCGCAAACAGGAAGAGGAAGACGAGCACGGTCTCGGTTGCTGCTGCGCTGCTTTGCTGACCTTTGTGCAGCCATTTGTGCAGGAAGTCAAACGTCAAGATTCAAAGAGTCCGGTGACAGACACATATCGTGCAAGACTGAAGACTGTGCTTCTGAAATTGTAGGTTTTCACGACCTTATAATTAGAATATTCAGAAGAAATAATCATAATTTAAAAAAATGCCTGCTTTTTTCTCATATCCACCCTCTTCGAATGAAACAGCTACTAGTTTTCTGCAGTGTCACTTTATATTCGTTTTTGATTGTAGCTGCATGGAGAGTCTGAGGGAACCTCTCCTTGAAGCTCAGCTTGATAGGGAGACTCACACTTCACAAAACTCCCACCTATGGATCTTTGCCACAGAGATTATGGTGAGATAAACAAAATGTTTCCAGAGAAGAGAAAAAAAAGCAAAGGGTTTTCTACTTTTCTCATTCATGCCTCTCATTGTAGAGTACTTTATCAGCTATCAATGAGCCTCTGCCCAAACTCCTGTTCTACTGCCCCTTGAGAAGGAAAGGAGATGAGAAGGTTGTGCGAGAAGACGAATCAAGAGCTTCCCTGGCCTACTTGCTATTTGTTCAGCTTATTGCAATTGACTTGTTCCCTGCTGTCTTCAGGTAGGATGCATTAACGTTAAGATTTCTTCACAACTTGTTGTCATAGGACACAAGTTGGCCTTCTGAGTTTTAAAATAGCTTATAACTATATATAATATTATAATGCGTCTATATGTTACGTTTACTGTACAGTCCAAGCACACTGCCTGTGGTGGCCAGTTTATGTGTGAAAATGATTCCTTATGCTCCCAGAAGCACTCTTTCACAATTTGAGTGCTGGAATGTGCCTGTGCCACCAGGAAAGAAAACAAATTCACTGATCTGGTACCATGGTTATTCAGTACATTTAGATCATCAACTGACATAATTTTATCGCCATATACAGTAACATTGCTGAGCCTAGACTTGACTGGAGCTGAAGCAATCCAAGATTATAACACTGCCTCCAGAGACTTGTACAGTGGGCACTATGCATGACTTAATGCGCTTCCCTTCTTACTCTGAGGCACAAATCACTCTAGGTGATAGGGTTAGTCTGAACTTATCAGACAACATGTGCTTTTTCCATTGGTTTTCAAGTCCAATCTTTATGCCTTGAAATTTAAGAATTTAAGAAGCTTTGACTTCTACTGCTGATTCTTTTTACAATGCGCTTAAGTGCATTTCAGTGCACTTAACCACATTTCTTTTCATGACTGTTTACAACCTTTTGTAACTCATTTGTAAACTAACATTTAATTTTTCACTATCAGCACAGTGTTTGTTCTGCAATGCAACATGGAATACATCGACATTCTATTGAGCAGGTAATTTGTTCAAAAGTCTTTTTTCCCCCAACCTGGGTAACTAAGGCTTGTCTTACGTTATACTAAATAATCTGATTATGATTTTCTCTGACAGAAAACATGAAGCATGGATCTTGAAAGGTTTGGTAAGATGAGGTCATAATGAAGCAGTGCAGATGATACTAAATTGTCATCTTAACATCCTGTGTGATCAGCGATGATGATAATGAGCTGATAAATGAGCGTATAATGCATCTCACTTTTTCTGACTCTTTTCACGACTCTTTCTGACTCGTTAGGATTTGTATGTTAAAATCTTGGAGAGAGTTTCAGTCAACAGTCTTCCAGTAGAGTTGCTAGAGCAGAAGATTTTTCATACAGTCACACAAGTAAGACAATCACTATAATACACAATATATTAAAACACTCCTCAAATGTTACTGTGTTACACTGATTTGTGAGGAACTACAGATGAACTTTCTAAGTATACGGTGCAGACTACAGTACATATCATTTATTTATTGTTTAGCAATACATGTATATCAGGCAACATAGTGCTTTTGGGGTTTTAAAATCTGAGTGTTAACTGTGAAAGTTGTTTGGTAGGTGTTTAAACCCGCATTACTAGTTCTAATAATTAAAACATACACTATATTGGCAAAAGTATTCACTCCCCTGTATATGAACTTGAAAAACATCCATAGGGTTTAATATGATTTTGGCCCCGCCCCCTTTGCCGTTATAACAGCTTCAACTCATCTGGGAAGGCTTTCCAGTTTAGAAGTTTGTTTAACTGAATTTTTGACCGTTCGTCGTTGTGAGGACAGAGACTCATGTTGTTCTTCCACACCAAACTCACTCATCCATGTTTTTTATGGACCTTGCTTTGTGCACTGGTGTGCAGTCATGTTGAAACAGGAAGAGGTCATTCCCAAACTTTTCCCACAATGTTGGGAGCATGAAATTGTCCAAAATGTCTTGGAATGCTGAGGCATTAAGAGTTCCTTTCACTGGAACTAAAGAGCCGAGGCTAACTCCTGAAAAACAACCTCGCATCATAACCCCCCATTCATCCAAACGTTACACTTGGCGCAATGCAGTCAGACAAGTACCGTTCCCCTAGCAACCACCAAACCCAGACTCCTCCATCGGATTGCCTTACAGAGAAACTTGACTCATCACTCCAGAGAACCTGTCTCCACTGCTCTAGAGTCCAGTGATGACATGCTTTACACCACTGCATCCGATGCTGAGCATTGCACTTGGTGATGTAAGGCTTGGTGATTTAAGCTGTTTGGCCATGAGAACCCATTCCATGGAGCTCTCTATGCAAATCTAAAGGCCACATGACGTTTGGAGATCTGTAACTATTCAATCTGAAGAAAGTTGCCGACCACTGTGCACGACAGTATGCGTTTCAGGGTCCGCGCTCTGTGATTTTTATGTGGCCTACCACTTCTTGGCTGAGTTGTCGTTCTTGGCTGTTGTTCCCAATGGCTCCTAATATTTAATAGTGAGGAAATTTCATGACTGGACTTATTGCACATGTGGCATCCTAGCACAGGACCAGACTGGAATTCACTGAGCTCCTGAGAGCGACCCATTCTTTCACAAATGTTTGTAGAAGAGGTCTGCACGCCTAGGTGTTTGAGTTTAACCATGAAAGTGATTGATTGGAACACCTGAATTTAATCATTTTAATGGGTGAGTGAATACTTTTGCTAATATTCAGTAGTGTAGCAGAGGACCATCACCACCAATAAAACATTTTCCAATAACAATAAGAGTGTGTGTCTCGCTTATACCAAAGAAACTAATCAACTTTTCAATTAATTATTCAAAAGTTGACAAATTTATGTCAACTAATGATAAAGTACACCTAATGATGATTGACATGTCTTATAATTAACATTGTGTTGAAAAAAAAAATCAACAATAACAACAACAACAACAGTACGTGGTATCATGTTAACAAGAAACTAAAACTCAGTTTTTCTATAAATGTTAGCAAACCTCACTTTAAAGAAGGCTTCACCATATCAACATGAATCATATTTTAAATTGTCTTAACACATTGTAAAACCTCACTACAGACCTTTTTCAGTAAAATTGTAATAGTTGGCTGAATATTTTCAGTTAGTGGCCTGTTTCTAAACCCAACAGTGACAATGAGATATTGTAAAACACTTTGACTATTAAATAAAAGTCATAAGTAAGCTTTTTATATACTATTTACAGTATGTAGCTGTTTTTGCTTTTTATGATACAGAACCTTATTCAAATCATGACTGAGTGTCCTATCCAGCACTTGGTAAGTGTAGTGTGATCGCTATGTAATTTTTTTTTTATGTGTTTCATTGAGCATGGCTGAGAAATGCACAGTTGTATTAATTCCTGATTTATACCTTTTCAGAGATCAAAAGCTCTTGTGGTGTTTCAGCTTTTTATAGAGAAACTCAGTGGGGAAGCAAAGCATAAATTCTTCAGGTATTTCTATAATGCAACTTTCTCCACCACATAGAGTCACATACTGTATATGCAGAAGCAAAGTGAATAATACTTAATGACTTAGTGAATAAACTGAATAATAATACATCTCCTACACTCCCAGATGCACAATGAAAACCAGTCACCATGCAGGGGTGGAAAGTGTCATTCTCACAAACATCAAAAATCAAGTGGAGTACTCAAGCAAGGTCAGATTCAGGTCATTTCTGATGAGTCAAAATCTGAAAAATCTAATACATTTTTGTAAGTACAGTAATATAAAGTAATAAGAAACAATGGAGCTTTCTCAAATACAAAGATTTCATAACGGTCTTTAACAAGCAAAAACAAAAAACAAATTCACGTTACAGTACTCCTGATATATTTGTATCTTGGTTATCAGATAAACATTTGCATTTCTAACATTTGTCAGATGCAAGTGCTGCAACTAAGCATGTTAATATACAAATAAGAAAGGATTTTTTTTAAAAACAAACAAAAACGAAACAATTTTGGACACATTGCATGATTTGGGCTACATTTCCTGCTCTACCATCATCTGTATTCTACTGTATCTGTAGTCTGAACAGATGGACAGCTGGTTTAAGGGGACATTACTGATAGTACTCCTGAAGGACACGCTGAGTTTACATCAAGACCCAGAGATGGACTTACTGCATGGGATGGACAGGTGGGAAAGTTAAAGGCTTGTGTCCTAAATGCTTTTTCAATCATTCTAAATAACAATCTAATTTTTATTTTTTTTTCGAATATTGGACATAACCTATGGATTTTCACATAAGATTTATTTGTGTTATAAACATATAATACGGTGTGTTGGGATGTGCAACACAAACCTTGGCCTTCCACAGTTAAGAGTGTTCAATCTTGAGTGAAGAGTTGTAACCATCACACCATGGAATCAGAACAACCACCTTATTAACCTATTCAATTATTTATAAATCACTTTAAACATAGTAATGTATTTTTAAAAGTTTCTATAAAATTTCTCATCAGTTATTATTATAATTATTACACATAATAATTAATGTTATGGTTTTAAATTGTATTATTTATTTCAGTTTTTAAAAAAAACACATCAGTCCAAATAATCTGAAAAAAAAATAAAAATCACCATTTTAGAAGGCCTGAAATTATTGGCCAAAAAAAAACATTATTATGCTGAACTGTCAACTTGGTTTGTGGTCAGAAAAAATCATGAACGGAGATGAATTAAACACTTGGTGAAGGTACAAGGTAAAAAAAAAAAACTACAGTAAAAACCAGAACTATGTTTAATAGTGAAAGTAAGAGCATTTCCATATAGTACACAAACATTGCGATGAGCACTTTTAAAAAAATCTGACTAAACGGGTATGTGCCCGTAAGAAAACCACTCTGTAGTGAGACGAACCAGATAAAAGACTTCAGTTAGCTAGGGAGCATAAAGATAAAGAAAACTTTGGATTAATGGAGAAAGTCATGTGACCCTTGGTATATCAGGGTGAGAAGGGAAGCACATGAAGTGATGCACCCCTCGTGCATAGGGGGCACTGTACTGCATAAGCCTCTGGAGGCAATGTTAAGATCTGGGGTTGTTTTTGTTGGCCAGGTCTAAACTCGCTAATGTTATGTGACAATAAAATGAACTCAGCTGATAACTTGAATGTACTGAATGAATGGGTTATCACATCAATTGAGTTTTTATTCCCTGATGTCACAGACATATTTAAAGATAAAAATGGTAAAAGAGTGGTTCTGGGAGCATGAGGAATCATTTTCACACATGAACTGGCCACCATATTGTTTGCTGTAATCAAAGATAAAGATGACTGAATGAAGTCTTAGAGTGTGCGCCTTTTTTTTGTTTTTTTTTTGGCTTTTTGGCTAATTGTGCTTATGTTATTTAGTTAAATGCCTGCAAGTTATTCTTATCGTTTGCTTGTTCTCCCAAATATGTGATGTTGTCTGATTTCCTCCCACAGACCAAAGACATGCATTATAGGCTAATTGGTGTTCCCCAATTTTTATGTATTATGTGTGCCCTGTGATGAATTGGCACCCCATCCAGGGTGTACCTCACCTCGTGCCTCGTACCTCAAGTCTACTGGGATAGGCTGCAGGCCACTGCGACCTTGTATACAGATAAAGCGGTATAGACAATGAGTGAGATAATACAGATGAAGTAGAAGAATGCTCACCCTGCCCCTAACCCTAAAATTTCTTGTCTTTATTAACAATAAATTCACAGGAATTATTACACATTTCTTTTAAAATTATGTTCAGAAGCAGTGTATTAATGGAACAATATCTTATAACAAATAGCATTTTGTAATTAACCACTTTCTTTCACTTTTCCCTAACAGGCACAGAATGAAAATAAGTCAAGCTATAGTTAGAATTATTGAGTAATAAGTACTGCAATGTGAAATATCAGAGTCGATATGCTAATCTGTAAAACCATAGACCTAAATTGGAAGGCATAATCCGTGCATGCCACCTGCCTCTACCTTGAGAGATGTTTTATTCACATGATATCATTTACCCCTGACAATTATTTATTGATGATTCTAGGAAAATAACCATGATCCTGCAGCACAGAGCATATGGCAGGCAGGTGGACACTGTAGGGCAGATCCTGTGTCATTTCTAAATAAGACCAGAGTGAGTGATTGACATGCAGTGCTCTAAATAGTTTGTCTTTGATTAAGTACTTTAACCTTTGGCCGTTGCGGGTGCAACATGTGATTTCAAATATGTTCTTTCTGAAATCTGCCAAACAAGCAAAGAAACCAACAGTTAGGGTGAGTCTCAGCCCATGACAGCCTCATATTGTTGTTTTTGGCTGAAATGATTGAAATCTTAAGTGTTCCTCTAGCTCGTCCACCTTAGAGTTTGTGCGTTCATTGTTGATGCTTTTCTGTTTACCATAGTTGGAAAGAGTGCTTACTATAGACTTCCTGTCAGCTCAGATCAGTCTATACATTGTCCTCCGATTTTTGAATAATTAACAAGCTGTTTCAGCTTATACACCCTCCACTCACAGGATGTCTTTTTTCTTCCCCACACCATTCTATATAAACTCTAGAGAATGTAGAGGGTAAAAATCCAAGAAGAGCAGCAGTTTATGAAACACTCAAAGCAGCCCACATGGCACCAACAACCATGCCACGGTTAAACTCAGGGATCATATATATTTTTGTTTATTCTGATGTTTAATGCAAACATTAACGGAAGCCCTTAAACTTTACAGCCGTGGCCAAAAGTTTTGAGAATTACATAAATATTGGAAATTGGAAAAGTTGCTGCTTAAGTTTTTATAATAGCAATTTGCATATACTCCAAAATGTTATGAAGAGTGATCAGATGAATTGCATAGTTCTTCTTTGCCATGAAAATTAACTTAATCCCGAAAAAAACTTTCCACTGCATTTCATTGCTGTCATTAAAGAACCTGCTGAGATCATTTCAGTAATCGTCTTGTTAACTCAGGTGAGAATGTTGACAGCACAAGGCTGGAGATCAGTATGTCAGGCAGAATGGCAGACTTGACATGTTGATGCTTGAAATCATTGTTCTTTCATTGTTAACCATGGTGACTTGCAAAGAAACGTGTGCAGCCATCATTGCGTTGCATAAAAATGGCTTCACAGGCAAGGATATTGTGGCTACTATGATTGCACCTAAATCAACAATTTATAGGATCATCGAGAACTTCAAGGAAAGAGGTTCAATTCTAAGAAGGTTTCAGGGCATCCAAGAAAGTCCAGCAAGCGCCAGGATCGTCTCCTAAAGAGAATTCAGCTGCGGGATCGGAGTGCCACCAGTGCAGAGCTTGCTCAGGAATGGCAGCAGGCAGGTGTGAGCGCATCTGCACGCACAGTGAGGCGAAGACTTTTGGAAGATGTCCTGGTGTCAAGAAGGGCAGCAAAGAAGCCACTTCTCTCCAAAAAAAACAAAAACATCAGGGACAGATTGATCTTCTGCAAAAGTATGGCGAATGGACTGCTGAGGACTGGGGCAAAGTCATATTCAAGCCTCTTTCCGATTGTTTGGGGCATCTGGAAAAAGGCTTGTCCGGAGAAGAAAAGGTGAGCGCTACCATCAGTCCTGTGTCATGCCAACAGTAAAGCATCCTGAGACCATTCATGTGTGGGGTTGCTTCTCATCCAAGGAAGTGGGCTCACTCACAATTTTGCCCAAAAACACAGCCATGAATAAAGAATGGTACCAAAACACCCCCCAACAGCAACTTCTTCCAACAATCCAACAACAGTTTGGTGAAGAGCAATGCATTTTCCAGCACGATGGAGCACCGTGCCATAAGGCAAAAGTGATAACTAAGTGGCTCGGGGACCAAAACGTTGAAATTTTGGGTCCATGGCCTGGAAACTCCCCAGATCTTAAACCCATTGAGAACTTGTGGTCAATCCTCAAGAGGCGGGTGGACAAACAAAAACCCACTAATTCTGACAAACTCCAAGAAGTGATTATGAAAGAATGGGTTGCTATCAGTCAGGATTTGGCCCAGAAGTCCTGAAAAAGAAGGGCCAACACTGCAAATACTGACTCTTTGCATAAATGTCATGTAATTGTCGAGAAAAGCCTTTGAAACGTATGAAGTGCTTGTAACTATATTTCAGTACATCACAGAAACAACTGAAACAAAGATCTAAAAGCAGTTTAGCAGCAAACTTTGTGAAAACTAATATTTTTGTCATTCTCAAAACTTTTGGCCAAAACTATCTCCGTGGTTTTATGCGGTGCACTGCTGCCACATATCTGGCTGGTTGGATAACTGCATAAAAGAGCAGGAGTTCTTATTAAAGTGACTGATGAGTGTACATGTTTAATTTCATTTTTTCTATATCATAGGGTCATGGTGTCCCTAAATCTTCTAAGATATCTGCTCATTAGAGAAAGAAACAAATCTGTAAGTCTGTAATTTATAAATATCCCCAAACATACCATTCGTAAAACTTAAAACTAAGCTCTAGGACTGTGATGACCAATGTGTGTTACAATGGGTGTATTACTTTCCAGACAGGTATTTGGGTAGACCTTTGTAACATTGCTGAGAGCTACATAAAGATACTGCGTGTGTGTCTCAGCATGTCAAAATCATACTATGGGTCCGAACTTAAGAGACTTCATGAGGACAGAAAAATTAAAGTGAAGGGTAAGACATTTTTACATTTAACCTAAATCTAAAATATGATTATCGTTTTAACTGTTGCTAAATGATGTTTCCCGGTGGTTATTGATTTGCATTTTTGGTGGCACTGCTATTTGAAAAGTATGTTGTTCTACTTTATTATAGAATTTAAAAAAAGTTTGTCTCCTAACATTTTTCACACTTTAGAACTGAAAGAAGTTTTAGGAAAGAAACCAGTTCAACACATGATTTTGAAGAACAAACCACTGGGTGAGATGCCCTCTGTGGCACAGGAGAAGGTCAATAATCTCTCTCATACTATCCTACTGTAGTAATCTTTGCATAGTGAGTTAAAATGAGGTTGCATTAATACAGTGAATGTGAATATTAATATTAACATATTTGTAATTAATAGGTACTACAGTGTGGACTGGTTACATATGATCTGATGGAGAGTCTCGTCATCCGAATAGAAGAAATCCTAGAGGAGAGAGTATAACGTGACACACACACACATCAAGTGTGATCTGTGTGATGTACTGTCTGTGCTTAACTTGTTAACCTAAAAATTTATTTCACCTTGCTGGAAAAAGAAGATGACTCTAATCAGGATTTGCCAACAATAAGCTGTTTACTGACACCAAGGAAAACAAATATGAATTAAACATTATATATACAGTATTACAGAATATTGTGCATGCACTGTTAAATGAAAGTATTTGCAGATAAGAACAGACTGGAGGTAAAATAGTCTGCAGTTATTAATATGCTCATGTAGAAGTGTGGCTGCATGGCCAAATAAATTAAATAGCCTTAAAAATGTCTGTTTTCTTCAACAAAGTTTCAAGGTTTTGTTGAATGATGTGAGCTCTAGCTGAATGCATCCGCTCCCGTACACTGTCCACTTGTGGCTTACTGGTGGCCTGCAATGTAGAACTGCACTGTGAGATCGAATAACCTTATAATAAAACCAGCATGTTCACTTGACAAATACACTTAGACCCCTTTTGGTGTTAGCCGGAGGCAAGAAACATTTTATTACATGTTTATTAATCAATGCTTTAATTTAATTAATGATTTTAAGATTAGCTGAAGAAAATACAAGTTTATCTGATTATGTACGATCACTCACTCTCTGGTGCTAGACAAAGTTGACATTAAGAGATTTAGCGACTCCTACACACTCACTCAGTAGGTGGAGGATGTGACTGAATTAGGTATCAAGACTAAACTTTTTATACCACAAGCTGATAAGTCTGTGAAGCCACAGCTCATCTTTTAAATAGTCTATATGTTCATTCAAGACACAGTTACAGGCTTCTAATTAATTACACACTCTCAGTTTCTCTTTAGCCAAATCTTGCTTGTTTGGCTACTGTAGTTATTAGAGTTCGTTATCTAGATAATTGAGGTGGTAACCTGAGCTTACACAGTAAAGTTTGCACAATAAATACTGACGCTCTTCTCATTACTCAACAGATATGATGATATGCATCATCATCCAGGCGCTTAACGTTATTCCTCCTAGTTCTCTAATTTCGGATTAATGTTAGTTGGCGTGTCACAAACTTTAAACACATATCCATGGACACAACACACAAAGTGTGCATATTTTTATAAAGCGTTTTTGATGATCACCTCTGACAAATCTTTTTAACTAAATTTGTTTTAAAATTATTTGCTGGCAATAAAATCTAGTATGCAAAATGACTTCAAGTTAGCGCCATCACTCATTTTGGTAGCTGATGCCTCCACGTTTCTGTTGTTTTGCCTCCAGCAAACACCGCAACATGATCGTGACTTAGGGGACTTAAGAGACAGGAATTTTATATTCATTTTTTACAGTAGAGTCCTGCATTAAATACACATAAAATGTCATCCTAAAACCTTCAATTTGCATAATCAGTTAACACAAAAATTGCTGTCTCTTTAATGTTGGTATTGAACACACAAATTCATTATTTACAGGGCTGGAGAAATGAAAGTGTGTATTAAATGTTAGAGAAGTACAGTTAAACCTTGGATTACGAGTATAATTTGTTAAAACCAAAAAAATGTACTGGTACTCATATATCAAAGACAATTTCCCCACAAGAACTAATGTAAACTCAGATGATTTGTTCCACAACCCAAAAATATTCATATAAAAATAATGAATACAAAATCTAAAGTAAAAATAAAACAAATTAACCTGCACGTTACCTTTGAAAACACTTGTGGGTGGTGTGAAAGAGAGGAGAGAAGAAAGAAGGGGGTTATTGTGTTGGATGACTTTCATACACACACACACACACACACACACACACACACACACACACACACACACACACACACACACACAAACAGAATCTGCTCTCGCTTGAATCTTTTTCTTTTTGTGTGACTTTGACAAGGAACCTCTCTAACGACACTTGCTTTTGCCTCCATTTGAGGATTTCGCGGAAATGTGACGTTGCATTGTCCTTAAACAGATTGATTTCCCGCACTGCTACAGCCTTTTAAACGTTTTTCTTCACGCGGACTGTTATTGCTGTACAATTACTAAAGAACAGTCATTACAGTTGGACACAAACTAAAACAAATGCTTTATAATAAGCAGTACACGTGCGCACGGATGTTGACTATAGAAGTGACGCATGCTCGTAACTGGGTCAGTTATGATCATGTGTTGCTTGGCGGACAATCCATGTACGTACCGCTCGTAGTGTGGTAAACTGAAGTGCAAAACCCTCCTTGATATTTTACTGCTTGATAAAAATGATGCTCGTCTTGTGAAACACTTGCAGACTAAGTCACTCACAATCCAAGGTTTTATTGTAAGAACTTTTGCCAAATATTTACTGTCATCAGACTTGCACAATAGAGCTTTTAACTGCCTACAGTACATGAAAAAATCCCCAGTGTTAAGCGTGTTTATAAAAGTCCACTTGTTCTCAAATGAACTCCCAGATAAATTCACAAGAAAATTACCAAGGCCCAGTTCTGTTCCGCCTCTACCATGTTCATCTCAGGCACATACTGCATGGAAGGATGGCCCATGAGTGATCCACTCCTAATTGCCATACCTGATCAATTACTGCATATTTATAAGATCTACATTTTTTGAAAAAATATTTTTAAACATCACTTTATTAAGCACATTTATGAAACACATTAATTAATACCTGGGCAGCCTTTTAAACAATTCAAAGCAAGCATGTCTTTAAACCTGTCTAGAATTTTTGTTTCAATTATTATTATTATTATTATTATTATTGTTGTTGTTGTTGTGTATTATGATTTTTATTATGATCATTGTTTTGATTATTGTTATGATTATGATTATTATTATGATTATTTACCATTGCCACAAGTGGGCCAACAGAGCTACATCTATGCCAGAAGTGAACCACATCCACGTGTTGCCTGGCCTCTCAACAGCAGTGATTTTACTGGTAATATATACCTATATTGCTGGGATTTTTTTCTATTAACCAGTAATATTTACTACATCATTAGACCGGGTTTAGGCTCTGACCATTCAGAAACACAGAATTTCTTCTATTTAAACCTGTTGTTGATGTATGTAATATTTTGCATGTCTGATTTCAGGCAACATATTTCTATCCTGACAATTTATGCTTTATATTAGGCTTTAATAAAAAAAAAATTATAATAATAAAAACATTGATCATAAAGCAGTATGCCGGACCAGTTAACTGAGAGGAGTGTTGTATAATTTTATAATAAGCATAATATAAAAATATCATACTACTTAATGATATAAAATGTATATTTTAATAAAGTCATAAAAGATGTAAGTAAGTGCAAGCCAGGGTGATGTTACTTACTTTAGCGATGGTCATCATTCCTGTCACAGTATCCATGTTACTAATGACTGGTAAGACTTTGAGATTACTGCCAAAGAATCTTACAGAGAAATCAGAACACATCGAAGAGATGTGTGCTCAGTATGACTAATGATTCATTTCATTATGTTCTATAATATTCAGAAGTGTATGACAGTTTTTTTCAGGACTGAGGGCATAATATGCACCTGTGCTGCACTACGGACACAATCTCCTGTTCTCTTGTGCCACATGCTGGTGTCTGGAGCAAAAGAAAGCTATTTCTGTGGACTTGGATGAACTTTTCAATCCTTTGAAAAAATTCGTCTTCACAATCAGTCTTTTCAGGAAACTCATCAAGGGTGATCAGCAAGAATGCCACACCTGTACATGAAATCAGGTTAAAGAAAAATAAATAAATAATCAGAAACAAACATTTTGAACTATAACTATTTAGCACGCACAAGCAATATTCAGGAATTATTAACACTTGTGCACCTACACTCTAAAAAAATCATTCATGGTGATAGTTGGTAAAACTTGAAAAAGAAAAGGTTTCTAACATAAAAAAAATCATGTTTGTCAAATGTACATATTTTAGTGAGTTAATAACTCATTTTAGGAAGTCAGTGAAAAATAAAAATAAAGAACACTTTCTTAACTTAATTATTTAAGTATCGTGAATAAATAATTTCATCACCACTCAACAAGATAAATTATTAAGCGCGCACAACTTGTAGAATTGAGTTCAGCAACGTTTGAATTTCCGCCATTTAATGCCGCGTATAAAGGAGAAACTACGGTGGCTGAGAAGTGCCAACCAAAGTAAAATAAGAATTTCATTCGCAAACTATACCTGACTTGTCCTGTTTGAGTGAATTGTCGTTGTGTTTTCTCATTTGGTGTTTTGTTTTGCACTTCTCGGCCACCGTAAGAAACCAATAGGAGTTTGTGCCTCATTTGGATTATATTACCAGCCAGTGCAAAGATTGTTATGGAAGGAACAGCCTTGCTAATGGGGCTGATATATGCAGTCAACCTCAGCTAGCCCAAAGAACTGAAGAACACTTTAGAGGTTTATTCCAAAAGATATTTATGGAACTAGATGGACTGAAAGCCAGCCTAAGGATAATCTCACTAAAATGTAAACTGCTTTCATAAAAGAGAAAAAGTGGGTTGTGCTACAGTGTTTTAGTTCAGGTG
The DNA here is from genome assembly GCA_013621035.1 of Clarias magur. Classification (NCBI taxonomy): domain Eukaryota; kingdom Metazoa; phylum Chordata; class Actinopteri; order Siluriformes; family Clariidae; genus Clarias; species Clarias magur. The sequence goes on along the minus strand of QNUK01000442.1, from coordinate 357,907 downwards.
GCATGTAGCGGTGTCCCAGGTTTTGTTTTGTTATTTGTGTTGTTTTTTTTTGTTTGTTTTTAAAGCAGCTCACTGTCCTTGTCAGGATATTGCTGTTGTTTTTACCCGAAATTGACTGTATAATACACCAGCCATTCATTCAGGCCTAGTAACGTTGGACAGATGTGCCTGTTAAGGTTGCCAGTGTTTGTATTGTGTTGTTATATTTATTAAAAGGATTAAAAGTGTATTAATGTAATTTTGAAATAAAAAATAAGACATTGAAATTGAAGACTTAGATAAGTTTAAAGTTTATAGGGATTCATGGTTGGAACAAAACCATTTTTGTTGAAGGTTTTATAATAAAAATTTTGATCAGTTGGAATAACTGAAATGACTGTGAGTTACTAATACTAAATAAAATTATCGTAACAATTTGCATGCATATTTATACGTAGGATATAAGTAAAAAAAAGAAGTTGGAGCAACTTAAATGGAACAATGTGTCAGGGGTAACCCCTAGAGGGCGCCTAGCTCCCAGAGATTTGTGTGTAGTTCATTTTGTGTTTAAACTTCATTTCCCAAGTTGCATCTCGGTCAGGTGACGTGGGCGCTCACCTGAACCGAGTTGCTCATTTGTTTTATTATAAATAGCTTGTTTCAGTTCTAGTTTGTGTCTTGCATCTGTTGATTTAACCTCGTTAATGTCTGCATGTTTAGTTCGTGTTTCCCGTTGTCTTTATTCGTGTTTGTTTGTTTTATTATAAAGTATTTTGTTTTGTTTGATTTCCCTGGCTGTGTTAAATAAACATTGTTTCCTTTAACACCTGGACCTTTTGCGTTTATGCCTCGCACTCCAATACCTGACACAATGTGACCAACTTAATATTGTCTGAACATTTTAATTAATATTGAGTTGGTTCAACTTAATTACGTTTGTTGAGCTAAAACCAAATCATGTTGGTTGTACTTAAACTCTTACATTACTCTTATTTAAAATTACAAGTTGGATTTACTCAATTATGCCAGAGTTGGCACAACTTAAAAAGATGACTGCTAATTGTTACGATAATTTTTTTAAGTAAACCAAACAAATTATTTTTTAGAGTGTAGGAAGTTCTTTAATTAAAAAAAATATATCAACAGACCTCTCAGCACAGATTCAATGTACAAATATAATGTTTTTTAAATCCATTTAAATATTTGGTCCATCAGTTAAACATGCACAATTTCTTATTTTTATTTTTATAATTGTGCAAAATTTCTTTTAATTACTAAACTGTCGTATCACTGCAAACATTTTATGAAAATTGTTCCTAGATTCAAATACAGTAACCTAATGATTGGTTGTGATTTCAACTATTAAAACAAAAATAAATAAATAAATAAAATCGCAGCCCCCTGGCTATGCTTCACAGACTCCTAAGGTTCCCAGACCACACTTTGAGGACTTTTCATTTCTCAAAAAGTTTAAAATAAAAAATAAAATAAAAACAAATCATCTTTATGTCTGGATACCAGTGATAAGAAATGTGTTACTTTACTAAGAATGCGAAACTATTGGGGAACCTCTTTTGTGGTGATTGCACATGTATTACAGACGAATAAGATAAACATCTGCCTGAAAAGCAGGTTTAGTAGAGATGATTCAGCACAGTGATTAGCAGAAAATGTTCAGTAAGAATACTTGACTTACATTTGTTAATCTTATAAGTTAGAATTTCTCAATTCGTGGCCTTTAGTAAAACATAGTCCTGTTTCAAGCCTGAGCTCAAGTCTGTGGAGTTTCACATGTTCTCCCAACATCTGCATGGGTTTCCACATGATCCTCTCTCCAAAAACACACAGGTATAGGTGAAATTACTCAATGAATGTGTGTGCACATTGTGTCCTGATATGGCCTGTTGTCCCACAAATGGTGTATTCCCACCTCATACCCAGTGAGACCTGGCATGACCAGAATGAAGTAGTTATTAAAGATCAATGTATACATTCCTATTTAAAGAGTACTATTCTGCCTAAATATTTGAGCCTTAAAACTTTTTGTCATCTGCAATTTTCACAAAGAACTGGCATTTATTTTAAGCAAACTTTTGTTACTGAAGACTTGAGTATGAAAAGGCTGAGAGCGAAGATGAATTCTTTAAAAGGATTGAGGTTAGTGGAGACTTCAAATCCCTAATGTAAGTTGCTCTGGATAAGGACATCAGCCAAATGCTGTAAATGTAAATTAAGCTTGGAGCACACTCTTTCAGGTCATGAGTAATATATACACAAACATGCAAGGGGTAAATTAAAAACTAAAATTATATTATTAAATGTAGACTATTACTTTCAGATTTTAAAACACTCACTTTTAAGCATGTCTAGAAATGGAAACTCCAAAGACATTTCTGATTTTTCAAAGCATCTACATTGTTGCTCAGTCTGAGTGTGGACCGTGCATGTGAAAAATAACTAGGAATCTTGAAATAAAAATTAAATAAATAAACAAAAGACAAACATTTAATCAATTGAGTCACAACCTGGTCAGCCTTTTAAAGCTGTATTAATAAAATATTAATAAGACGAGAGGGGAAATGAGGTTGCTGTTGGGGTTCTTACATAAACAAAGAAATGAGGGGGGTCAGCAACCTTAAACATTCAAAGAACCATTTAGACCTATTTCCCAGAAAAGAAAACACCGGGAGCCACAAAACTCTTTTGACATCTAAAATGAAGATAACACTCTATAAATCTTTTTTTTTTTTTTTTTACCATTATGCAATGTATAAAAAAAACTATAGTGTGTTGCATTTATGAAAACAATTAACTGCTTCAGAGAAAACTAAATTTTATTTCTGCATGCAGAAGAACATTTTGAACTGAAACGCTTTCAAATAAAATACTCTATGTAATACTCTATGTCTATTTGAATCCTACTCGTATTTCTGAAATAATAAGCTGAACTTAAATTATACACCTGCAGCAAACAACAAAAAAAAAGCCATCTGGTTCTACGTGCCGTCATCCTTTTATCACGTGTACTGAAGTGTGCAGTCAGCTGTCAACCTGAATAAAACCTGGTCTTGAATAGCTCAATATATCACGTGCTGGCGGGTGTCGCCGTTGGTGGTTGTGACCGACAATAGAAAAAAAAAAACACGTTTTATTTTAATGTTACAAGATCACCATAATCTTCAAATTTAGAGTTACATAATAAAAATAACTAACTAAAATAATATGAATGTATGCGATGAAAGAGACTCTGGCTCCGGAACTACGAGTCGCCAACCCCTGATCTAAGTGAACCACTTTGCTGCAGCAGAGGTACTTTCCTGGGATCGTCTTCATGAGCGTCAGTTTCAGTATGGTGCTTGCAAATGCACTTGACAAGAACAACTGACCTTTGTGTCTTGAAATAACAAATGACTGTTGTTGTTGTTACTTAATGCTCTATTGCCATATGTATTATTTTATATAAAAAATAATCCAGTATTGTTCTAGAATGTAGATAATAAACAAAAATTTGTGTCCTATATCTGGTACTGCATATCATTAAATGTAATTTAATATGAAGAAATGAGGGGTGTCTCAAGACTTTTGCACAGTACTGTACATATACTGAACTCTGATGATGGTTGACTGTAATTGTTCATCACTAGTCTAATTTCCTGAATTTCATTTGGGGAACTATTAGTTTAGGGCATCTCCTTGCTATGAAATGTCTTAAGAAGCCCTTTGGGGATGAGTGTGTTGCAGCAGGGAGATACAATATATGGACAAAAGTCTTTGGCTAAACCTGGTAATTAGTGAATTTAGGTGTTTCAAGCAGGCCCCTTCCCCCCAGTGAAGGGCAATCTTAATGCTTCAGCATACCAAGACATCTTGCTAATGCTATGCTTCCAACTTTGTGACTGTGCCCCAGTGCACAAAGCAAGGACTATAAAGACATGGTTTGATGAGTTTGGTATGGAAGGACTTGTCTGGCCCACACAAAGCCCTGACCTCCTTTGGGATGAAGTATAACGGAGATTGCAAGCCAGGCCTTCTCATCCAATATGAGTGTCTGACCTCCTAAATGCTCTACAGAATGAATGTGGACGAATGTGGACGAATTCTCACAGAAACACTCCAACATCTTGTGGATAGCCTTCCAAGCAGAGTGGAAGCTAATATACAGTAGCTGCAAAAGGGGGACCGAAGTGCATATTGAAGTGTATGTTTTTGGATACAATGTCATTGCAGGTTTGTCCATATGTTGTGTGTCTGACTGTGGAGCAGAGAGACACAGCTGCTGCTCTCCATCTTGGCTTTAATTTTACCTGAGAGAGGAAAGACCAGTGTACCGGCATCAATACTGTCTGAGTAGCGAACTAGGTGCTGCTGTGCTGAAAGCAGCGCAGAAATCTCATTATTCTGTCAAGACAACACAGTGAATTAAATTTAGATAAAACATTTGTCTTAAATATAATCTTTAAAGAAGGAAACAACTGGGTGAAGGAGACAAACTCCAGGAATAGTTAGTTAGTTAGCATCCAGCTAATGATGAGTGAGTCGGCTCTGTGCACCTGCAGGGAAGAGCTGACAATAACAGTTGTCTTCCACACAGTCTCTGTGTTGTTATCCGCCATTTAATCTGCACAAATCATACAGAAATAATACAATCTTTAAAAACGTCAATGTCATTAAAAAAAATAAAAATAATAATAATAATAATATGTCAACTTATTTTATTTAGGACTTTTTATACAGAACTTCACTAGATCACTCTCTACCTCTACAATAAACTCGTGACCAGGATTACCTTGTTACTGAAGGTGAAAATTGAGTAAGTTAATATATTTATGCTCTGAGATGAAATATTGCTATGCACAGAGTTTAACAGCGAAATCATTACAACATTAAACACAAGATGTTCAGTAAAGCCCAGGCGAACTGATACGGAACAGTGGCGCCATCTGGCGGTGTACCATAAAATAAATACAACATGTCGTTCCAAGATCATTTACAAATTCTTCATCAGTTAATATTTTTTTTCAACACAATATCCGCTAGCAGTTTGTTACAAATAAAAATATGTTATCGCTACACTAGCTAAATTGACTGAATGATTTATTATTATTATTATTATTATTATTATTATTATTTAATAGAGGTGGCACGGTGGTGTAGTGGTTAGCACTGTCGCCTTACACCTCCAGGGTCCGGGTTTGATTCCCGTCTCTGTGTGCATAGAGTTTGCATGTTCTCCCTGTACTTGGTGCGTTTCCCCCAAAGACCTGCAGATTAGGCTAATTGGCATTCCCAAATTGCCTGTAGTATGTGTGTGTGCCCTGCGATGGATTGGCACCCTGTCCAGGATGTACACTGCCTCGTGCCATAAGCCTCCTGGGATAGGCTCCAGGCCCCCTGTGACCCTGAATACAGGATAAAGTGGTATAGAAGAGAGGATGTGTTGAAGATATTTATAGAATATAATATCACTTATTTTTGATATACTATTGTGAAATATCGTGTAAGATGTTTGGACTGTTGTATTAGAAATAGGTGTGTTCATTACATTAAAAACAAACTAGATATGGAATATTGAACAATAACTTAAAAATATATATATTTCTTCGTGTTCTTCGTCTTATTGTTCTTGTTTGTTTCTTTCTGGAAGTTTCTAATGGATTATATACATATACATACATTATTTTTGACATGCTGTTGTGAAATAACATGTAATGTTGTTTATACAAATAAATATTAATAATAACAAAAAAATATTCTTCTTCTTGTTGTTTGTTTGTTTCTTTCCGGAGGTTATTATGGGTGCTTGTGAGGAGAAAAGACGGGAATTAGTATTAGCATTATGAGAAGCAAACCAATCCTGTGTGAGGGGGTGGGGGGTATAGTAATTATATGGGAATTTTAATAAAGTAAGGAGCTAATTAAAAATGTTTTTTCTTTCCAAGACGCCTGCACACAAACCAGTAGGTGGCGGTAATGCGTCTGTAAGCTGGTTTAATCCACTGAAGGAAAAGAAAACGTTTCCGGAAGTTGCGTTTCTCCCTGGGTGCTGAGAGTCCTCCAGTATCCCACAATGCCTTCGTTCCTTCTCTGACCTCTCGGCGATTTCCGTTGCCTCCTAAAGTCGGTGTGTGTGAGTGTGTGTGTGTGGGACCGATGGCCGCTTCAAAGCCCATCGAACCTGAAGCCGGGTCCGGACTGCCCCGGTGGCAGCTGGCGCTTTTGGTCGGGACTCCCATCGTGCTCGGGGTCGGAGCCGCGTACCTGTGGAGCAGGAGCCGGGGTCGGACCCGCGGCAAGGAGCAGCCGAGTGAGCGCAATGAGGAGAGGAAAACTCCCGAAGGCAGCGAGCAGGACAACATGGTAACTAACCCTTGTCTGCAGAATAGATATAAACTAGTACAGTGAGTGCTCTAGAAAGTCCTGACTGACAAATCCACTCCGGTCATGTCATGGCTAACGCGACAGTCATTGCTAGTCGCATCCCGAATAGCCTCCATTTATATACGTAGTGCACTACATTGGCTGTAGTATCTCTACAGAGCGTTGTGCGCGTGACTAGGGAAGAGTAATGTGATTTGAGACACGTCCAGAGGCACGCTGTCAGGCTAGCCCAACCCCCAGGCGTGCTACTCGGGCTAGCTGTTTCATTTCTCGCTTACTTCGGTGTTATTTCGTCCTAGTTCTGTTTTATAATAGCATTAAATTTACTATTCAGCGCATTATTTCGCTGTGAACACCGACGCTAGTTGACAAAGGGCACGTTAATAATCATGTTAGCTGGCTAGCTCAGCTAAAAGTGAAAGTGACATTCTGCAGTGTGTGAGGTGAGGAGCCAGCCTCGGGTTTGTGCTGTAGGTTTAGTAAAAAAAAAAAAAAAGGTATTCTTTTCTGAACTGTTCAGTTTTTATGTAGTTGTAGAGGTGGACAGTGAAAGAGAAGACTGGTTTTTAATGTTTTCTTCACTGAGCCATAAGTCATATTTATATTCCATGCATGTCCAGATTATTTTAAGTGCTCTTTTATTCCCTATTAATTTAATTTCACACTGAACTCCAAAGTACACACCTCGCTCCCGTACAATGGTTTTAAATGAATACATTTGGCATCCAGTCAATTTTTACATCCAAAGTTCAGGGTTTAGAATTCAGCGATTTACTTAAAAACAAATCATATGAGTTTAAAGTTGAATGAGCTGCACCTCATGAGTTCATACACTCCAGCCTGGTGTGACATTTCCTCAGGTCTCTTTATTTCAAACCTGCAATCAGTTTATATTTAGAAAAAGTTCTAATTAAGCAATATCACACAAGAGGGAGGACGGTGCCCTCGTACGTACAATCGCATCACACCTGTGATGATAACCAGCACAACAGCACGAACTTGAGTTGCTCTTCTATTGCTTTTATAAAACACCATTTACGATCAACAGATTATTTTTTTTTCTTTCTCTGGTGTCATTCAGTATAATTAACAGGGATGAAAGTAATTCTTACTGGTACTATGTAGTCAAAAAGGTAAGGAGGTATTGTACGGTTCTGCAAATCTCATAAATATCTCTTTATATTTCCACTTATTCTGTTTTTGAATAACTGCTCTGGTAACTACCAGGTTCTGAGATTAAATCCCAAATCGTGTTAAAAGGAAAGGTTGTGCACTACGTCGGGTGTACAATCACTTGTTCAACACACGAAGTAGTGTTTTTGATGAGGAGTTATGCAAGGATTTTTGTGGCGTTGGAAGCGAGGTAGCTTGTTAATAAAAGGCTGAGGCCATTTGGAACAATTTCGATAAAATTATTAAGTAGACAAAGTGTTGTTTAAAATGACCTAACGGTACTAGATTACTAAAATGTGTCTGTGACTGGTTTTGAATGTTCGTTTTGGTAGGTTGCTGCTCTCCTTCCTCAAGATGGAGGAATGTATAGATATACTTTCACACATAATGTGATCGACAGTCAGTGTAATTAACGATTGTAGAATGGAATAAAGAGAAAACAAAAACAAATCTGATTGTAAAATTTTACAATGGGAACATTTCAGCTCGTCTATGAGGGAAGTTCAAGGCAAACTGGGACTTGTGATTAAATTTCTCATGAATGAAGGAAGCTGATTGGTGTTTACAGAAGACTTAGCTGCAGTAAAACATGAATGTTGCAAACTTTTTGAAGAAGGCTGTACATCTGAGAATGACGACACGGGGCCCAGGTGACTCATAGTCTACTGCAGGCGTTCTTGTGAGCATTTAGCAAATGGGACGCTCTGAGGGGGAAAAAAATAAACAGCCTCGTTTGATCACCAACATATAACCCCCATACAGTCCTGACCTCCCTTGCACATTCATGTTCCTTGGAGGCCAGTGTTTCAGACATGAAGCAGGCAGTACAGCAGCATGGCTCCGGCGTACACAGAAAACTTTCTACCTTAATGGAATCCAAGCACTCGTGAAACGCTGGGATAAATGCATTAGTGTATCAGGGGATTATATAGAGAAATAAAGTGAGTTTTTACTTTCAACTAGAAATTTAACTGAGTTCTATTATTCTGCAACTATTCAGCTACATCTAACATTAGTGATGCAAGGCTGTCAAACATATTTATAAGCGGAAGTAATGTCTTAGCTTCCGCTCTTCTATTCTTTTTACTGTTATTATGAATATCGTACTACAAGGTAAAACAAGTTCCACATTTGAAACGTTGTGTGTAAGCAAGCACCAGGGGGCTTTCCCATAAATCCCACTGTGTGACCTTGTACTAGATGAGATTAACATTTGCATAGAATTGCCTTGGTCTGTTTATTAATAAGAACAATATAACCATGCTATAAATTAGTGTCTTTAACCTGGCAGATTTGTTGCATGTGCGGTTACACAGACAGGAGTGATAAAGAAATGCGATTACAAACATAATCAACGTGTTACACTTGTAGGTTGTAGTGCACGGCAACTCTGTAATGTCAAGCACAGAGAAAGTGCTCCAGTGCAACAGGGTTTTAGTGCTCTTCAGGTAAATTTTTAATCTTGAGTCACTCAGCGGTTCAAGGGTTATTAAAAGCAAATCAGTTCTGAGCTGTCCTGCATAATGTGCATTGCTCTGTGTTTGCTTGCCTCATGCTTTTGGAGCATTGTAAAGATGGTAGTAGCTAAGACAGTCTAGCATTGACTAGGAAAATGATCATCCTCTCTCTTAGACTTCAAATGAAATTCAATGGCACAATTAACCAAATGAAGGAATCCATTAGCTACCCTACCAGGCAAGTAAAAGCTCCAGTGCCATGTTTTGTTTTCGCATAGGAACCTAAACCATCCTTGCTGATGTGATGAGCTCTTTTACTCTTTTACTAATATATATATTAGTATTTTTAGACAGGTTATTGATGCACAGTATATAATTGCTGTATTCCCTAAAGCTTGCTGCAACAGATAGGTAGTACAATATATGTGAAATAAATAAAATTAAAATATACTAGTCTCTGAGACTCGTCTGCTTCTTTAGTTGTTCACGCAAGACTAAAAGATTGATTAAAATAGAGTTCAATACTAAAGTAAAGTAAAGCCTTTATTTTGTCACATATACATTACAGCACAGTGAAATTTCTTCTTCGCATATCCCAGTGTAACTGGGGTCAGAGCGCATGGTCAGCCATGGTACAGCGCCCCTGGAGCAGTTAGGGTTAAGGGCCTTGCTCAAGGGCCCAACAATGGCAACCTGGCTGAGCTGGGAATCGAACCGCCGATCTTCCGATCAGTAACTCAGTAACTCTGAGCCACCACTGCCCAAAAGCGGAAATGTAAATGGAGCAGAAATATCAATGATCAATATCCTTGCTCTAATGAAGTAGTTGAGTTTTCCGACTGAGGTAGAAGGTGAAGCTCCCGGAGCATCAGAGAGAAATTAATAATAATGTCGAGACCGTCACGAACACACTTTCTTTTACTTTTTGACTGTAAAAGGATTCACTGCGCAAAGTGTAACACTTTCTTTGTACTGCGGTTTTTGATATTAATTTTGATATACTGCAGATATTGATAATTGATATTTCTGTTTCATTTACATTTCCACTTTTGTATTGATATAATACATATATTATATTATACGGGGGCGGGGCTATGCAGAGAAGAGTGGGGGCAGGGCAGTGGACACGGAGGAGAGGGTGCAGAACTCTCAGAGGAAGAAAGTGGGTGGGGCTGCGTGCAGAGGGAGAGTTGAGCTGGGCCGCATTGAATTTGGTAAACACTTGCACATGCGGTTTAACCTTGGACTGGAATACTGGAATCTTTAACAAAAAACCTCTCTAATTACACTTACTTTTGCCTCCTTTGAGGATTTCGCAGCAATGTAATATTTGATTGTTGTTAAACTCAGCCATCTCCGGCACTGCTACAGGCTTTCTTTTTTTTTTTCTTTTTCACAGGCTCTATTGTTACAGTACAGTTACCAAAGAACAGTTACTACTCTTGGACACAAAATTGAAAAAATGCTTCACGCACACACACGTGGTCACAATGTTATAATAAACAGTGCATGATGTTGACTATAACAAGTGACGCACGCGCACTCAGACCTAGCATGGCAGACGATTACCCACAATCCCACAGCGCAAGAAGAAGAGTCTTCGTTGTGATCACGTGGCGCTCACCAGACAAAGCGCATGCGTACTACTCCTATTTAAAGACCTCGCTCGTCTATCAAGTTAAAATTTATTTTAAAAGTTACTCGTCTTGCAAAATGCAAGTTACTCGCAATTCAAGGATCCACTGTATATGAATATGAACGTTATTGTCTCATTCTATATCTCTACTACTCAAAATATATAGGTATAAAAACCTGTTGTACCACTAGTTCTGTCATTGCCTCACATGCAAAGTATGAGTCGATGAGTTTCAAATTATGGATGTCTGTCTTGTTTTTAAATTTGTTCCTCATGCTAATCTACCACACCAGATCTGTTTAATAGCTGTCTTTGTAAAGCTCTTATGATATAACAGTATTAGAGAACAGTGCAAGTTGGTTAATATTAATGTGTATTTGGTAAAGTCTTGTTTTTTATACTGTTGCATGTTGTTGTTCTGCTCAACTCAAATTTATCTCCTGTCCAGAGCATTTCCTATGTGATTCAGTAGCCTCTGGCATTAGCACAGCCTTGCCTTACTCTAAATGGGATTTTATTGAAACATGAGTATGCCTTTGGAGGACGGCTTACGTGATGAGCAGGTTTAGCTTTACTCACCCGAAGCAGTTCACTAGTACAAATTTAATTACACATGTGGCACCACATATTGATGCTGCATGGTAAAGCGGAACTGAAAAAGTGCGGTGGTACTAGTTATAAAAAAGTTACTATAGCAGCATCTCGAAATAATTCTTTTACAAAGTGAATATCTATTTGATCTGCTTTTTTAACGCCTAGAATTGAAAAGTTAGCGGCAACATGTCCCAGTGGTGGTAAATACAATTGTACAACATTTATCGTTTTGATTGCGTAATTTGACTGGACCAGAGGCATTCCACAAGTGCTGATATAGAGCACAACACCACTGGGAGAGTTAACTATATATACTGTATATAATCACTCCGTGTCACATGTGTTCTAACATTCGTTAATTACACTGTCCGCTGGCGGCATTGGTGAAAGTAGACCACACTTTCAGCAAGAAAACACATCTGATGACGTTATTTCAATTTAAATAACACTTTCTTTCCTTCATCTCTGTTCTGTTTACTGCTAATGCGAGTTTCAAAGCGAACTAGTTTCTAACATAAGATTAAATCCCAAATTCTTCTCTAATCCCACATCAAGGGTACTACTTGATGTAGGGAACAAGGGATTGTACACCCTAGCACACTAGCTTTCCATTTTACTTTATTTTACTCCATTCCTCTATAACCCAGAAGTTATCTGATATTTTAAAGTGGAATAAGTGGAACTACAGTAAATATAGTAAAGTTTCTCAGGACTGTGCACCAGCTCCATGGTTTGTTCTTCTCAACTTTTTGGCTGCATAGTGCCGGTTTGAATTCAAAACGACTTTGACCTCTGTTAATCACACTAACTGTCGGTCGCCACCTCTGACACTCGCAGTTAGTTAGTCGTTATGGATAATATTAAATAAGGTTTAGATCATCCCAACTGATGGAGATACAAAGAGTACTCAAACTAGTTTATTGTGTCTATACTGTGTAATGATTTGAAACAGAATGCATTTGCCCTTTTAATATAAAGCTATGTTATTATTTAAAAAAATTCTTATTGTTAATGAACATGGAATGCCTGTGTTTTGTTCTCTTGGTGTAGAGCCCTCTGGATAAGGCGCAGGGTGCTAAGAACAGGGGGAATAAGTTTTTCAAGGCTGGCAAGTATGAACAGGCCATCACTTGCTACACCGAGGCCATCAGCCTGTGCCCGAAAGAACAGAAGAGTGACCTGTCCACCTTCTACCAGAACAGAGCTGCAGCATACGAGCAGCAGGTTTGTTCCAGATGCATGTATATTACAGTTATCAAAAGATAAAGTGTCTCCTAGGTATATTCTACAGAACTGATTGACTCTTTTACTGTGACTGCAGGGGAAATGGACCGAAGTGGTGGAGGACTGTTCTCAGGCCGTCGAGATGAACCCGCGCTACATCAAAGCTCTCTTTAGGCGCGCCAGGGCTTTAGAAAAACTAGACAACAAAAAGGAGTGTCTGGAAGGTGGGAGTCAATATTTTTGTGAATGTTTTCCAAGTGGAACAATGTTGAAACCAATGTGAATGTTCTAAAGCAGTGGTCTCCAATCTTTTCGCCTGAGAGTCGTGTGGCACGGGGCCCTCAGTGGCCCCCACACAAGATTTTGCTGCATAGCTCATACACACATGCACAATCCCGGTACACAGTTAGAGCTCATTGACCCGAACCACTTTCGCACCTACGCCATCAAAGCTCCTACTACCTGTCATGTGTTTCCTTCGAACCACCTGATGCCCGCCAACCACATCTTTTTCGAACTGCTCACTCACACACCGTTGGAGCGGCATAACACGCTTGGGTTGGACAGCGTTGTCTGCTTCTTCCGCTTGCGTAAATTCACAAACGTCCATGACCCGCTTTAGAGCCGTGATTGATGTGAGTGTGTACTCCCCCTCCCCTCTCAGGGAGCTTGGCCAATCAGCGCTTTCCAGGCCCCTTGTTGCAGGTGGTCACAGCATCACCCGGGAATTGAACTAGCGATCTCCTGATGATTGCGTGAACAAAACTGATACAGAGACAAGCGTGGGAAAGAGGTACAGACGGAATCGTTTGAGAGATAATCTGATTCATTTTTTTAAAAAATGGATTACTCTGCAGACTCCTATAGTCAGCCCTTCACCAGCCTGGTGGTTGAGGAGCACTGTTCTAGCACATAATACTTAAAACAAGGACACATTTCATGCATCTGTAACCTTTAATTGTGTTCTTCCAGATGTGACTGCTGTATGTATACTTGAAGCCTTCCAGAACCAACAAAGCATGCTACTGGCAGACAAAGTGCTGAAACAGCTGGGAAAAGAGAAAGCCAAGGAAAAATACAAGGTGACAAAGTTACACTCAGTTTGCGAAGGGGTCAAGTTCTAGATTTCAGCCATACAGTCTGTGCCTTTTAGATTGTTAGAACGAATTAAACTATGCTATTTCAGTTAAAACAGCAGTCAGGACTAATAAATGGCGTTACATTTTATTTTTATAGTAGTGTCAGAACCTCTGCGGCTTGTTTTGTCACACCATTTTAACAATACATTTATTTGTGGTCTGTTCTTTATATACAGTCTATAACTCACTGTATAACTGAATTTTTGTATACAGAACCGGGAACCTTTAATGCCATCACCTCAGTTTATCAAGTCATACTTCAGCTCCTTCACTGATGACATCATATCGCAACCCCTTCAGAAGGGAGAGAAGAAAGACGAGGACAAGGATAAGGAGGGCGAGGCTGCTGAGGTCACAGAGAGGTCAGTGTTCAAGTTCAGGGTTTTGTTTTTTACCTGTTTGATTTTTAAATGTGGTTATTATTATTATATGTTCAGTGTACATCATTCTTGGGTACGTATCTCTAGTTTAGTGATGGAGTCAACTCTGCATTATTTGAAAATGAAGGGCTGCTGTAGAATAAAATTGTTTTTTTTATCATCACATTATAAAACTTCAATACAGGGAAATTCTTTCATATCATAGCTTGCTAAGAAGTTGAGTTCTAGATCCCAGGAGACCTGAGAGCGGGCATAACCACTGCATGGGAATTAAGATCATGATTCTTGTTTTTTCAACTAAAACATTTATAGCACTCAAGTAAAAAAAAAAAAAAAAAAGTGCTGTCTACACAGAACTCTCTTGTAACAATTATGAATTAATTATTTCTCCCTTACCCTTATTTTAGAGGCCTTAAAGTAAATAACTTAAAAGCTGTTAAACATAAAAAGAATGGTAACAAAAATAATAAAATACTCAGCCAACTACAGAATCTTATCATCACATGCGTTAGTTGAGCTCATCCTTATTATTATCAGCATAAGGTAACCGTCATGGAGGTTTTTATTATTTATATTTTTTTACTTTGAAACAAAATACATAACGTGATGTAGTGATTAGCACTGTGGCTTTGCACATCCAGGGTAGAGGGTTCGATTTCCACTTCAGTTCTGTGTTCTCTCTGTGTCTGTGCCTCTCTCTCTGTGTCTCCGTGTCCGTCTCTCTCTGTGTCTCCGTGTCCGTCTCTCTCTGTGTCTCCGTGTCCGTCTCTCTCTGTGTCTCCGTGTTTGTGAGCCCTGCGATGGATTGGCACCCTGTCCAGAGTGTACCCCACCTCATGCCCCAAGTCTCCTTGGATAGGCCACACATTATGAAACTGTTTGAATTTAGAGTGTAGTATTAAAAAGAAATAGTAAGATTTTGCCTCCGAGGTGTGTATATAGCATACTATAGCATCTAGGATGGTTGTCAAGTAAATGAATGCGGCGTGATCTCAGTGAAGGGAAATGCATGCAAATGAATCAGGTAATGGTCATATCAGCACCACACAAAGTCCTGGATAAGTGGATCAAAACAGGAATTGGGGACAATCCAAGTTGATAGCAACACAACATTTCAGATCAATATCAGTATTGGATTTTTTTTTTGTGTGTGTGTGTTTTTAAAAGCATTGTTAAATATAATTTGTTCATGCAGCTCGGGTTATCTGAAGGCCAAGCAGTACATGGAAGAAGAGAACTATGATAAGATCATTAGTGAGTGCACTAAGGAGATTGAATCTAAGGGCAGACACACTGCTGAAGCTCTGCTACTCAGAGCCACGTTCTACCTGCTCATCGGCAACGCCACTGCAGCCCAGCCCGACCTGGACCGAGTCATCAACATGCAGGATGCCAATGTCAAGGTACATGTGCAGCATTTGGATTTAAACGGGCACTAATCGGTACTTAGATTGAAGCGCATTTAAAAGGTGTTGATATGTGCCTTATTTACTTATTTATTTATTTTATTGCAGTTGCGAGCAAATGCTCTGATAAAACGTGGCAGCATGTACATGCAGCAGCAGCAGCCGCAGCTCTCCACCCAAGACTTCAACATGGCAGCTGAAATAGATCTGAGGAATGCAGATGTCTATCACCACAGGGGACAAGTATACTACTTATACATATTATAAACTTTACCTTTCTTAACTTGCTGATTTTTTTTTCTTTTTAAGAACATTTTTATACTTTTGCATGACTGTACTGTACCAGTGCATTCTTGAACTGGTACATTGCCTAACATTGTCCTTGACTCTTGTAAACAGCTTTTAATTGTTATTTATATGAAGGTTTTCTTGGACGGTTTAACGGTTAATTTAACATGCTGTCATTTTGACAGGATTGCAATTTCGACACAATAAGACTTAATAAATAAACCCAGTTATATGTTAGAATAAAAATAGAAATGTGCCTGTCCTTACCCATATTTGTTGTGTAACCTAGTGAGCATTGCTTCAACACTTTGAATGGAATGATTATTAACTCTCCTGTCATCTCTCAGCTGAAGATACTGCTGGACCAGGTTGAGGAGGCAGTGGCTGACTTTGACGAATGTATTTTGCTCAGGCCTGACTCTGCACTCGCACAGGCACAGAAATGCTTTGCGCTGGTGAGTAAGCAGCAGAGGGCGCTCATGAGCATTCAAATCTCAGCCCATTGACTGAGAAAACTGTCTGCTCAGAGAGTGTGCTCTTTTTAAGACATTTACGCCAAATATATTGCCTAGAAGTATCAAGTAAAATGTATACATTGTTCTATCTGTATTCTAGCAAGCATTTATGGCTCAGGCATTATGCAATGCTCTTTTGTAATTGTAATTATTATTATTATTATTATTATTATTATTTTGTCTCTGCGCTTTAGTATAGACAGGCGTACACCGGAAACAGTTCATCTCAAGTGCAGACAGCCATGGACGGCTTTGAGGATGTCATCAGAAGGTTTCCAAAGTGTGCAGAAGGCTATGCTCTTTACGCTCAGGTATGTACAGTACTTTACTGATCTATACAGCACTATAGCGCACTGACAAATCACTGTGTATTTAATTGATTTTATTTATTTATTTTTTCTCTTTCTCTTTTGGGTAGGCGCTGACTGACCAGCAGCAGTTTGGGAAGGCAGATGAAATGTATGACAAATGTATCGAACTGGAACCTGATAATGCCACAACCTATGTGCATAAAGGGTTAGTGTTCAGCTATGTGACTTAATTGCTGCTTGCCTGGTTCATGCACAAGCAATTTATTCATTTAGTTTTTAAAGGGAAATTCCAGTGTTTTCGAGCCTAATCCTTTTGCACTGCATTTGAAAAATGTGTGCCCTTCATTGACATTAATATCTCATTTATTGATCGTAAAGATATAATGGTATACATTTGCATTGAAGTGAAGGGAAATCTTTTGGTCGCTTGTCTTCTTGTCTTCAACAAAGTCTTTTTTTCCTCCAGTCTGCAGTCATTCTAACATGATCATTAAAGCGAGTGTTGAATTTTAATAATTACTAGCTGGACTAAATAGCTTTTCTGTGCTGTCATCAGTTTCATCAGTCAGCGCAAAAGCAGTGCAGTGGAAATGTTCAGCAAGGGCAGTTATTGAATTACATCAGGAAACATATGCTGTACACAGATTCACAAATCCAAAATTACATTTACAGTGATGAGACAGACAGGAGACAATGTCTTAATAAAGTTTTTATATAGTTTTGTCCACAAAAAAGGGAGCTCTTCTTTGAGAGAATGAATCATACAGATTTAAATCTTTAGAAGCAAATACCTTTGACTGAATATTTAACATTAACAGTGACTTTTGAGTGAGCAGAGGTTTTTTTTTTTTTTTTTTTTTTTAGTACTATATACAGCATATTAATAAGGAAACATGCCTGTTCTTGTCTGTGGTAATCTTGTGCTACAGGTGCAGTTTTCTTATAAATAACACTGAAATTTTCTTTCTGTGTGTAAACAGGCTGCTGCAGCTCCAGTGGAAGCAGGATGTGGACATGGGCTTGGATCTAATTAGCAAAGCCATTGAGATTGACAACAAATGTGACTTTGCCTATGAAACTATGGGAACCATTGAAGTGCAAAGGTCTGTCCTTAAAGATCTAAAGTATTCCAGTCCTAGTTTGATTTACTTTCTGTCAGAGAGTACGCATTTACACCTTGAACTTGTCCACATTTTGTGTTAAAGACACACATACATGAACGGATCTTATTGGGATTTCATGTGATAGGCACACACAAGTGACACATAATTGTGAAGGGAAATCCCAATGAAATGCGTTTGTTTGTGGTTGTAACGTGACAAAATGTGAAGGTTCAAAGGGTATGAATACTTTTGCAAAGCTTTGTATCTTGCTCAATTTGAGACTGTAATACCTTGTCTAATTTATAATGAAAATATTTAGAAGCTGTGGAATACACTGAAATTTACCATTCTTTTTTCACAGAGGCAATCTGGACAAAGCTATAGATATGTTCAACAAGGCCATTAACCTTGCTAAGTCTGAGATGGAAATGGCTCATCTGTACTCGCTCTGTGACGCTGCTTACGCACAGACCGAGGTGGCCAGGAAGTATGGGCTTAAGCCCCCAACATTGTAACCCTTCGTCACCAATCACCACGTCTACTGCTGAGCCTGAGTACACATGTCATTTCCAAGAACATTTGAGTTATTTCATTTTTTGTCTAGGGAGTTGATTTATCACCTTTATCACAAAAGAGAGTGCTCTGGAGTCAAGCTATCATGTCTACCCCATTGTGATTAGGGTAAAGGAATCAAAGTGAGTAGTACGTAGTGAGTTGAGGGGGGTAAAAGTAAAGAAAAAGCTCTCAGCTACCTGGCATTTATGGTGAAAAGTAATACCACCTTTTATAAAGCATGCACAAAGCACTGGACTTCGTGTCACTTATGTACCCTTTCTAATTTGAAACTTAAAAACATCACGTTATGTCAAAAATGGTGTTGGTAATTTCAAACAAATTCCCCTGAGAGGTTTAATGCTTTGTATTTTTTATTATTTAGTCACTAACATTTTTTGGATTCATAACTGTATGCACACTGTTGGAAAATGTATGTTTTCTGAGCTTTTTGCTTGTTGGTATGAGCAATTGTTTCATCGTTCAAGACAGTTTGGCTATTGTCCCATTATAGGACTCGATGCGTCAATGTTTTATTAACATTGCATTTATTAAGTTCAGAATGCAGTGTTTCAGTTAGGTTGTCTAAGCCATGTATATCAAGTCTCTCACTTAGTTTGTCACCACTGTTAAAGACATGCTGTGTTTATATATCATAAAGCTATACAACATTTTTTGTCCCATATACATCCTGATTTCTTTTTCTTTTTTTAAAAACTAGGGGATTGCCTTTTTTCTTTTTATATTCTGTACAGCATGAGTGTAATTTCTCTATAAATAAATATTAAGAAGGCTCTCTTGCAGTAATAATGCCGTCCAGTTAGTTGCTTTTTTGAAATGAGTGTAATGAAAGATCCGCTTGTGTGTCAGTAGATGTGATGATTGTTTCATTTTAAAAGGAGGAAAAAAATAAATCAAATAAATCAAAGTGCTATATATCCACTAAACCAATACAATTAGTTGAAAAGTCTCTTACTTAACCTGTACACTAAAATCTAGAAATTTATGGAGCTGTAACTGTGTCAGAAAATGATGTACATTCCCCACTTTGCTGCTTGTTGCAGCAGTTCATCCAGTTTTTTTTTTTTTTTTTTAATTGCAAAATAAACTCTTGCTCTCTGGTCAACTGGAATAGTTTTTCACTATGCAGAGAAAGTAATCCGTGTCTGGTGGTTCCGTGTATTGATTTATTCATGAAAATCCCTTTTGATGTGCAGATTCCTGAACTCTTCAACCTTTCTCAAGATAGATGAGAAACGTGGTTCTTAGATTACATGTAGCAGTATTTGAAGGGCTTTCACTTTCCTTAGACCTGTAAAAATTTGTTTAAGAAGCATACAAATAGTTTGATAAATAATTAACATCTTTTTTGCATTTTGCTGTTGTGATGTGTAAGGTTAAGGTGTAACAGAGATACAAGCATTCAGTACTAGTTTTAATTTCTAAAATTGCTCATTTTAAAGCAATTCGAGTGGTCTGGGGTCATTGCTGTGAATTTATTGACGTGAACATGATTAGGATGTTAAATATCAGGGGCCTGATTTTCCACATTCTGCCAAAGAAAACCCCATCTCTCTGCTGTGCATATTAAAATATTTCTGAAGGTGTGTGTTTGGGGGTTTGTGCTCTATACTGGATGTGGAATTTCTGTTCTGTAGATGCTATTTTTGTGGAAGTTGGAAAATATCTAACTGGTTTTTCAATCACAAGAGGGAACATGAATGGTACCTCTGCATGAAGGTTTTTGCTGCTTTGTTTGTGCTGTAGAGTTTGCTTGCTGGACACTGGCATCACACTGCCAAAAGTTGGGGGTGGGGTGGGGGGATATTCCAGACTGCCGCATGTTTGCAAATCATTTAAGTGACTTCGGGTTTAACTGTACCTGCTTTAAATTACATCAAGGTGCTGCTCCCAACACGTGAAGCCTTGAATGAAAAATGTATTGCTGTACACAAGCTGTGCTCCTTGAGGTGACGTTTATCAGTTGGAAACATTTTAGAAGTGGTAATGTTAGTGACGTGTAATCCTAATGTAACACAAACAATAAAGAAATATTGAAATTGTGGATTGTGTTTCTAATTAAAGATGTTTGTATAATTTACTGTAGATTATAATAGTAGTAGAATTTGTTTCTGTAACATTACAGGTTTAGCTGTTACCTCATTTGTATTCTTGTCCATGGAGTGTCCATGTAGTTTTCTACGTTGATTGAAAACATGCCAACAGGAGGGAATGTCTGAGCTGAATCGTTCCTAGGCGTGAGTTAGTGCATGATTGTACACCCACTGAGGACTTTTTTTTAATTAAGAACACTTTTATGCAATTATTCAATCAGCCAACTGTGTGGCAGCAGTGCAATGCATGAAAACATACAGACATTAGCCACATGCATTGGGTAATGTTAAAATCAAACATCAGAATTGGGAAATAATGTGACCTTAGTGATTTTGACTGTGGTGTAATCAGCCTGCATGACAGACTGGCTTTCCATAATTGCTGATATTACATAATTCCAACCGAGCATAAGCAACAAGTAAGAAATTATTGGATCAAGTGTTCATATGACTAATATTTGCCTATTGAACTGATTAAAGGGTTTACACCACCTTTCCCATTGTGATTAAATCTTCATATCGATCAGATCAGACTGATGTGTTCATGTGATAAATTTTGCTCTAATCCCATTATTAGTGGAATATTTCGGACTGTATTATGTTTTTAGGGCCCAAGTACTATAAGGTGCGCAGGACCTTCTTGCTTTCCTAAGGATTATTTTTTTCCCCACCCTTTTGGACTTTTCAGGGGTCTTTACATGCTCAAAAACTCATGAAACTTGGCAGACAGGTTGGAATCTGCTGCCATCAGGATGCCTGAGAGTCTCGTGGCCCCCACACGAGATTTTGCTGCCTAGCTCATACACACTTTCACGTAGGCACACGAAACTCGGTACACATTTAGAGTTCATCGAGCCGAACAACTTTCGCATTGCATGTTCTGGGCTAAACTCAACAGGAGGCCGATTATTTTGGGTCGTTCGCAAAAACGCACCCGATGGATTTTGATATACTCCTCCTAGGGAAATTATACAATCGCTACCAAACTGGGCCAAAGAGATCTAAAGACATTGAGGATGCAAAATTGCGTTTGATATCTCAAACCGGTCAGCCGTGATAATGTCTTAAACGTATGCCGAAAAATGATTAATAACTTTGTGTGGCATTATATTGAGTGACATTATATTCAGTGACACTTTCTGTGACATCACATTCAGGAACATCATATGTGACGCTTTTCTTCCAGCACCTGCGGCCTATTGTACACACATACACATCACTAATGTTAATACACACAGACTCACACACCATACACACAAACAAGCACAAAACACAAGCACATTTACTCGTCACACACAGACTGACATCCACACGTCACACACCTCTCTCCCTCACTGTCACACACACACTAACCCTCACACACTAACGCGCTCACACATACACACGCATGCATGCATGCACACAAACACACTCACACATCACACACATGCACACATACATACACCCATATTACAAATGTTTACACTCATGCATACAAACACCTCTCTCACACACACACACACACACATTAGTCCTGTATGATGTGTGCAGGTTGTGCGGTGCAACCGAGTGACGATGGCTTTTTCGAGGTCTTAACACACTCAAATAACACAGGTTGTGCGGTGCGTTCGGGGTGGCGATGGCACAGGGTGCTTGGGCCCGTCATCGTTGCTTGCAACTATATTTTTATTTGTAGCTGCCAGGATGCATAGGTTCAACAACCACAAAAGAAAATGTGCATGCTTAGTATTGACCACTGACATACAAAATCTAACTTCTGCATCTGTGGTGTGTGATGCTAGAAAAATGTGCTTTTGCTGAGGAAACTGAACAAAATAAACTGCAGCACAAAGCTGTCATGTCAGATAACTATATTGAGAAAATATAGGATGCTGGCTAGACTCCAGCATCCGTTGAGGATGCAAGCACTGCAGCTCATACCTGAAACATTTGCCAGCAAGTTGCAAGCTAGAAGCCACACCTGATAATCTATTGAAAGCCAAGAATGACTAATTAAACAGGTGGAATCAGACGTGGCTTCCACTTGGTTAGAATAAAAGCTTGCACCAACACCGGGCCTTTCAGGATCCAGTTTGACACCCTGGTTATAGAGTTGATTGAGAATAAAGAGATTAAAAACATCCAGGGTGTGGCGGTTCTGCAGACAGAGCTGAATAAGAGAAATTACTTGAGACTGGCTCAAGCTGAAAGAAAGGCTATAGCAACTCCGATAACCACGCTGAATAATTGTGGTAAGCATAAAAAAACATCTCAGGATGCAGAGCTTGTTGAACATTGAGACAGAACACAATGTTGTGTTATCCTTCCTTCAGCCAAGAACAGAAAGCCTAGGACCGGGGAACCTGTTTTTAAAAACATATATAGTTGCCTGGAAAACTGTAGCCTGGTCTAATAAATGTAGATTTTTGTTGAGGTACATAGCTTGTGAAGTCAGAATTTGGCACCGACAGCTTCAATCCATAGACTTAATCCAGTATTGTTTGTGACCATATGCATGACTTTGTGGTATTTTTGTTAACACAAGTTTCCTAAGTGGCCTTCCCAGGCACAAGATCTGAATCCAACAGAAGACATTTGGGAAGTGGTGGAACTGGAGCTTCAGAAGCATGCACCAGAGAATTCTGTCGTAACTACACGATGCATAAAATCTTAAAGGAAAATTTCCAACATCTTGAGGAATGAAAGGTTGACCAAGGTTGTTTTGAAAGCAAAGGGATGCCTTAACCAGTATAAATATAGTTTTATTTAAAAAAAAAATATATATATATATCCTTGAGATGGATATCTTGCCTGCTACATGTACAGTCTGAATTATGCACAACACAAAATTTCCAGAGAGTGGCATTTTTAACAAACATCCTTCATCGGCTTAGCAATTGAGGTGAAGCATCTGGTCTGGATTTACCTCAGACAACTTTGCATGCACATCTGATAACTGGCTTCTAAAACATTTAGAGGTTCGATTCCCAGTTTGTGATCGGTAGGTTTCTTCCCACAGTCCAAAGACATGCAGATAAGACTAACTGGCATTTCCAAATTGTCCTGTGTGTGTCAATGATAATTTGGCACCGTGTCCAGGGTGCACCTTGCTGCGTGCCCAATGTCTCCTGGGATAGACTCCAGGCCTCCCGCGACCCTGAACAGGATAGACAGCATAGAAGATGAAAAACAGAGTCTTATTTTGTTTGTACTTTACAAATTACTTGAGTACAATGTATGTACACATGCTATACATTCAATCGTAATTAAGACTCGAGGTAAGAGTCGTGGTAAAAGGTTAAAGTTTAAGGTTAGGGCGACACGGTGTCTTAGTGGTTAGAACTGTCACCACACACCCCCCAGGTTCGAGTCCCACCTGGAGGTCTGTGTACTTGGTGTTTGCATGTTCTCCACATGCTTGGTGAGTTTCCTCCCCTACAGTCCAAAAACAAGCTGATTAGACTGACTGGCGTTTGGTTCCCAAATGAATCAGCATATGAGTATGTGTATGTGTGTGTTTGGCACCCTGTCCAAATTTCTTAAGGCTCCAGGCCCCCATGACCCTGAACACAGGATAAAGCGGTATAGAAGATGAATGAGTGAGTGAATGAGTTTAAGGTTGAAGATACATTACAAAATAAATTTATATAAACATTTATAGGTCAAGGTTATGTGTGAAAAGTGTTATCATTACATATTTTCTTGGCATGATGTAAATATTTTTTTGCTGCCGTTGACAGACAATAAGCCACAAGTGTACTAACACTCCAGTCTCTCTATGACTGAGCTCGTTACGACACCGCTGAGCTACTTTACGGCTCGGAGTGACGTGTACGTCACCACAGCAATGGCGGACGCTGTAGAGGAAGTGCTTCAAAGCAGCTGGTAAGAGAGCGATGGTTTGTCCATTTTAATCAAAGAAAGGGACCCCGAAGTGAAATGATACTGCTGGAAATATATGTCATGATACATTATTTGTCTTAAAACGAGTGAAAACATTACGGTCTATTAAACGTGTGGAAGAAAAGCAGCGGTGTTTGGCTAGTCTCCTTAGCCTGGGTTTTTTTTTCGAGGAGCTTGCGCTTAAATCCCAAATGTCTGTGTAATAAACATGTAGGGCACTGTGTAGTGTAAAACCCTGAGCGTGTGTTACACTGTGAGTAGTGCACTTATACCTGGAATACGGAGTGGTTTGGAATAGAGCCGTTGTATTGTTAGGAGGCTTCAGTAAACATTTTATAATGAACAGCTTTATTACGTCGCGTCGCTGTTTAACAGTGGTCAGGTTTAGTGTCAGGGGGAACAAGCAGACTGAAGGAACTGGATTTATTGTTTGCTTTAGATCTCTGTAAAACTAGTGTGCTTTCTGCTAACGTTGCTGTTTAAAGTAATGCTGGTTTATTTGCTTCATCTAATGGTGGAACTAGTCTTGGTGTAGCATTAACTCGTATAATGGAATGAAATGGCTGTAATGATGAGGGATTGCATTTAGAGGTGTGTTTTTAATAAAAATAGGCTAAATATGCCACTGTTATATACTGGAAACCCCCTCAAACACATAATCACTATAAAAATATATATTACAGCATAATTGTACATCTTTATTCATCACTCGCTCATCGTCTATACCGCTTTATCCAGTACACAGGGTCACAGGGGGCTCTGGAGACTTAGGGCACGAAGCGGGTACACTCTATACAGGGTGCCAATCCATCACAGGGTGTCTCCACTAACTCGCATTTACACACTACAGGCGATCGGGGGATGCCAATTAGCCTAATCTGCATGTTTTTCAACTGTGGGAGGAAACTGGAGAAACAGGGATAACCTGCCAAGCACGGGGAGAACATGCAAAGTCCACACACACACAGACCCCAAGTGGGAGTCGAACCCTCGACCACGACTAACCACTACGCCACCATGCCGTCTACATCTTTTAATATGATCAAATATTTTATTCCTGTTATAATTAGCCTTAGAACCTTGACAGTCCTTGCAATTTTGCATTTAAAATTGACACGTTTCTTATTGACACGTTTATTTTAATCTGATCTCTCTGAACTAAACTAATGAATAAATTCGTATATGTTTCTAAACAGGATGTGTTTATTACATTTTCATGTGCACCATGTTTATAATAAAATTCATTTTAAGTCATTTTTAAAAAAATATGTCATAGTTCATTTTTGTGTGTATATATAAGACTCTCTCTCTCTCTCTCTCTCTATATATATATATATATATATATATATATATATATATATATATATATATATATATATAAAATAAAATACAGTTTGGTTTGTATTTGGCTGTGGTTTGTGCATTGGGTGAGAATTTAACCCAGGCCTTCCGCATGGCAGGCAAGAAACCTTTCACTGAGCCATCAATGCCCTTTGTCATAGTTCATATATAAAGATGTTAAAATTATGATTTATGCATATTTATTAAAATTTTATACTTAAAAAAGATGACACACCCTCCATGTAACATTATGTTGTGATACAATTTTTGATAGTGATTACATGAAGGAGGGGGGGGGGGGGGGATGCTCGTGCATAACATCGCCTCTGGTGTGTCTGTGTTTAATGCTTGAAGTGCGATCGAGGCAGGATGTGATTGAACAGTGAGAAACGCAAGCAGTCAAAGGTTTTGTGTTATCTTTACAGTCCTCTGGATTAATCGGTTGTTTCATTGCCTTACAGCTTATTCTAAAGAAATCACAATAACTGGCTGCGTGTCTAAATTATAAAAACAATCATTAAAATATTTGTTTGTGAAAAAAAGAGTATATTATATAACTCCCTCCAAATGGCAATAGATATAATGAATAAACAGGATTTAAAAAAAATGTTTTAATTTACAGACATTTCTGAATCTTTCCGAAGGCTATGCTCAGTCATGTGACTAGGGCTCATTTATAATATTTGAGGAAGTGATGTGGCTAAATCAGAGTTGAAAAGAAAGTAAGAATCACGGTAACATTTTCCAAAGAAGCGATGTAAGATGATCACACACTTTCACATAGAGCAGCAGTTTTTAAAAATGGTGATCACGTAATACATTTTTTTTAAAGGTGCTTTGCATACATTTGCACAAACTAATCTTACTTTTGGTTTCCTTTGTGAAATGTGTGCACTCTAAGGTATCGTTGAGCGTTGTCAAGTGGTATCATGAGTGCATAGAGAAATAATAGTGCGTTAAAGCACGCCGTGAGCACTGGCGCGTGTACTCAAAGGGGTCTACAAATGACTCCTAAGTCAACACTGCGCTTGCTTAATAAACACACTTCTGTGCATACTCGGGTTAGTTGCTCTCAGTCTCTCGATTAAACTGATACTGCTTATCTACTAATGTCATAAACATGGAGTTTATTTATTTGAAAATTCATCCTGGAGATCGTTTAAAAACACCGCCTTCCAGTGCAGAGGTGGTAAAAATTTGTAAAACTGTTATTGTTTATACCTGCCAGATACACTGGGTCAGGATGAAATCAGATGTGGCACTTTTAAAAATCCTTATTTCATGAGGATGTGTGTCGTTGACTGACATGACACAGATCATGTACAGTACAGACTTGTGCAGACTTGTACAGACAGTGTCCAAACTTTTGGTCTGTACTGTATGTAACCTTTCTTATTTCTATACATCGCTGTCTGTACTCCCATGCTGTTTTGCATAACTTGGCAACAAAAATAAGGAAAGAATAGCTATAGATACATTTTCCTGGAAGAGATTCAAACTTGGCTGTTTATTTGGGCGGCTGACCCGATAAGATGTGCTCAAAGCATTTTTTTTAAATGTGCGAAATGGTTCTTCTGGCTTTGAAGCGTTTCATCTGCTGGAAATATAAGAAGGATGATGATAAGAAAAAGTATTCACTTCTCCAATTCTAAGCTTAAGTTGGGTGTCCCATCTTTCCTGATGAATACCGCCTTCTGCGTTAGGTTGATTGGTTACTAGAATACAAGTCTCAAGGATCAGACTGTTCCAACTGATGTGTTTCATATGATGCATTTTTATTCATATGCTATTATTTTGAATTTATTAGTGGGATGTTCAGGTCTTTCAAAATTCAGCCAGGGAAAAGAAGATAATTTTTTTTTTTCGGTCCACACTAAGTTTTTATTAGTTACCTGCAAGAAAATAAATGCCCTGCTTATTATTGACCTTTGCTCTGGAGAAATCTACTGGCTGCGTCTGTGGCGCTTTCGCTGAGGAAACTGTAGCACAAAGCCATCATGTCGTGCAACTGTGCATGTCAGCTAGTTGTATTGAGTGAATATGAAGATGCTGGCTAGACTCCCGTATAAGCGTTGAGGGTGCAAGGACCCCAGCTCGTAGCAGAAACATCGGCCAGGGAGTTGGAGAATTTTTGTTGACGTCAGAAAATAAAAAGTGTGCTATGCTAGGAACGCTGTTAGACAAGG
The DNA here is from genome assembly GCA_013621035.1 of Clarias magur. Lineage (NCBI taxonomy): Eukaryota > Metazoa > Chordata > Actinopteri > Siluriformes > Clariidae > Clarias > Clarias magur. Next base: position 330,249 of record QNUK01000442.1, on the reverse strand, counting down.
ATTATGATTATACTCTGCTTGAGGTCATGGGTGAACCACACCTGGAATACACATGCAGTTGTTAAATAATAACACTCTTAATTGATGTCTTTCTTGGTTTGCTAACAATAGTGAGTAATTAAATATATATTATTATTTACTGTAATAATAGCGAGTAGCAATGATAAGTGATGTGTAGCTGGGAGCTGAGCTGAGCTCAAGGAAGTGCTGATCTCTGCACCTCAGCACATAGACTCATTGTTTCCTTTTCCTGTTCTGCTGAATACAAACCCTGGAGTTTCCCGATGTACACAGACTCCACTCAGGACGACTCGGAGATTATTTTCTAATTGTAGCTGGATGTTCTTTTACGAGGTTTTCCGTCAACAATAGATGGAGCAGCTGTGCAGACAGTGAATTATCCGGACAATAATACTATCACACATTGCAATGATTTTCTAACGCAATTTAGCTCACTGGCTTTCTGTGTGAACGGTTTATTTTGAAGAAAAGTTTTCCTATGTCCTCTGATGGTCCCATCTCTTTATTAAAGGTAGACGTTTCGCTGTTGGTGATAAATTGTGCTTTAGGTTAGGTTAATGGTTGGAATGTTGTCAAGTGACATGTTTGTCAGACTTACAGCCTATAGAATGCAATCTACAGATTCTTTGATTTTGTACTGTTTTTCAGCTGCTCTTATCTCTTAATTTTTATTACGATGGATTAATATCATTGAGTACATCATGCCTCAGTGCTGTTTTGTGAGATTAACGTTTTTAAGAGTTTTAAAGTTAGGTAAAATTAAAACCGTCAGATGTTCCAAAATCGCTTCTTCTTTTGAGCTTCATGCTACTTGGTCTGAGGTGCACACCCCTACCCCAGGCCATGGATTTGTGGATGTAAGCTCAGAATTTAGCACGAAGACACAACACTATAGGCGTATATAAACCATACAGTAGCGTGTGTGCATCTATCTTGTTTAGCATGGAGTGACCATAGCGAGTCGTTGCTTGGTGTGTCGTATGAATGTGGGGTTTGGATATCTTCTGAGATCGCCAAGCTGATGTAGGATCCAGTGGGATCAGATTAACTATGAGCCCTGCCATACAGTCTGACTGGAAATGAGGACAAATTCTGTTAACATTTTTTTTAGTCTTCTACCCTTTCCATGCAGTGAGCCACTGTTTCACATTTCGCATTCCAATGATGTTCGTACCCATGTGTGGGGGAAAAAGGTACTCAATAAAAAAGTGTTTTACAAGACATTACTATGTTACATTAATTATTGTTGTTAAAACAAGGCTGAAAACATGCCTGCTTAGACTTGCACTCATTTACATTTTATCGACTGTTTGTGAAAAAGTTTGTGAACACCATAACACCTGCTTTCTTCAAACTGCTGTTACAAACTTGGAAGCAGACAGCTTTATAAGATGTATTTGTATGCTGTAGACTTACTTTCCCTCCATTAAAACTAATGAAGGCAAACATGTTCCAGCAGGTTTAATACACAAAGTAAGCTCCATGAAGACAAGTTCTGAAATGGTTCGAGGTGGAGAACTGGAGTGGCAGTCATAGAGCCCAAGTACATTTTAGGTGAATTCTAAAAATCAGTGCCTGACCTCAATATTGCTCAATAATGCGGTTGAATGAGTGAAAATCCCCGTAGCCATGCTGCAAAATCTTCCCAAAGGACTGGGGGTTATTTTATCAGTGAAGTGACTAAATCTGGAACAAGATGTTCAAAGCCCATGTGGGTCTGATGCGCAGATGTGCAGTTGGTATTTTCATGATGGTAAAATGGACCAAAGCACGTAAATCACATCTCTCCATCTATATTTATTTGAAAACTAGATGTGCCCGCGCCTTCGTCCGTGTGAAATTTAATTGCGCACTCGAGTTGGTTTAAAAAAAAAAAAAAAAGTACAACGCCATCTGTTAAATTTTTGGAATAAACTAATATTTTTGTGTTTTAGTGAAGTGCACGGAATGAGGATGTGAGATTGCGTTTATTAAGTAGGTTTCAATTGCACACTCCATAAGCGCGTATTTAAAAAATATACAGCTCCAAATAAAGTATTATTTTTTTTAAATGATATAAGGGTGTTTTCCACTTAAAATTTAAAGTAGTACATCATCTCTTCCTGTGGGCCGTTTGTGATGAAACAAACCCTAATGTTACCTCAAGCTCCGCCAAATACACCTGTGAAAACCCCATTAAAATTTTGCTTTTGCACAAACAGATGGACCAAAATTCCATAAACCATCTTGATGTGTTCTATTACTCATCTTATGTCTCCCAATTTATTTTGTCACAAATATCTTCAATGTACTGACACAACGTTACAGTTTAATCTTCATCCTGAGTTACTGATGGGCTATGTATACATTACCAGCCAGAAGTGACACAATTCTGATATTTCCCCCTAATTTGACAGGTCTGAACGCACAAATCTGATCCTTTTCAGATCGGACCCAAGTCATTTTCATCAGTGATCCTGGATCAGATACATATCTGATACAGGCGTTCATAGGATCTGAATGAGAACCGTGAGGTTGGATGCGGTGCATGTGGCGGGCGTTTCGGCAGCGCTGGGATTTCATAGCAGTGCTGAAACAAGAAAAGCAGGTCGGCGGGTTTTCTTCTGTCTTTTGGACTGCTTGGAATCCTCCAGAATGAAACCCTAAGCATATTTTTTTGCTTAAATCTCACCTCAGCTGCTCCTGCTGTGTTTTAGCTGAGGTATCGACGTGCGCATGGGTGTCGTTTCAAAGGACAATTGTGTACGCCTTAGAGACAGATAAAAGCCACTTGTAATTATGACGTGTCATGATGTGCAAATCCGATTTAACCAATAATCGGAATCGATCAATGTGGCTGGTAATGTGAATGTACACTAGACATGGAGATTTACTGTTTTCAGTAGGAGTTTCTCCTTCCTTTTTGTACACAGTTTGGTCAGTATAATAGTTAGTGACTCTCTCTCTCTCTCTCTCTCTCTCTCTCTGTTAGATTGCTTTCTAAAAGCGTTGCCAACAGAATTCCCCATCAGTACATCATTTCATCCTGACAGTGTAATTGTACTTAAGAAATGCTGCTCCAATCATAAAACCTGTGATGATCGTTACAAACTAATTTTTTTACTCTTAGATTTTTATAGAAGGGAAATGATGTGTAATACTGTACTGTCCAGTGTCACTCCTAAAACACAACTAATTTATATTATACTAAACATCTCTTGTGTTATATTTTTTTCATTGTCTTCGGCGCATCTGGCTGTTTAATGTCACACGATTCAAGGGATTAAGCTGCTCAGCCACCGTTGTCCACAGTCCATTATGGTAGTTTGTGAACACCTGACTTTTAGCATTTTTAACTATTCCACTTTTAGTCTCCTTTTGCTCTTAAAATATCCTGGAGAGGACTTTCCACTGCATTTTGGAGCGTGGCTCTGGGGATTTGTGTCCATTCGGCCATAAGAGCATTAGAGATGAGGACTAGTGCACAGTCAGCGTTTGAATGGTGCTCGGGTTGTGTATAGGAACATTGTTGTGATGGAATCGGTTTGAGCCTCTTGTTTCCAGTGAAGTCACATTGTCATGACACGTGAAACAAAGACATCCTGTACAGTTGTGCGCTTTCCACTTTGTAGAAGCTATTTGAGGAGGACTCTCGTACAGGGATGATTGTGTCTGAAATCCTTCCACGAATTTTTTGTATTATTTATTATATAGGTATGAAGGTTGTATCTTAAATCTGATCTAATATGAAGAATTAACTTGTGATAAAATTCACTGCCTTTTGTGTTTTTACTATTGTTGCATTGGAACGGCAAGCCAGTTAGATCCCTACCCCCCAATGTGATCATGTACAAGAAGATTCCCAAACCCAGCTTGATGCCTAACTTTGTAGTTCTCTGTGACTCTCCAGTTGCTCATTTACATTTGGAGAAGTCTGAGGTATGAAACAAAGTCTTTTTTTTTTTTTTGAAGAATTAGCAGACACACTTCTGAAACCTGTTGTGTTAACTCCTTAAAGAAAGTAAAATACGGGACCTTTAAATCTAACCATGAACTTTAAGTCACTTAAAGGAAACCAAGTAAAAGTGCAAACATGTACCGTTAAGTGCGCTATCTCAAGACATTTTTTTTCCAGCCCAGATGGTGTAATATTAGTAACATTTATTAAAATACGGCTAAAGTGATGTAACGTTGAGAAAATCTCCAATTCCTCCCCGTCACTAGGAGGCTCCCACATGCCATGCCAGCTGACCACATCTTTTCGAACTGCTCGCTCACGAACCGTTGGGGGCGGCGTAACACACTCGGAGGACAGAGCTATCCGCCCCTTCCACTTGCGTGAGCTCACAGACGCCCCTGATTGGCTGTAGAGCCGTGATTAATGTTGGAGCACTAAGTACCTCTCATCCCTCCCCTCTGAGAGAGCTCGGCTAATCAGCTCTCTCTAGACCTCCGGCTGCGAGGGGTTACAGCATTACTCGGGAGTCGAACTCGCGATCTCCAGATGATAGGTCGAGCGCTTTACCACTGTGCCACTCGAAGGTGTAAATCTCAGGTTTAAATAAATATAAATAAAAAAAACGTGTGCCAGGTGTTCTTCTACATCACCATTCATGAAGTGCTAAAGTATGGAATATTGAGTGTCCAAGTACCTGGGGAGAAAAAATGACCAGAGCCATCAATATATGGGGATGAAAACCGACTAAAGTTCAGTCACTCTGGTTTTCTGTATAGAAACCATTGAGATAAATTATTTAGCTGAAAGCAGCTCTCTGGGCCGAAGAATAACTACAGTGCTCGAGACAAGATGAACGTTTTTTTTTTACCCCCTGATTTTCTTAACATGAATGGCATGGCTTATTTCAAACCATTCGGTAGTAGTTCATGTGCATGCTCTGTCCCATCTGGATTCACAGCGCATCCACGCTCGACCAGATCACTGGGCAGTCACTGAGCGTGTCCTCACAACTATGCTCTTCGGACACGAGAGGAAATGGATCTGCCAGTGCATCTTTTTCTGGATGGTTCTGTTGTGCTATAGCTTTGGATCTAAATAAGCTGAATTTCCACTGTCGCTCCATCAGCACTGATTGGCGTGCAACTCCGGCTGGGTTTTCAGGAAGCTTGTGACAGCATCTCTTTTGGCATCTTTCAGCCAAGCTGTGATGGTGGAACCAGTTTGCGGACCGTGAGTGATGGGCATTGTTTTCACAACAGACCGACAGATTCTGTATGTTTGTGTGCAACAAAGAGCCAGAAGGTGTGTGGGAAGGCGGCGCTTTGTTCAGGGAGTTTTGTTTAGCCCAGCAGCTGTCTGGCAGATGGAAAAATCCTTTGCAACCCAAACCCTGTCTGCGTGTCTGTGTGGGTTTTGGTTTAAACCTGCAACGTAGCTTTTCGGTCAATTTATTTGTACTTTTCTTTTGTGCCACTTGGCCAAAATGGTGCGATTGGCACATAATTGGTTATGTCTGAGGATACCAGTCATGGCTGATTAAGCTGAAAACCAGATGATTGCTCAGTGCATCTATAGCGCAGAGCCTGTCAGAGATTTGTACATAACAGTTTATCTAGTTAAACTCCTACAGCCAGTCTCCTGCAGCTGTTCTCTATTGTATCCTGCACTGATCTGTACGTGTTAGCTACTACTGTATATGTAAGTCTAGTATGTGCCATTACAATTGTATTGCCCTTGATCAGGGTCTGGAGAGCGATTTAGGATTCAGCCTTGTGTTAGAAGCTAATTAGTTCAATATTCAAGGGACATGCTTCGTAATTACAACTAAGCCAAACATGTACACTGCCAGGTGTAATATTTGTATATTGTGATGCCAATGCCAGGAAAATTCCTTTTTAATAATGATACATTTTGGCCTTTCATGAATAATGATGCAAGATCATGAAGTTTGTGGTGAGAAAAATTTATTAGATTCATTAGATGCTTTGTGGCTTGTGGGAGAAGTGTAAGAGGATGGGATTAATGACTAAGTGACCCATGAGTGACCTCATGCATGCATGCGTTCTTGTTTTCGCTGAGATCCTAATTAATTATTGTCTTAGGTTTTCAATGTTTCCTTTCAGTGTTTTTTTTTTTTTTTTTTGTAATGATTTGATCTGTTACAGAATAATAATTACAGTTTGTCTTTGTTGTTTTTTGCAGATTCTACACTGAGCTTAATGCTAGAATCCTTCTGATGTAGCCAAATGTGTTTTTTTTTTTCTTTTTTTTTTTTCTTCTTCTTTTTTTTTAAGGGCTGACGAATGGCGTGTTCGTGTGATTGGTGTTGATTTATTATCCTCGTACCTGCATGTGAGAAACATGATCCAGACACGATCCTGCATCGCTTACTGAATCAAACTCATCCTTCTATTGCTGCTCAACACTAGACCTTTGTGTCCTTGTGCAATGTAGACATTCGCAGCTCATGCGTACACATAGTGTGCACGCTCATCCTGTCTGACTTTCCTCATATTTGCTTTTCGCGAGATGCCGGAGTCCCTCCCACACAGCTCTTCGCCATTTTAAGCCTATCCTCCTGAGGCTGTTCTGATGAGTAACTGCATTCACATCTCCACATTAGATGTTTTAGGTCAGCGCAGAACAAAGTAACCCATATTTATCATATCACACCTTTTGATTGAAAAACTTGGGTTGAACACAAATTGTTTCATGCTGACTGTGTTCGGGTTGACCTTTTAGCTTGAGTAAGACTCCAAGCTGTTCAGGTGCAATTTAATACCACTAACCTCCGTCTCAGTCACTTTATCCTATAAAGAGAATCGTCATGCCTGTCCATAGCTCCTGCTTTCTTCTTGTCTGTGACGGCATGACAAAACATTCAGCAGTTCTGTCAGCTTGCTTAGAGGCTCATGCATATGTGACTCTCGGCATTTTAGCTTCAGTGTGCTAAAATATGTTTAAGAGGAATAGACTGTGTCTTAAAAATGCTAAAATTCTGATATTTATAAAGTGACTGGTGTATTATTTAAAAACGTTCAGTGCAGAGTTACAATTTGTTTTTCAACGATGCAGCCTTGTTCCATGTGTAATGTCAAGTCAAGTTGGCGTTTGTCATTTCAACCATATACAGTTCAGTACACAGCGAAACGAAACAGCGTCCCTCCTGGACCAATATGCTACACACAAACAACATAGATTAACGACATAAATTAACAAAAACTAACCAGCTACAGTAAGTACTATACCAAAAGACAACATAAAGTTCACAAGCAACTGTGCAAACAAGAGCGGCAACATGACAAACAACATGAAACAATCCAGTACTGTGGTAATGAGGTTCTGAGTTGAGTTAAGATAAATAGTATTGTAGGACAGTTGCATTTTATATAAGCATTTTTTGTGTGTGAGAGCCCTGTTGCTAGTTAATTAATGGCAAATTTTTGCTCTTTAGCAAGCGGTCAAGTATCGCCCAATTCTGTAGTTTTCTGTTTTTTATTAAATCTACATGAAATAATAAGAGATTGGAATTCTATCCAATAAACATCTCTCTTTATTGGATTTATTTCTCTTTGTTGCCTTCCAATAAATAAAACTTTTAAATTTATGATACTATGATGTCTCAGGTCTTGATCGTATTTGTTTAGAATAGTCGGAAATAAATAAATAAATAAATAAATAAATAATACTCCACAATAAATAGAACATTTTACTTGGCAGGTCCTAATAACCCCTGTGATCGGGGATCGCTGATCGGTCCACCATGATCAGAGCACCCCTAAATTTTCAGCATTCACTGAAGCTTGACATGACTGAAAATAAATTGTCACAGTGTTCAAACGTACCAGTCATAATGTAACCTTTAGGATCCTGAAACTTGTGGCTTAAGCAGAGGGTCCGGTATCAGAGGATCTGTGGTCTGTGTGTGGGAACGTCTGAGTGTGATACTAATGGCTTAGTGAGTCATTACCAGCATTTGTGCGCTTCTTGTTCTGTCTAATGTGAGAGAGTTTCTTCATTAGGGTTCTCTGACATGTTTTTCCCTTGGGTGTATATTAATGTATAGGATTTGTTTTTGCATTTGTTAGATTTGAAAATTTGCTATATGCTGTAATAGTAATGCTAAAATGCTCCTTGTAGGTGCTTTCTGAGGTCTGTTAATGCTTCCAAAACATGTTTGTGTTAATATTTTTCACTTTATTTTCCAGTTGATTAAATGGATGACAAGCTTAGCTAAAGGAAGGCAACTGGCTCCTTTTTAATATTGTTGGGTTTCTGAAACTGACTTTGGTGCATTAGATCTCAATCCGTTTATAACAGAACTGTCTGTTTACGACCATTATGTGGGTTGGGGTGGGTGGTACGGCAGAAATGCCATATCGCGATATGTAAACAGGATATATTACGATTAGACGGGCAACAGATCAGAAGACTCGTAGATCAGCACGTATTACAAGGCTGTGGTTCAGGTACTTTTTTTTTCAGATCAGAGGGGAAAAAATTTAACCAATCTAGTTTTATTTTCCTTTTATTATTAGTAATACTTAAACACCTAAAGCAAGGAACTATTGCCCATAGTCTAAAATAAACACAGCATTTAAGATGTCCAATGTTTAGATAAAATCTTAAATTAAAAAAAATATATATTTTAGTTTTTGTTTAATTCTCAACTGCTAAAGTGCAATACAAGGAGTAATAATATTAATAATAATAATAATAATAATATGATGACGATGAAAACAAAGTATGTACATACAGAATTCAGTAACAGTACGACTGAAATTATTTGGCTTGGTATTTGGTATTTATTTATATAGGACTTTCGGCACTGCCTAGGTGGGATTTTGTCAGTATAATTTGGCAACCCTGATGGGCACTGTGTGTTAGAGAGAGTCTGAGTGAGCTAAACTACAACTTATATACATGTGAGAGAGAATTTGAGTATTATTTCCAAACATGTACATTTTATTTTTTTGAATAAAATACAATTTTCTGTTTTTATTCATTTATATTCCATGATGCAATGGAATGAAGTTGATTTGTATTGATCTTTCCCCACAGTTTAGCATTCATGTGAACCGCAGATTGACTTAAAGTGAAACTGATTGATCTTTAGCTTATCCGCCTGAATGAGAAACACCGTTTTAGGTCTCATTCCTTCCTCATTTAATTCACAATGGAATTTTTTATTTTTTTTTTACCAAAAAGAACGAGAGAAAAAAAACTCTTAAACAATTTACTATTAGGTTTTCTGTCTGTAATTGTTATAAAAAAAAAGAGAGCCTATTATAAAAGTGCTTTAGTGATGAAGTGCATTAAAAATCTTACGTCTGAGCTAAATAATAGGGAAAAAAAGTATTTTAATCTAAGTTAAGCAACGTTAGTATAAAGATTTCCTTATTCCTGGTTATTCAGCTGTGTAATATTTGTAAATTGATGTGATTTGTGGAATCTTTTAGATTATGCCACCAGTTCTGTTGCCCCAACATTTTTCCTATAATGAATTTATTATAAACGTGTGTGAGACTGTTGCTCATTGTGTGTCTTGCAGGGACGAGGACATAGCTGAGGCTCTGGACTCTGTGAGTGGGAATCAGGATGCTGAGAAGAACGGTCTCATTCAGGTCCAAAACCTGCTGCCTCATCAGAGAGCCAAGCTTTGGATGGTGAGTCTTGTGTGCAAACTAATAATGTAGCTAGTCCCAGTTTTCACAGATATTACACATAAAGGACACATGACTTTGCATGGTTAAAGATGTACAGCAGTTATCACGTAGTGTGTACTCACTTTTGTTGCCAGCTATTTTGACAATAATGGCTGTATTTGAGTTTGAGAGGACGCTAAAGCTCTACTGTTATACAGGCTGCACAGTGACTACTCTAAAATATATCCAAGTTATACTAAAATGTTTGCTGAAAGTAGAGGGGTGTACTTTTGTGAGTGGGTTTATTATGGACCTGAGCAGGTGAACTGTGTGCTAACTCTCTGCGTGAGAGAGATCTTTACCGCAGCTCCAGCTGCTCCCTGAAGGACACTGAGAGCTGCCCTATCGATCCAGCGCTCATTACTGAAACCCGAGCTGGTCACTGTGGACAGAGCTGTGATGTACTGTGATCAGCAGCTTTTTTTGGTCTCCTCTGGTGTAGAGGCGCTTTTAAGCACAGCTCGGTATCAAAGCCCATCATCAGTCTTTCTCTTTCTCTCCTCCTTTCACTTGTATTCTGTCCTCCCTCTTTTGCCTCGATGACTGATGATGTACGATTTTCCTTCCCTGTCTTTCAGATTGCTCTAAATGTGGCGGGTAAAGGAGACAGTTTATCCTCATGGGACGGGGCTTTGGATTTACCAGAACAGACGCTCGTACACAACCGAAGCCAGCAGCTCATTGGTGAATAGCTGTGATCACGTCTTCTAATGTGGCTGTATAAGAAATAAGAAGCTACTCACTGTATCAGCTAGGATGTATGATTTGTCGAGTTAAAGGTTTTATTAATTTGCTTATTGAATCTATGAATTTATTATTGAGGAAATTTCCTCCATGCTTCCAGAGTTCAAGTGGCATTTCAAATTAAAATTTTCAAATTCAAATTTTATTCGTCACATACACAGTCATACACAGTATGATATGAAGTGAAATGCTTATGTTTCAATGACGAAAACTAGTTTGCACCTGTTTTGAAGAACAGATTGCCAAATAGCGCACACTTGCATGTTTATGTGGTATTTATTAATCCAACATCTATCAAAGCTTGGTGTTGACTGGAAGGAATTTGCACTTACCTAGGAATGACTTAATCAAATTTAGACTATTTGTACCTCTGTATTGTAACTGGCTCCTTACCTACCTAGAATTTAGATTAGAACGATTTGGTAGATTTATTTATATTTGTTTCATCTTAAAATCCTTTTTAATATGTGAACATTAATGTGACTTCCTGCAGATTTGTTATTTTTATAACAGGTTGCAAAATTGCAGATGTGTCTTAAGGGCCTAACTGTTGATGGAATGATCACCGATTATACTCGATTAGTTACTTTACTCTGTATTTTGATAGATTATGAAAAGTGGCAACTGATTTTAATCGTTAAATTCTAAACACTCCATGTTGCATGTTTTTTCTGCATAACGGCTGCGTAGTCGTCCAAGGAAGGCGTGTGCATATAGTGTAGATAACTGCCCATGCTCATGACACAGTTGTGTACAAAGCCAGACGATGGAACTCAAAGTGACCTGTTATATGATTTTCCTTGAAGGAAATAAAAAGAGATTCTACAATATGTGGGCATACTTCTGTTTTAGAAAAAATAAATAAAAAATAAAATAAAAAAAAGAAGAGTAGTGATGGGAATCACCCAGACCACCTTATATTATCCTGATATTATTAAATACCTACAGTATATGCTGACTTGGTTTGAATTGTATATTCTGTATCATGATTTTATAAATATCCAGATACATTTTCAATATATAGACAATTACAAAAGCTTGTACTATGCGAATTGTTCAGGGTGCACCACCTGTAGGATTATGGAGGAAGTGCAACATTTTATCACTTCAAATGCAAACGTATAGAAATTAAAAATGTATATTTTGCAGTCAGTGTAGTAATGCATGAATTGATACAAAAGCATCATGATTCATAACCAAATAGTTTTTTTTCCCCCCTCCTCATCTCTAATAAAGAGCGTGAGCTGCACAATCTGTCACAAGATTGTTAGCAAGTGTAAGTGGTAAATATTAGTTAGCCTACAGTGACCATGTACTTCTGCTTGGACAGCTGTCTCATGTTTGTAATGTTGGTATATTCTCTAATAGATGTTGTCCTAGCTGATTATCTAATGATGGTACTTTGATTTAAGGGAAATTGATGTACATATATTTAATGCAGTATTGTAGTAATAGTGAATGGTGGAGAGAGAAATCTTCCACGAAAAAAGTATAAGATATGCATTGTACTGTGGAATGGTTACCGACTTCCAACTTTAGTATTTAACTATTTTAACGGTTTTGATTTGTAAGTTACATCACCTCAGAATGATGATACAGTGCCCTCCATAATTATTGGCACCCCATGGTTAAAATGTGTTCTTTAGATTTGAAAAAATTCAGTTTTATTCTAAATAACATGGGACCACAATGGGAAAAAAGAGGAAATTCCAACCTTTAATTCAAGTGCATTTATTCAGTGGAAAAAAAAATCCCACATTAAGAAATATTTCTTTTACATCAAATCATGGGTGCCACAATTATTAGCATCCCTGATGTTTAATACTTTGTACAACCCCTTTTGCCAACAAAACAGCACCTAATCATCTCCTATAATGTTTCACAGGATTAGATTAGAGAACACAGAAAGAGGGAGCTTCGACCATTCCTCTTTGCACAATGTCTCTAAATCATCCAGTGACCTGACTCCTTTCCTCTGTACTCTCGTCTTCAGCTCACTCCACAGGTTTTCAATGGGGTTGAGGTCTGGGGACTGAGAGGGCCATGTGAGGAGCTTGATTCTGTGTGTGGTGAACCATTTGTGTAGTTTGGCCACATGTTTTGGGTCATTATCTTGCTGAAAGACCCTGTGACGACCCATCTTCAGCTTTCAGGCAGAGCCCACCAGATTTTGCTTTAAAATGTCCTGGTATTTCAAAGCATTCATGATGCCATGCACCCTAACAATGTTCCTAGGGCCTCTAAAAGAGAAACAGCCCCACAGCATCACCGATCCTCCCCCGTACTTCACAGTGGGCATGAGGTGCTTTTCTGCATACTCATCTTTTGTGTTCCACTTAGAGTGTTTGTTGCCAAAAAGCTCTATCTTGGTCTCATCTGACCAAAGAGCACGGTTTCAGTTGAAGCCCCAGTACCGCTTAGCAAACTCCAAACGTTTGCGTTTATGATTGTTTGCATGTAGATAGCGTCTGATGGTTGTTTTGAGACTTTGTGACCCCAATATGCTATCATTTGTTGCAGTTCTTTAACAGTGAGCTTTGGAGAATTTTATATTTCTCTTACCATCCTCCTCACTGTGCGTGGACGAAAAATAAGCTTGCGTCCTTGTCCAGGCTTGTTTACTACTTTTCCAGTTTTTTAAAAACTTCTTGATTTAATGACTTCTTTGATTTAAAACTTAATGATTCCTCTCACAGTAGATATGGGCAGGTGCAGGCGGGTGGCTATTTTCTGGTACCCTTTGCCTGACTTGTGAAGGTCGACACACATCTGCCTTACTTGAATGGTGTGTTCCTTTGTCTTTCCCAAGTTGAAGAGTGGATAAGAGAAATTGCCTCTGTATCACATCATATTTATCACCCCAGGGAAGCAGGAATACTAATTAAATGTTCCTAGGTACTCTGATCAACTTTGTAAACTACTGTAGAAATGACAGAAATACTTCAATTACATTTATTTTATAGGAATTGTTAGGGGAGCCAATAATTGTGGAACAGGATATTATATGAAAAATAATTATTTGTTAGTCAGGGATTTTTATTTCCCCTTAAAATTCACTTCATATTCACGTTATATTTTTCTACAATTTTCAGTGTGACAATATGCTTCTGCAATAAAAACTGAATTTATTTTACGGCTTTTAACACATCTTAACCAGGGGTGCCAATAATTATGGAGGGCACTGTAAATATATGAACGAAGAGAGTATGTAAATCCTCTTTCAATGCAGCATTGCATTGATAAAATGCAAATGCACCTGTATTTGTTAGTTGACCCAGAAAACTATTTTTCCCAAGATTTAAGTCCAGGTCCTCAATGACATCGAAATGTACTATTGCTGCTTTCTATTGATTAATTTAGCGATTATAGTATTTTTTTTATTTGATGATTAGTTTTATTTTTCACTGTTAACCTAATTTTCTTTGAGGTGATTCATCCTTATATTAACTTGCCTGGAGATAATGACTATAAATGTTTAATTCTGTGTTTAGATGAGCTGGGACTTCCTGCAGAAGAGGGCCGGGACCTAGTGGGGGACGTGGAGGCGGTGATCACTTTTTACTGTAAGTCACGAAATGTGACATTCACATCTGAACTCTGCTGGCCGAGCCTGCTCAAACCCCTGCTGGGTCTCCAGTTGGCTCGCAGCGACCTCTACAACTGCTTCTATGCCATCATGAATAAGTACATCCCCAGGTATGTGGCACAAATCTGCTTTAAAATTAAACTGTTTTCAGGTTTTCATTTCCTCAGTCTAGTGCCTTTCTCTTTCTGTAGGGACTGTGTATCGAAGGGGCGACCATTCCACCTGTACAGACTGCTGCTGCAGTACCATGAGCCTGAACTCTGCTCATTCCTTGACACCAAAAAGATGACACCAGACTCGTACGCCATTAACTGGGTCAGTATGTTAACTGTGCTCTCGTTGGATATTCTGGATTAGACTGATTTGCAGCTTCACTAGAACAGTTGTAACATCATTTAATTTAGCTCTGTGCTGTATGTACTGTAGCATTCAGTTTCCCCTGACCTTAAGTGTACGTTGTTCCTGTGTCTCTACAGTTGGGCAGTCTGTTCTCTAGCCACTGTCCTCCTGAGGTCACTCAGGCCTTGTGGCACATCTACTTCCAGCAGGCCGACCCCTTCCTCATCTTCTTCCTCATGCTCGTCATTCTTGTCAATGCCAAGTACGTGTGTCTTCAATATGTAGTTCTTAAGACTTTTATTAAGACCGTTATTTAAATTCATTATAATGTTTGTGTGGTTATATATTTTGTTTTTGCTTTCTTATCTAGAGACATGATTCTTTCCCAAGAAGGAGACAGTAAAGAGGAGCTCATAAGTGAGTTGTTTGTCTAATCGTATTCACCTTATGACCATAAACAGAATGATTACTTGTAATGTCGTTCTTTCTTTTTGGACTGTTTTTTTTCCCACATACAGTACAGACCAAAAGTTTGGACACGCCTTCTCATTCAAAGAGGTTGAATTTGTATTATGGCAAGAAAAAAGCAGCTAAGTGAAGAAAAAAAACGAGTGGCCATCATTACTTTAAGAAATGAAAGTCAGTCAGTTCAAAAAATTGGGAAAACTTTGAAAGTGTCCCCAAGTGCAGTCACAAAAACCATCAAGCGCTACAAAGAAACTGGCTCACATGCGGACCGCCGCAGGAAAGGAAGACCAAGAGTCACCTCTGCTACGGAGGATAAGTTCATCCGAGTCACTAGCCTCAGAAATCGCAGGTTAACAGCAGCTCAGATCAGAGAGCAGGTCAATGCCACACAGAGTTCTAGCAGCAGACACATCTCTAGAACAACTGTTAAGAGGAGACTGTGTGAATCAGGCCTTCATGGTAGAATATCTGCTAGGAAACCACTGCTAAGGACAGGCAACAAGCAGAGGAGACTTGTTTGGGCTAAAGAACACAATAAAGAAAACTCTTTGAATGAGAAGGTGTGTCCAAACTTTTGGTCTGTACTGTATTTGTCTCAATGCTTAAAAGTGAGTGAGGATTTTTACAACAACTTCTTAGGAGCCTCACTTAATACAGATCATCTATCTTAAAACCAGTTAGTTAGCGGAATATCATCTCTTAGTGATGACTTAACTTAAGATCAAAACTTTTGGTTGCAGTGTGAACTGAAACCTTTTAGTGTTTTCAGGTCGCTGGGTGGGGTTCCTTCGGGTACTCCGGATTCCTCCCACAGCTGAAAAACATGCAGATTAGTCTAATTGGCATTTCCAGTGAGTGAGTCAGACTGTGACAGATTGATGATGATAAATTTTCATCATTAAACACTAAACAGACCCATGACGTTATGACTCCCGTGCCATGCTGTCCGCAGGACATTTACATATTTTTCCCTAACTGCTTTTTGCTTAAGTCTCAAGTGTGTCTTTCTATTGCCTAGACAGCGTACACTTGGAAGTGTGTCATACACTGTATCAAACAAACATAGTCCATAAGATGTGTATGCAGCATGGCTTTAAATTTAAGGCATTGTTGCTGTGCTCTCACATTACAGTTCAGTCTTCAGTCTTCTCCCATGATGACCAGTCACTCCCTGCTAAAATGGGCCTTGAGTATAGAGAGGCAGTTTTATTAATACCTGTCAGGGTCTTTATTTAAATGTGCTGTTGCCGCCGTACTTGCATTTGTCCAGTAACAGCCCGTAGCACCTTCAGTAACATGGTAAATTAACTTGTCCTCCTCTTCTGCTCTCAACTTTTCCTACTGTGACAATGCACTATATGATCTTGCCCCCTCCTTCCCAGTCGGCTCTGTTTGCTTCAGTCCTCGGCTGTGTCCTTGCGGTGTCAGAGGACCGTAATGAATAGCTGGCAGTGTTTTCTTAGCCTGAGAGACATGGCTTGCCCATCACTAATGGTGTTGCATGCTGCAATCGTGGCAATGCTTCGTCAACACAGATGTACAGGTACCACATGGATCATGTGCATTGTTTCAAAACGAACATCCTGCCTTTCATAAAGAAATCTTCAGACAAGATCTAACAAATTATAAATGGACATTTTTAGGTCATGAAATGAGGTGCTCTGCATTCAAGTGGTCCGTGGTACTATACACCAGCTCTAACAATAGAACTCGTATTTTAATTATCACATCAGTCAGTTATGGCAAATATAGGAGTAACAAGTTACTTTTTCTGTCCTTTTAATGAAAATACATGTAAGTTCAGAACGGACGATGGTACAAATAAATGTTTTCTACCGTAGGACCTTTTCTTTTTTTTTTTTAAACCACAATATCGTGTTCATAAACATTTCTATAAACATGTGCATGTGTGTATGCTTAGAAACACTGGAACAGTCACCTACCTTGTTGGAGGCTGAGGACATTGAGGATCTATTTTCACTTGCACAATATTACCAAAGCAAGACGCCCCTCTCTCTCCGAAAGGTGAGTTTTCATCTTTAGCAGAATTATCGGCGTAATGATGGGTGCTATGAATGTATAGGTCAAAGTCCAAAGTGTGTATATGCAATTCAACTGAATAACAATGTGTAAACTGCAATTTAATCAAATGTAATGTGCATCTTGGTATTTTTTTATTTTAGATATTTTAAATAGAAAAATTATTTTGGATATCACTTTTATTGTATATTAAATTCAGAATAATAATAAAAAAAAGATACTTGAAAAGCTTTTTACAAACCTAGGTGCAATATATAGGGAAAGTAAGATGCTAAATGTGTATTATCCATATGTGTGTTGGTGTAGGAAAACCAGAACCTGTTTGGCAGCAGTCTGGTGGCTCTGAAGGAGGAGGACATGGACCTGAGTCAGGCTCTGTGTCTCCCAGTGTCCGTACCTGAGATCCTGCAGGCTAATCAGCTCCAGTCTGTGAGTAGTTCAGTTTCAGACAGTCTGCTCTTTCCATTATAAAGAAAACCACCCAATTTGAGTGAGCCATGTTGCAGTAAACCTCAGGTCTCTAACTCTTATCAGTCTCAGTCTCTAAGTGTACATGTGTGTGGTTTCAGGAGGGAGTGCGTTTCTTTGTAGTGGACTGTCGGCCAGCAGAGCAGTACAATGCTGGACATTTGTCCACCGCCTTTCACCTGGACTCTGATCTGGTAACGCTTTTCTTACACTTGTAGATGAGTTTTCCTTGTTCTTGTCTACCTTTTTCTTCCTTCTTTCCCACTTCCCTACCTTTTCTGATTCTTCTTTCTCCTCATCCTCTTTACCTTTTCATTGTTTGTCTCATTCTTCTCCAGTTCCCTTTTCTCAGCTTCCGTATTTTTCTTTTGTCCCTCCGTCCTCATCTCTTCCTCCTTCTATTTTTTCCTTCCTTTATCTTGCCTGTGGTCCTCCTTCTGCTTTTTCTTTTTTCCAAAATATTTTTATTGAAGAAAGAATATACAGTACTTGCACTTATAAAAAAAAATACAATTTACATTTCTTAATTTTCCTAAATATATATATATATAGAACACACTCAACAAAAAACAAACAAAGAACAACCTTCCTTCTGCTTTTTCTACACTTACTCATCTTTCCTACAGTCTCCTTTTCTTCTTTATTCATTCTCCTTCTTCGTTTTCAAGTCATCCTTTCTTTTTTCCCTCCTATTTTCCTTTTTTCCCCTGCTGCTTCTTCTTCTTCTTCTTCTTCTTCTGCTTCTTTATACGGGTTGGCGCTGTAATATTTGTTGATGAGATTCCTTAACACACGTGCACTAAATAAAAGAAAATAAATAAAAGGCAAAGTTTTATACTTTTGCCCAATTTGTTACACCTCTCATTGTTTTGCTGCTTCCCTCAGATGTTGCACAATCCATCCGAGTTTGCACTGTCTGTAAAGTCACTGCTGGAGACGCAAAAGCAGTCTCTGGAGTCGGGCTCGGTGGCCAGCGGTGAACATCTGTGCTTCATGGGCAGTGGACGCGAGGAAGAGGACATGTACATGAACATGGTGCTCGCTCACTTCCTGCAGGTCCGTCATTAAAAGCCTTCCTCCAGTATCGGATCAGCTGTACACTAGAAGAAAAATGCTGTTTAGTGATGCTTTTCGTAATACTCCAAAGAGAATTATTTTCCTGAACCTGCATGTCCTGAATTGTTGTACTATTCTAATACAATTACATTTTATTTCTTAAAACAAGTTAGGTTGTAATCTTTTATAGTTAAATGAACTATAGACAATTTTATAGAAATCTTCAAGAATTTATGGCCTCCATACTCCGAACCTAGAAGCTGTCCAAGAGACTCATTCTTTTTCCTGCCTTTTTAGCAGTGATGATGATGATGATGATGATGATGATGATCTGTTGTGTTTATGATCTGTTTAGCTTGTGCCATGTTAAAAAATAATCGAAATTAATCAATAAATGTTTTTTATTTGGTAGAAAAACAAGGAGTATGTCAGCATTGCAAAAGGTGGATTTATGGGTAAGTAGATGCAACGTGTCATGATGACCATAACGATCACTTCATTTCATTTCTATGCAGACATCTGTCACTGACACAAACAGAAAGAAATCCTCTCCCTTTGAAGTTTGTGATCTTCTCCTAGCATCTCCTCATCACTTAGGCTGTTTAGTTGCAGTGTTTAAATACTGTGGTTGAGGACTGATGAGGGCTTTCTGCTTGTGTTTTTGTGTGTGTTCAGCACTGCAGCAGCACCTGGCAGACATCAATGTGGAAGGGCCAGACAACGTGTATGTGCATTGGATAGTCAGCACTTCAGGATCTCACAGCAGCCTCAGCTCAGCAGATGTAAGTGTAGCGTGTGTGCGTATGCATGCGGGCTCGTGAGTGTGTGAGAGAAAGAGAGAGAGAGATTTGTTTCACTGCAAAAATTTTTTAGTTTTGTTCTCATGGGCACAGTCTGGAGGCTGTGAGGTCTTCTACTTGAGGGATTTGATGGCCATAGATGCCCCAAAGTCTTTCCATCAATCTTCTAATGGGAGAAATCACAAAACAAGTGCTTTACTGCCATCTTCTGGATCTTAGAGTTATGGCAGATTCTTTGCTTTTTTTTCCTTGCACCAGTTATTGCAGTGTAATTTACTGTTGAAAGGTTAAAAATGTCTGTCTTTCAAACAGGGGGAGCTGAATAGCACAGGGGATGGCAAAGGCGTCAAATCCCTAGTCAACAAAATGACCTTTGCTCTCAAATCCAAGTCGGTTAATGTGAAAGAGAAGGTGATCAGCTTCATTGAAAACACTTCCACTCCAGTGGACAGGTAAGACCTGATACGTCAGTGCCGTAAAGTTCATTCTAAACTATTTTTACGTTATAAATCATGTTTAATAACAAAAACAAACAAAACAATCAATGTACATAAAAAAAAGAATAAATCAAAAAAATGAAATGTTACTTCATGAGGGGTTTAGGGCTCAGTTCTTTTTAACAACAGTTGTCTTGCACCTCTGAGGTTGGGTGTGCTTGGAGTTGTGTGCATGTTCCCCTCCCACAGTCCATAGAGGTGATGTAGCCTGATTGGCATTCCCAAATTGTAGTGTGTGAGTGCACATTTGCCCTGTGATTGGTTGATATGCCATTTAGGGTGTTCCTGCATTTTGGCCTGAGAGAAAGAAGGAATGAATGTGAATTCATTCTGAACTAGACTAACAATGCAAAAATTCATATACATCACTCACTCAGTCATTCATCATCTATACCGCTTTATCCCCCCAATCCGGAAACCCACCAAGCACGGGGAGAACATGCAAACTCCATGCACGGATTCTGGAGGTGTAAAGCGACAGTGCTAACTAAAGTCACTGTGCCGGCTTGTGAATGGAAACCTGGATAAGAATAAATTCTTATCTACAAAGGCTGCAGGTTTTTATTCCAGCAAAGCAAACACACCCAGAGCCACTTGTTTAATCGCGCAATCTTGGTCTCTAATCAACTATCAAGTGCACCTTATAATTGGCCGTAATAAAAGCCTGTAGCCACACCAGGTTTCCGTGTATAAGAGTGAAAACCTCTCCTCCAGAGACTTGAAGAAAACAATGTGATACAACAGAAGTGTCGGGATGATTGAGCAAAGATTGCTCAAGCATCTGGTGAATGTAGAACTAATCTGTGGGCTTACAAGTTATTTGTTTAAAAAAGCTTGTTCACTGGTATGTTAACTCCAATGCCATGTTTTCGTTCCCTTTCATCATATGTTTAAAATGTTTTTCATCCTTTCGTTTATGTAATCATTTAAATTATTTTATCTACTGTTATATTACCAAACAGGGTAATAAACTGATTTCAGTTAATGGCCGTACATGGACGGTAATCATCTGTATGTGGTCGATGCTTAATTTGCTGCAAGACTCATGTAAAGTCACATCCTCTTCACCCATGCCTCTGTTATTCCACACTAGACTATCTTTCACTCTGCCCTGGCCAGAGAAGGGGATACCTGATCGGTAAGAGCCTGTTCCTGTCTGTTTGCCAGCATGAGTGCCTTCAGTGCCCTCGGCATTCCCCGGCAGGGTGGCTCTGCCCTGCCCGACTCGCTGGTGACGGGCAAAGGGGCAAAGTTCAGGCCTTGCTCACTTGCGCATGCACTGTAGCAGACTAACACTCATGTTCATACCTTACAGTAAACGTCTTATCTATCTAGCAGTAGAGTCTTTTTACCAGTTTCTGCTGCAGGTCTGTCTCAGGGTCATTGACTTTATTTTTCCTAGATTGTGTAGTGCTGATTAGTTACATCCTCAGTATGTTGTTTTTCTTGTACATCTACCTGAAGGGTGCTCTTCCCAATGTTTCGTACATTTTCCTCCTCTATTGTAGAGAGATTTTCTTTGTTTTGGTGTAGATTTTGCTGAAAAATCACATTTGCACAATTTCTCCAAATGTCTGGTGACCTGGGGTAGCCTTTCACAAGTCTGTTTCAATATGCACTTAAATATGCAGCAACGTTATGTAATCCTGAGCAGTTTTAGTTCTTCTTGTACTTTATATCTAATATATACCTAATATGTACCTATATATTAGGTAGAATGACTGTTTTTACAACCATTGTTGTTAAACTGTCACCTTGCCCTGGTTGCAGACTGAAACCCAAATGGTTTCTAAGAGATTTGTTTTATCTTTTATATTTTGACCACAACATCATCCACTGGGTTTCCTCAGACTGTCACACAAATTTACTTCATCAATGAAGATTGATGAACTGACCATCATCCTCTGCACCCGTTTCTCACTGGTTCATGCTCGATTGGTTCAAATTACATAAAAAAAAAAAAATCTTTGAATGATTCATATTGTTAACAAACAGAAACATTCCTCTAAAACTGGCCAGGGACTGGACTGAAAATGAGAATCAAACCGTTTTTAAAATGAAAACCAAAAAAGTACTTCAGGAAGCCTGGAGAGCTATTCCACAAGACTCTGTTAAAATACAAGAAAGTCTCACTCTTTGAAAGCAAAATATGAAGTAGAAATAATTCATTCAATTTTTATTTAAAAAAAAGAAACAAAGTACAAAAGAAAAATCAATAAAAATAAGTTCAATTGGGCAGACATTTAAATAAAGAGAAAAATCAAAAATCTGGAAATATGATACAAGGGAAGTGTAGCAGCAGCAGTTATGGTTATCAAATATAATAATCTTCCTTATATTATGTGGAAGAAGGGATTCGGTTATCCAAAAAAATGGATGGTTTCATTGTGTTAAATCGCTTAACCACACGGCAAGCTGTTATTTACATTTACAGATTATAAATCGCAGTATGCAACAACACTGTGTCTTAAATCACAGCTGTGCAACATTACTAATGCTGAGTTACTGCTTCCCAAACCTGGTCCTGGAGGACCCCCTGTGTCTCATATTATAGTTTTTTTTTTCGTGATCTACAACAACTACTTATATTAAGTAAAAGATGTTAATTACCTGATTAGTGAAGTCAGGTATGCAGGGAGCAAAGAAAACACGAAATGTGCAAGGCACTCCAGGACCAGGCTTAGGAACAGATTGGCTAAAGTGCAAAAGATCAGGCACCAAGTGTTCTGGTTGAGGTAAGCTGAACAACTTTACTTAACAGTCAACTTCGATGCTTCAAGCGAGTGAGCTTGCACACATTTCTGTTTAACAGGACTCAGGGTGAAGCGTCATCATGTGGGTCACCGTGGCTGTGCTAATACTAACAAACATCTTGTGTGTGTGATTTTAATGCAAGCTTGTGCCGTTGAGTGTTTTCAGATGTCCTTCATTGCTGACCATGTTACTGACTGGATGATTACCAGAGCAGTGGGTGTTCATGTGTTTTAACCTTCTTGAAAACGAGTGATCATCTTTTACCGTTATCTGTTAAAGCAGACGTTTTCTGCTGTTTTTCTCTCCTGCACGCTTTGGTTATCATCTTGATATCACCGCTTCCATTTTAACCTCTTCCAACTAATCCTTACTTCCTATTACTTTTATAATACTAGATCTGTTTTTTTTTTGTTTGTTTTTTTTTTGTGCTGCTGTTGCCGCCATTTGGAAACATGCACAACTGTTGAATTTTTTTGTCAATGTGTTTTTTATTTGTACATTTGGATGTAATATCTCATACAGTTTTTGGTTTCCCTCCACCAGGCACGTGAGCAGCAGTGACCGTGTGGGTAAACCCTACAGGGGCGTGAAGCCCGTCTTCAGCATTGGCGATGAAGAGGAATATGACACGGGTGAGCATTTAGAAGAAATGCATGAAAATATATTAGAGATGATCCTCCTGTTCTCTTCGACCCAAGTTTTCTGTGTGTCTTTTCAGATGAGATTGACAGCTCTTCAATATCGGATGATGACCGCAAGGAGATCGTGAACATACAGACATGGATTAACAAGCCAGATGTGAAGCACCAGTTCCCATGTAATGAGGTGAAAGAAACTGGTCACATGTTCCCCAGGTGAGACTTAAGCTTTATATGTTCAGCACTGCTAGAGTAGCAGTAGTACCACTGCTGGGTAGTTCAATTCAATTTTATTTATATAGTGCTTTTAACAATGGTCATTTGGTCATTGCACCTTTACAGTGTATGAGTGACAAAAATGTATATAAATCATAATGATCAGATTGTCCTTGACAAATGCGATGGCGATGCTGGCAAGGAAAACCTCGCTGCGATGACAATTGGAAGAATCCTTGAGAGGAACCTTCTCACAATCTCCAGATGCCTCAGGATGGGTATAAAAAGAAAGAACGGGTGGAAAAGAATTAGTGTAGCTAGCATAGCACTAGATGAGCATAGCATTTAGATGTACTGGAGTATGAGGATGAATTATATGTATGCCAGACTAAAGAGATGTGTCTCGAGTCTGCTTTTAAAATGAAAGACTGTGTGTGAGGCCCGAACACTGTCAGGAAGGCTACTCCAAAGCTTAGCAGCTAAATATGAAAATGATCTACCCACTTTCATAGATTTTGATATTCTGGGAACTACCAGAAATCCAATCTTGTGATCTTACGGAGCATGGCGAATTGTAACTAGATACGTGGGAGCTAAACTATTTAGGGTATATATGGTAGCCAGTGCAGGGATGATCTTATATCATTTTATCCATATTTATATGTATTTATTTTATATACATTTTATATATGGTGGCGGCATGTGAGTAACTGTAGCTTGTTTATTTAATCATTGTAGTGGAATTGCACATGTTCTTCATATGTCCGTGATTTCCAGTTTCCACCACAGTGGTATTTTTTTTTTTATTAACTTTTAATTTATATTGTTATGTTTGAGGTGGTAAAATGTTCACCTCCACTATAACCCTGCAGTTAGCGTGCTCTAAAGTTTTCACACATTGGCAGATAGCACAGCATATTTCAGTATCAAGTTTGCTAAGTTTGTTTTATTATTGTAACAAAAAAAAAAGTATTGTGATGATATTGCATCGGCTGGTCCTTGGTGATTCCCATTCCTAGGATCTACAATGTTAAAGCACTTACAAAAGGTAAACGAATGAATAAATATTGTATGCCACAATTCTGAAAAGAAAACTTCTCCTTTGTCTCACTTAAAAAAAATAAATAAATAAATAAAAAGGAATCCAGATAACAAGGAAGATGTGCAGTTTTTTCCACTGATTTAGTGAACTGATAGAGTGCTACCAGATTGCGAGTCAGTGATGTTATCGCTACTGTTCGACATCATTTCTGCTTCTGTAATAGCAGAACTGTACAGTATATATACTTTTAATAATTGATATAATAGAAACATGGTTTTGGAGTTTGTAGGTGAGTGAGATTCCTGATTAATTTTACACACCACTGTATATTCACCTCTCGGTATCCATACTAGTTGTAAGCTTAATTGTTCGGTCTTCCTCAGCCACCTGCTGATCACAGCGACACACATGTACTGTCTGAGGGAGATCGCCTCACGGAAAGGATTCGCCTACATTCAGTCCAGACAGGCATTAAGCTCGGTGGTGAAGATCACCTCAAAAAAGAAGCATCCAGAGCTGATCACGTTCAAGTTTGGTAGCAACAACTCCGCAGGGGTGGAGATTATGGCTGTAGAAAGGTATTTACACCAATCGGATCAGGTTAAATATTAATTTATATCACTTATATAATTATTATATGATATGATTGAATGATGTATCAGAATAATTATATAAGTTGTTCTGGAGTAGATAATTGATGTACATGTGACAATGTGACAATCAGCTACAGAGTGATGGGATTCATATTCCAAAATCCAGAAACTGAAAAAGTGCTAAAACAAACAAATGAATAAAACAGCACCATCTAGTGGTGTAGCATGGTATGGTATGGTAATGTTGCTGTATTTGAGCACTGAACTTTTTCCTGAACTCAAATCTACAGCAGGGGTGTGGACTTTTCCAGAGCGGAGCAAAGCTAACAATAAAGTATCCTTTCTTCCTTATAAAGTCCCTATAAATGCTGCAGACATGTACACATCTATGATTTAGCTGTGTATGTGTGATTTTGCTATTGCCACTGTGATATGGGGAACACCTGCAAAATTCCTTTGATGTTTAAAAAAATATTATTGAAGGAGAAAGGACACAGGATGTATTTGTTTGTGGCTTTTATCTAGGTCTTGTAAACCAGTAAGCAACAGAAACTGTGGTGTCTCTAGTCAGAGAGAAGAAAAAAGTGCAAGCGTTTGAGACACATATTTAATTAAAATAAATTATATAGATTGAAGGTAAAGAAATAAAACAAATATTTTACTGTGACAGGCTGCAAAGTGCCTACAAATGCAATTTAACAGCACCCTCATTTCCTCTTCATCTGTTCTATGTGATCATCACCAGTATACTAATCTTTGACTCCCATCATCTGATAATTTTTTACTGGTTCATATCTTAAGTAAGATATTGTTTATGCTTGAATGATTCATAGGTCTCTCTCGCTCTCTCTCTGGGGAGGCAAAATATGGAGAAATTAATTTGGTTATAGAATTTTGCACAGTATTTTAATATGAATTATTAGGGAGTGTAAAAAATTTACCTCACTCTAAGTCTTATACTTGATTAGTGCACGTGTATAAAAATGAAAAACTGAGCTTTAGCCACCCCCCTTTTTTTCTTTTCTTTTTTAAACAATGGTGTTATTTTATGGTTATATAGAACACCTATGCTTTTTATATTTTTAATCACATTATTTTAGAAGGGAGATTGTAGTCGGTAGATTTGATGTTCTTTGTCTGAGCAGAACACATCACGTTACACTACATTTAAGAGCAAAAGCATTTGCTTGTAGTCCGAGTCACAGACCCTCCACCGAGAGCGAGATACTTGGATAAGAACAGCAGGGTGAGAGAGATGCCCAGGTCAGATAGAACAAAGTTTACAGTGTGCTGGGGCACAATCATTGTGTGGCTTTGGATGTTTTGACTGCATTTTTGCCAGCTGTCTTGATGGAGCAGTCTAAAAATGCTATATGGTGACTCGTGCACATCCGTTTTTTTTCCCTTGTTTTTTAACTCGGGATGTACATTACATGCTAAAAAGATCATTTTAAATTATTTAACACATTTTGTGCCTTTTTGATCTGCAGGTATTTGATCCCGAATGCTGGTGACGCCACTAAAGCCATCAAGCAGCAAATCATGAAGGTCCTGGATGCTCTGGAAAGCTCGTAGAGTCGCTGATGCTCTGAGGTTTGGCTCAGACGAGGTCTGGCTGAATGCAGCGAGACTGCCACGACTAACACAAGTCCGCACATCCGTGCAGAAGGAAAGGAAAATAGTCTTTTCCCCTCTTTCATCCCATCTCTTTCCCTCTGTCTGTTTCTCTCTCTCTCTCTCAGCAGTCTCCTGGGACAGTACTGACATTCAGTACTGCTGATTACATCGATAGGAAGACGCCCAAGGTTTCAACACAAGCCCTCGTCCTGTTCAGCCTTTGACATTTTCTTCTTGTTCCCGTCAAGCAACTCTAACTCTTTAGGTGTAAGGTTGGACTTGTCACCTCAGTCTGGATGTCTGTCAAGCCTTAATCCTGTCGCTAATCCACTGTTTTTATGCGAGGGACTCAAAGGCAAAGCCTGTGGTGAGATAAAGGACTCAGGCCTTGAAACGCTCAGTGTTTCATTCGTCTTGTATAATTTATGGATATTCTCATCATTCAGTCGTTTATTTAGTCACTGCAGTACACTTTCAATGAGTTCTGTGCATATTTATCCGAGCAGTATTTATGCCTGCGAGTTAAGACCGATGAATTGATTGCCGTATTTATAATTGAACCCCTTGAGGAACGTGGTGTTGTCGTCATGCGACATGCAACACATGCACTTTTTAGTCATTCTCAAATAACTGATCTCGTACATATAATTAAATCATAAAATTAATTCACTCCTTATGGTCTGTGCTTGCAGCCCTGTAGCTGAAGTGAAAAGCACGGTGGTCTGTGGATAAGTGATATTTGTATATACTGTAAAACTGTACCTAATGGTTGGCTTTGGAAAAATGTATTTATGACCAGACTGTGAGGACGCCGATGCCACTAATAAGAGCAACCTCAGTAACGATGATGTTTTGCAAAAGTATTGAAGTATTTAAGTCATGTTTAGATGCAATCGGAATGATGATAACCCAACGATAGAGCAGGCCAACGTGACCCTTTGTCATGACCCCTAATCCGCATTTTGAGTGCAACCACATGGTTCTGTTTATGAACTGAATTATAGGACAGGTGAAGAAAGAGTTCTCTTTGCTGGCAACTTCATTAATCATTTGCTTTACAAACAGATCTCCGCTTTCCCGCTTGTACACACGTTTTGTGAAACATCATTATCGTTCTTTGTAAAAGCATTCATTTTAATAAATTTACAAGTAGCCCAAACAAATTGCTTACTGTCATTTGTAAAAGATTCAGATATTATTCTGATCACCATTTTTAAGTTTGTGCTAAAAAAACAAAACAAAATCTATTCAATAGTGTAATGATTTTATTTTTTTGGTTTATACTGTATCAAAATAAGCACCTTGAATATTTACAAAATTTATAGGTATCAAAAAACAAAACAAAAAAAATCTGTACAGTGAATAGTAGTCATTAAAATACTGGAAAGGTCATGTGTGAGTGACCTGTTTGAATTCATCCAAGTATTAAAACTGATATGCCAATATTATATCAAGTAGTTTTTGTTTGACAAACAAACAAACAAAAAAAACACAGACAAATGTTAGAATAAAAAAAATAAAAAAAGTATCACCAGGCTGAAACAAAGTGTTACAGCAAACAGAATAACAAACATAATACTATGAATCCTATTGGAGTAAAGGTTCTTTACAATCCAAAAAGACACCGGGTACAAAAAAAAAAAGCCCCCAAATATCAATTCTTCTCTGTAGAGAATGAATGCCAACAGCTCAAAATAGTACCAACACTTCAGCATTTCTTAAGTGCTGTGTCTCAAGAAATTTAAAATGATAAACCAAACACGGCAAAGCACCGCTTACCCTAAAGCTACAGTAGCCTGCATCAAACTAGGGGCTTGAAATGACAAGCAGACCGAAATACACCCAAAAAACACTAGCCGTTAAGTGCATTTAATTGGCATGCTCTTAAGTGAAATCAAACACTTTGTAAAAGCTGTACAAGTCTTATGTGTGCGGCATGCAGTAGTTACAGTGTGTATGTACGAAAGCCTCTGTGTGTACGTGTGTGTGTGTATGTGTGCGCGCAACAAGCAGCTCACTCTCCCTCCTCTTTAATGCGCTGCTGCTTGTTGCGACGCGAGTCCAGATCAAAGGAAAAGTCGGTCCAGTCGTCCCGCGGTGGGAAAGAGATGGTCTGGCGCAAGGTGAAGCGCACGGCGTCGATCACGCGCTCACCGCGTGCCTCCGTGGAGCCCACACTCACCGAGGAGGCTCCGCTGGATGAGCGCAGGATGTGTGCAGGGGGGGAGAACTCCATGCTCTGCCGGTGCTCCATAATCCCCTTCCAGATCACATGCTGGAACTCTGTAGGGATCTTCAACCTGGACAGGTCCTGCGAATGCAGTGACTCATAAGCAAACAGGAATACGCTTGCACTGCATTTGCACATCCGCATTTTTAATAAGAACACCTGTACACCTGAAGATCTGAGTGACAAATGCATCAAATCAAAGCTGGACAGGCAGGTGGAGAGCTTCAGGGAAAAATTCACATCAGAGCTTTAATTCAGCAGGTGTACAGAGGTTCCTATTAAAAATAGAGAGATCATGGATGGGTGGATGGATATGCGATGCTCTGCAAACCCACACCTCTTTTCCCCTCTCATCTGTTCCAAGCATTCAGCATAACTAGTATACTAATCACCGTCCTGATCACCTGTTCCATGCCTTAAGTTCGATGGGTTTTTATGCTTAAATGATTTCTAGGGAACCACGGCTTAACAAAGACAAACAATCCTCTGAAACTGGGTCTGGGCTGAAAAATATTCCTCAAGGCTACATAAAAAATACACTAAAGTCTGGCTCTTTGGAAGCAACTCCTTGATGTTAAGACTGTTGCACTGTACTGTATATACGCACATATACTTTTAATCTTGATTTCCCAATTACGTTTATTAAGTTCTATTGTAATTGTCACTTGCGCTAACTTCACTGCAGAAGGGACTAGTATTAAAGTTCAGAACTGTAGTCTGGTTATTTCAAACTGACACGCATTTCTATGTCCCATAAAAAACTCAGTTCAGCCAGTTTAAAGTCTTATATCTGTATCATATTTATAATCAACATATTGACCAAATGGAGGATTCATTTTACACACAAACTGAGCTCACAGACTTGGGTTGTAGATTTTACGAACAGATATAAGGAAAAACTACACGATTGGAAAAAAGGCTACACCAATAAAGTTTTAATATCGCCTTGTCTCTCAGGTAACAACTCCAGTCTTTCATCATTAAACCCTACATTAGATAGTTTCCCTTCATGAAAAAGGTTCTTTTAGGAAGAACTGATTGTAGGCCTTCTTTGTGAGTTTATTATACTGAACCATGGAATAAAAGACCAATTATCAATTATTTCCTTTCCAGAAATAAAAAAAAAGACGTTCTACAGTCTGTAATAGTTTATAGAACAAAAGCACAAGATAACAAGCAGAGTCTCACCTCCAGGTTGAAGTTCTCAATCTGATAGATGCTGGTAAGACCCTGGGCTGTGAAGTAGTCCAGACAGGAAGAGCAGCCCAATCGTAAGAGGAAACTGAAATGGTGGCGTTACAAATGAAAATGACGTGAAGACGTGCTGTATATTGTGGTTACAGAATATAAACCATGAGGACACTTTTAAACCTGTTTTTCCAATCCAGTCCATAAGCTTGCAAGACTTGTTTTAAACCACTAGAACTCACTCACTCATCATCTCTACCGCTTAATGCTGTATTCAGGGTCACGGGGGGCCTGGAGCCTATCCCAGGAGACTTAGTGCACTTGACAGGGTGCCAATCCATCGCAGGACACACACACACACACACACACACACACACAAACACTCATTCACACAATTAGCCTATCCTACATGTCTTTGGACTGTGGGAGGAAACCGGAGTACCCGGAGGAAACCCACCAAGCACGGGGAGAACATGCAAACTCCATGCACACAGAGACGGGAATCGAACCCGGACCCTTGAGGTGCAAGGTGACACTGCTAACCACTACACCACCGTAGGGAAAACCGTATTTGATGACATTTTCACAGCATGTGAGTCAATATTCAATATAGAAAACATTATTTGGTTGCTTTAACTCTAGGTCTCTATGATCTACTACTAGCCTCGTTATAAAATCTCTAAGAAAAGAGATCATAGTGCAGGTTATTACTGTATTGCACAAATCCATGTGCGTACAAGGCCTCTAATATTAATGCAGTGTTAAAAACTTTCGCCAAAAAAAAACAAAAAAAAACATTGGCGCATCTGGACTGGATGTGGAAACAGGACTACACTTTTAGTGAAACTGAATAAACATGTACCTGGAGATGCTGCTGTCCACAGGGTACGGTGGCGGGGGTGTGCAGTGAGAGGAGGGCACCATGGATAGCTGCGGCTGCAGGGCGTTAGTGGGACTCAGCGAACTCATTTCCGTGTTCATGGGAATGTGGGCGCTCATCATGGGGGTCACTGTAGCGAAAGGGGAAAAAAAGCGCAGAGGAAGAGCCTGTTAGATGGTTTTAATACGACCCTGAAGGATGCGAGTGTCAAGGCTATATGAAGAAGTGTGTGTTCCATCTGAACGAGGCCTGGAGCCACTGGCGACAGATGTGCAGGTTAGGTAATAGTGGCCGACTGAGCCCGGTTTCCTATATTATGACACACGCTGGCAGGAGCTGGGAGCCGCAGGGATTAGGGAGATCTTTATCCCACAAAGATCCAGTTTACTTGTGAAGGGAAACTGGCTTGTCAGAGAGACACTAAGACACAGAGTGGTGCTCTGAAGCTGTCGTGTAGAGACAAGTTCAGACCCCGGGGCGGACAGGAGCAGGGAGACCTATCCATCACGATTCTGATGTTCACTAATTCTTAGAACATTATAAACCAAAAGTAAATGTGTTTAAAAAAAAGAAAAAAAAAGAAGCAAGCTTTGCATTAAACTGTAGTTAAGAAATAAACCATTTGCAGTAAATATAGTCCTGCTCTAAATCTCTATACGTACAGTAGTACATCATTGTGCCTTCTAGCTTAGCAAAGATCTGAACTATAGAAATGATGTCAGTTATGTCTGTTGCTGTGAAGTCCTTACTGTCTGTGAGTCCTCCGGCCATGCTGGATGGAGTGAGCGTGTTGCGTTGTTGTGGGTTGATTAGCTGGCTGACCGAGGGCAGTTTGTTCACCTTGCTGTGTGGAGGAGAAGTGGAGCCGAACGGCGACTGAGGAGGCAGCGGGCTCCTGGAGCAGAGAGGAGGAAGAGGAGGAGGAGCACATGGCCTGTCATTCTGAGTGGAGCACAAGTCTCATCATATTCAACACGGGTGCTGTTCGGTGACTCAGGACTATTAGCTATACATAATGTGCCGTCTGTAACATGTTGAGGTGCACTATTATATATCGATACATCAATTCTTATATTCTCATATTCATACACATGTACCTAAATGCATGTTGTTATAATTGAATTAGCTTGAATTATAATTTCATTCCATCCTAATTCTATTTCTTTAACAAAACAATGAGTGTGATGCTGCAATTCACGACATATTCATGAGATCATAATATCTCTGGGTGTGATGCAAATGTGCAAAGCTGATGAAGATGGCTGACAGGTTATTACTGTATATAGAGGGCTGTTAAATTATAACTGTTTGAACGTAAAAAAAAAAAGGCGTCACAGTAAAGACATTCACAGCATAGGAAATATTATGAATGGAATAAATATATTTATTTTTAGAGCATTCGTATCAGTATGTCATGACCTATTACTGTATATACTGTACAATATTTTACACACACTTCAGGTTTATGTCCAATTAGTGGAAAAAATGTCTCCAGCATAAGCTATGCCTAATGGTCTAATGCCTAATCTTTTTTTTTTTTTTTATCCATTTGGATAAAATTTGGATCCATTTGGATCTGACATTTCAGATATACCCGCATTATTCATATTTGTATATCGGATTGTGCGAAAATATGAATTGAGATCAATATATATAACAAAAAAAAACTGAATACATGCCTTTAATGATCTGCTTCAGATGCTGACCATTTGTTTAAGGTTTACATTCTACTGTGCTTATATTGTACGCATTTTTTTTAAAGGTCCCATATTTTACTATTTCTGTAACACTTTTACACAAGTCTCAGAACCTTCCCCAAGTGTGCGTGCTTTAAAAAAAAAGCAAAGCTGAATGCCGCTTATGTTTTTTTAAAAATACATGAATGTACAATTTTAGTGTCAAAGTAAAAGAGCTACTGCTGAGCCCTGCCCCACAAATCAGAGGACTGAATATTCTTCTTATATGACATCATATTAGAGAAAATCTATCAAAATCAATCGCAAATTGTTTTTAGCCCCAGTCAGTACTATATATATATATATATATATATATATATATATATATATTTTTTTTTTTTTTTTTACACAACAATGATTTTTTAAATCATACACTTTTTTTTTTTTTTAGCATAATAGGTCAACTCTCTCAGTCTAAATAATGAGCCTCTATGATATCTTGTCAGATGGACAAATGACATTGATAAAGGAAAGAAGGATAACATGTTTAAAGAAGGAATGGAATAGAAAGTCAAAAGCAAAGGACATTTATTAAACAACAACAGACAAAAAGTGCAAGAGGCATTAATTATACATCCATCAACACCCCCAACCCCGCCCCGCCCCGCCCCGCCCACACACTTGTGAACTTTATAGCATTTCTTTCTCATTTTCTCTGAATCTGAGACACAAACCCATTTCTCTTAAGAAAAAAAAATGTCCATAGACTCTAGTGAAACAACTGCCCTGCAGTGTACTTTATAAAACATGACCAGCATTTGTAAAGTTCTCAATAAAGTCCATGCCCCAGAATCCCACAGACAATGGAAAGGAGCCCAGCTCTAATAATAAAAGAAAGACTGATGCAAAAACAAGCCTGAAACAATATCAAGAACTTCATGAGTTCCATAGAAAAAAGAAAAACATTAACATGTGCTTGGTTCCTGGTTCAGACAGTCAGGATTATGAAAGATAAAGTAGAGAGACAGAGAGAGAGAGCAAGCGTGAGAGAGAGAGAGAGAGAGAGAGAGAGAGAGAGAGCGAGAGAGAGAGAGAGAGAGAGATGATGCTGAGGTGATCGGCTGAGTGGCTGTTTTTATTTCTGTGCAATGTCATTTTTGTGCAATATCAGCAGATATGTCAAACTAGTGCTGAGGGAACAGCCAGCTCAGTTAATAAGGACCCTTTCAAAACAACAACTACAACAAAAACACTTAATATAATGAAAAAGGTCACAAGAATAATAATTTAAAAAAAATTGAAACAACATAAAAATATGAGGCCTTTCATTTCAATTAAATGCTCACTCCAGTACGAGTGCCGTGTGATCACTATTATATAAACACACACACAGTCTGATCAGTTGGACAAATGCACGAGAGCCATCCCTAAACTGAACAAAAAAAGCATGCAGTCCCAGCCAAACGTCTTTAAGCAACCGCTTGAGCAACATGTGACATCTTCTTCTGGGGGGTAGAAACCAAAATCCAACAACACTTAATGTTCTCTAAAGGAGCCACATGGAAACGCATGAAGAGGCAGTGGTGGAACAAAGAAGAACAGGGATGTGATGAAAGATCTGAAGATGGTGGAGGAGGAGGAGGAGGAGGAGGAGGAGATGTAGAAGAGGAAGTGGAGGAGGAATGTGTCTCCTGCTTTTAGGAAGCACTGAAACGTCTCTTCTGCTCACCTAAAGGCTCCAGCAGCTCAGAGCGCAGACGGGCCCGAAGCAGACTACACACACACACACACACACACACACACACACACACACACACACACACACACACACACACACACAGAGGAAGAGGAAAGGAGGGACAACAAAACAGAGAAATATAACAGCGATAGAGAGATAAAGGGAAATGAAGGCTGGTTTGGGAGATATAAAACAGTCTCAGTGAGAAGTGATGGATCATAGATATTTAACTTTTAATATCTTTTTTTGTTCTGACACCTTCTATAATACTTAAAAGCCGCACCATCAAAGAATTTTGATGCCGTCAGGAGTTTGTTAATATCTAGCCCTTAATCAAAAAATATCTCAAAATACCTAAAATGATGTTAGAATACTTTAATTTCTTCAAGTTATTTAAGATTAGCTTCTAAATTGGAAAGAAAAATTTAAATATAAACTGTTCAAAAGTTGAAGGCAGCATCTTCAAGTCCCTGGTTGACTCGAACATCCTTCATATATTTATATATGATATATTATTCTTTTTTTTTATTCTATATTATTCTTTTATTCTTCTTTTTTTTGAGCAGTATAATATTATAGTTGAGATCTTATCGATATTAAAAAAGCTGGCCATGTAACTAGCTGAATACCAAGAACAAACAGTCCAAAATGTGCTAGATAATAATATACAGTATAACATGCATGCGTAATTAAGCTTCCTAGGTGTCTCTCTCTCTCTCGTTCTTCCTGCTACGCATTTAGGAATTCCCAGAAGAGAAGCGGATTTGACTCAGAGATTGTCAGACTGGGAATGATGTCATGATCAGAGCAATGATGACGGGTAAAGAACAAAAGAAGGAGACTGCCGGAGATAATGGGGCAAGTCTGAGCCCATCGCTTCAGTTCGACTTCTAAAATGTCTTTACGCTAGCTTTGTGTTTATAATTGTGTGCATGAGCTGCATTCATGTCAACATTTCACTTGTTTTATAGGTTTATTGTAACAAATAGCTCCGATGGTTTTCTAATGAAAGGAATGGTATTTATATTTAATTGCGTTTATTTGTATAGCAGTTTTAACAACAATAGTCATGGGAGAAAATCAAAAATAATCAGACTGTCCCTGATGAGCAAGCCGAGGGCGACGGTGGCAAAGAGAAACTCCGAGATGGCAATAGGAAGAAACCTTGAGAGGTCAATAGGGAACCCATTCACATTTCGAATAGTGGTGGTGCTGTAAAACACTGGTTTGGCTATTACATGCACTGTATGGAAAAATTCTTTTTCTACAGCCAACGTTCAATCTGATGTTTGATTGCTTTAATCTACGGTGTGCTCTTGCTTGCCATTGGTATAACCAGCCTGGTGTTAACTTGCTCTTGGAGATAATATAATATATAATGCATAATAATAAATAATATATAAAATAAAAATAATAATGATGATAATGAAAAATGGAAATGTTCAAATATTATATTATATATATATATATATATACACACAAAAATATATATATAATTATTATTATATAGTCTGCAAGAGAAACAATGAAGATGCCCACTGTGTGGCGCTACTGCACAGCCATGACACAGCGCTTCCTAAATAGCAGAAAGCAGAAAGACAAATAAGTGGATCCACTGAGTCAGATAGCAGGAAGTTTTATTATTTTATTTGGGATGGAAAAAAACAAAGGTTAGACGTACATATAGAACAGATGGAAGGCAAGATAAACAGTGAGGAAAGTGTGAAAGCATGTAGAAAGAGAACTGAGCCAATATAAATCTGTCGAAATCCATCAAAGCACTTAGGGGAAAGAAAGAAAGAAAGAAAGAAAGAAAAACCCCTAGCTGAGTGCTATTAGCAGATAAGTGTGGGTCTCGGTGCGATAGAGATAGCAGTCTTTGGGTAGAGGCCAATGTCAGCTTGTCCAGGACGCTGTCTTACACTTTGTGCTCTGTTAGGAAAACAACAGCTCCCTTCACCTACTCATTGTCTTTACAACAGAGAGCTGGGGAAAAGTCATAAAACGGGCTTAAATTTTTTTTTTCTTTCTTTCTTTCAGCTGTCCCTAAATGGCCCCAAATAATGGCACCGGTTCTCACTTCACACAGAGCCGGGATGAAATGACAGGCGAAAAAAAAAAAGGCTGCACGGGGAGTGTACAGACGCTACATCATCTGTCAGTTTCTTAATGAGAGAAGCAAACAAAAGCAGTAATTATCACAGGGCGTCGAAGTGCGTTATTCACAGCTATAATTTTCAGCCGTCTCCCTCACTTTTTATTTCTCACTGTATCTCCGGAGCTGTATCTCTAGGACTAGCCAGTTCTTCAAACACGGCCAATAAAACTGAAGTACCTGCCTGTGCTGGAATTAATGCTCGTACTCAATAACGCCGCTGAACTTTAGCACCACGTGAACAAGGTACACCCCGTGAGTTAGCCTGATTCAGACCTAAAAAGCTCGAATAAAAACCATCGTGAAGCCAACTCATGCAATGCCATCACAGTGCAAACGTCATGCAGTCATCACGCCGTCGCTTTTCCACTCCAAGGTCCAAGATTCCAAAACAACAACAACAACAACAAGCTCAAAATGCATAAAACAACTGCATGCCTGTTTAAATACACGTCACAACCAACACAACCAAGTCAGCTGAGGGAAAAGAAGAACTCCGTGCAGATGTAAAAAGAAAAAGAAAAGAAAGAACGTACTGAAACAGCTAAAACACACCAAACAAGCATCAGGGTGAACCTTGTTGGTACTGTGTGTGTGTGTGGCCTGCATGTGTGTAATAGATTCAGTCTCTAAACTCACAAACAGAGCACCAATGTACTCTCTTTTTAAAAAAAAATTCTGAGAGTAGGACTGAGCCCTGGTTTCTGCGAGCATGTGCTAATCTCCCTGTGTGTGAGGTACTCACTGTTTCTGCAGAAGGCTCTGCTGCTGCTGCCTGTACGACTCTATGGTGTGCTGAGGGAGATACTGCATGAGCTCCAGAGACTCTTTAATTTTCACCAAAATCTCATAGATTTCACGGCCTTTAATCTGTCGGACAGAGATGAAGAGGGCGGTCGGCATTGATGCGGTTGTGTTCTTCACTCTTTCAACTTGTGCATGGAAAACTGCTGAGTTCAGCAAAAATGTTGATACTCACAGGCAAACAAAAAACTTCCTCATCGGTGGATCTTCTCTTCTTAATGGAGGATATCTGAATACTGTGAGTCGGGCGGAAAGCTGCAGGAGAGAAAGAGGGACGAAGATTAAAGTTACGCAGCAGAGTTAAAGCCGAGGTCTGAGACAATGAGCAGTGTATAATAAGCAAAAAAAAAAATCATGCATATCTATCATCTGACTCCAAATAAAGATAATCTTTATTGATAATGATAAAAAAAAAAACATGAAATAAATGCTTTACAATTTCATCCCACCATGTACAGTATATATTTGACAAAGTTATATGTCAAAGTTTTTACATTTTTAAATTGCTTTTGTGGTTACACTGTCAGAAACAAGCACCATGCAGTGTGTGTGTGTGTGTGTGTGTGTGTGTGTGTGTGTGTGTGTGCATGTTTGATTGATTTTCAGGGTCAAAGATGATATATGATTTTTATTTTTATTTTTGCATTTGAATGCTGTCCCTTTGACCAATTATTATTATTATTATTATTATTATTATTATTGAGATTATAATATCTGATATAATTCCACTCACTCTTTTGTTGTCTTTCATACATTGCAGTGCAAAACAATCATTCAA
The DNA here is from genome assembly GCA_013621035.1 of Clarias magur. Taxonomy (NCBI): domain Eukaryota; kingdom Metazoa; phylum Chordata; class Actinopteri; order Siluriformes; family Clariidae; genus Clarias; species Clarias magur. Next base: position 292,279 of record QNUK01000442.1, on the reverse strand, counting down.
ATTAAATTTGTACATTGATTGATGTACAAATTAACATCGGTTGCATATTTTTTCAGAATAATATATTGTTTTTGTTTGCATCTCTGACCCATTACCTGGCGTGTTTTAATGTTGTAATCTGTTAGTAAGCACCAAATAAAATAAAACTCAAGGACCACAAAGACCAGTACAGACCAGACAAAATGCAGCAGTAGTTTTCAGTGTAAGATACATTCCGCACAGCCACACGTAGGTCCATGCAAAGCTCCGTAGACACAGACAGAGTGTGCATGTCTGTGTAAGTGTGCATGCACTCATGCAAAGCCCCATCACCAGCCCCCAGCCCTACTTACGGCGTTTCGTACCCTCAGAACTTTTTGTGCCGTCACTGACGTGCTGCTTGCGGATGCTGTCCTCGTCTGCTTTGCGGTCGCGTCCTGGACACGCGCAGATACGAGCTTCGAAACACCTGCGACCCAAAACCTGACCACTGTGGAGGAAGACACATGGAGACTTTCAGTCCCTTAATCTGGATGCTGGATGCTGCTACATCTCAGTGTGACAGTATGAGCCTCAGGGACTTACTCTCTGGTTTCCAGCGTGACGATGATGAGGATGGGACGTCTGTTCATTCCACCCACGCAGCTGGAGTTGCACATGAAATTGTACAGGATGGTTGTGAACTCAGTCCCCACCTGTTGGACGAAAGTAAAACCACTAGGATGTGAATTTTGAATGCGCCTTGTTTAATCTGAATCACCATAAGTGTTGATGTTGTAATGAGATTATGGGGTCAGAGTTTGGTCCCGCACTTAAATCTCAAGGACACCTGGAAACTAAGAAAATGGCCTATCTGTAAACCTTTCAGGAAGCCTGAAATCAAGGTGTGGAGTAAAAGGACAAACAGGTGTGTGTGTGTGTGTGTGTGTGTGTGTGTGTGTGTGTGTGTGTGTGTGTGTGTGTGCGCATAAGATTCACCTGCGGGGGTTCATACGGCACCAGAACACTCTGGCGCCCAGTAATGGAGTCTTCCACATACTGGGCGTGGCTGTTACCCTCCACTCTGATCAGGTGGCTGGGTGGTGCAATTTGGCCTGAAGAACAAGTTGAGGAATAATCAGACTTTTTTGTGTTACATTTGAAGTCATGAGCATGTTTTAAACTCATATCAGTTTAAGCACATACCGTCGTTGAATTCTCGGCTGAGCTCGTGGTTGGGGCATCGCTTGACCACCTCGGTCACATGCTCGGCTTTTTTGTAGACAGGCATTGCCCGGATGACTGCTCCTTGGGGTGGGCTGGTCAGAACTTTGATCTGAATGGGACACGTTTTAGCAATCTGGCAGTACAGCTTCTTGAGGTCTGTGGAGTACTGGAAAGGACAGAACACAAAGCAGAACTGTCAAAAGTCTGGCTTTTGAATCTCCTTTACCAAAACCAAGGCTATAAAACTTTCAAAAGCTGAGAGGATGTGGCCACGGGCTCAGTATAGCGAAACACCTGCAGCATGACGGCCGTTTATCTCAACGACAGCCATAAACCCTCAAATGAGGAGCAGCATCTGGCTACTTTTGCCTCTGGGCAAGGAGCTTAAATCTAAAGCCTGGAATTCTGGCTGCAAACTACATTCAACATTCAACTGCATCCATGTACACCACATACAGTAGCAGGCATCACGAAATGGCACCCTAATCGAAATAAAGACGGGTCGTCCGTTCAGCATTTCTCAATAGATGACAAACAGAATGATGCTACTTTACAAAGTGGCACATCACCAACCACAAATATGATTCTTCCATCGCACAATAGTACTGACTCATAGACTACCATTACCTCCAAGAGACTTGGGCTTACTCATCCCACACACTGCATCACCTAAAAGCTCTCCCACACACACGTTCACACAGGTTGAGAAACATCCTGATCAATGATGTAGCAATGAGTCAGGGAAAAAGAAATGATTGGGGCATATTGGAAATGCAGAGAGTGAAGTCAAGGATTCGTACAGAAGTTCAGCTGAGAAGAAACCCGAGATTAGTCAAGTAATGTCTGCATTACTGAAATGATGAAATGATCAGACTGCACTTGGGTTATTGTAGGTTTTTATATTTTCCAACACTGATTATATGTATATATGCAGCCCAGGGGTCAGGAGGGATTTGAAACAGAAATGGTTCATGTGAAGAAATCCAATGACTATTACGGAAAACAATTCGATTGCGCAAGAGTAACAACACATGTGAGTCTGATCTAAGTGTTACTTTGCTCCCTTCTAGGGAAAATCTATTAAATCCCTAAAACTGCACCAAACACCAAATCAAACTGTAGAAAAGTGCAAAATGGAAGTCAATAAGAGTGGATCATAAAATTGACAGTGCACACAATAAATTCTCATTACAGCCAGCTCCAGCTCATTAGCCGTGAAAAGAAAAACAGCACTATTGGCAAGCGTGTCTGTGTCGTTCTCCACGACTCTTCTAACCCTGTAATGCTCAGGCTCATGGAAAAAAAAAAAAAACTGAAATGAAAGCGTTTCTCTTAAATTCATTTCTAAAGCTGTGGAAGGAAGGAGGGATAAAAAAGAGAACATTGCCCCTGGGCTGATTGGAGGAACAATGAGACATTAAATTCCTTTTCTATTAACTTTTGATTTGAGGTGTTCTAGTGAGAGGAGCCCATCCCAACACCTGCCTATTATCTCTTTGAGTATTACACAAGCTTGGCAAGGACATGAACACACACACACACACACACACTTGTAAAAATCCCTGCCATTTCCCTTGGGCTTGTAATTAACGTCCTTGAAAGACTGAAAGGAAAGAAAAAAAAATGGAAAAACAAAGTTGCGAAAGGTGTGTCAGTCCACACCAGGGTGAAAGACTAGATTAACAAGATTACTCTACCCGTAAGACATAACAATCTTTTATATCTAAATGACCAAACAGGGACGAGGCATCGTCATGGGGTTTATGCATAGACATCACCGACATTAGCTGCCTCCGATTCCCTCCGTCAGATTTGTAACTAAATACTACAGCAATCCAGAGTCAAGATCTAACCAGACCTGCTCTGACCTACAAATTAGGCTTTCGCCAGTGAAAACATGGAGGTGTTTAAGGTTTCAGAGAGGTGTGCTATTAAAAAAGACAGATGGATAGCTGTAATTTTCCAGCTATTCACGAGAATACAGAACTGTATTTATTTATTTTTTTAAAAAGATTTGTAACAATATGACTATCAGAACAACAATGAGATAAAAGACATTATCAAGATAAAAAAAAAAAATCCATCTATAATATATATATATATATATATATATATATATATATATATATATATATATATATATATATATATATATATATATATTTCTCATTTACAAATATATATATATTTCTCATTTAAAAAAAATCTTGAATTTGTCATTTCGCCATAGCGAAGAAGCTCTGAAGGGTAAAGAAATAAGGTGACTTTCTCCCCACATAGAAACACCAATTTCTATGCACTTATAACCCCCTGACACACACACACTTAGACGCACACTCACACACGTGTGCACCAATCCCAGCCCTGAAGCAACACATTTCAAACATTAAGATATGTGTGGTGGCTGCTGTGTTTGCTCACGGCCAGAGAGAGGAGAAAACACACACACACACACACACGCATACACAAACAGGGTGGAGCTGTACAGTGATCTGATTGATGGGAGTCGGTGGCTTTTTCACAGGGAGGGGCATTTTGGTGCTAACATGCAATTATCTCCCATTCATTGGTCACAATGTGAATTACACAGCTTGGGAATGTAGCGCATACAAAAGATGTAAGAATAACTCTTTGAACGGGGGGCGGGGAGGGGGGGGAACGCAGGATTTGTTCAAATGACATGGCCCACAATAGGCAGAGCTCAATAGCGGACTCGACTGAACTGCTGGTCTGACACAACGAGAGGACAGCACGTGAAGCTCGGTGTGTGGCATTTCATTCAAAGCCGTCAGCAAACACCTGGTGTTTCTGATCCGACAGTTTAATGACGTTACCCGGAGTCGGGTCCCGCTCTCTTTTATTTATTAGTACATCAATGGAAATCACAACTCAAAGGATAAAAAAACCTATCTAGCCGGGCCTTAACAATTATCCTTTTCACATGAAGCACATCGACGCAGTGATCATTAAGCGCGAGGTTTAAAAAGACACTGTAGAGATCTGCACGTACATATTGAGAAACAGTCCTGAACACACACTCAAACCCCCGGCGTGTCGGGGCAGGCCTGCAGCCGCAGTGGTGGTGTTGAAGTGAAGAAGAGCTGCGGGTTCAGGCAGGATGGGGCGGCGAGGCCCAAAGCCCTGGCGCCTTCAGTCTTGTCCCCCCTCATAGCAAACATGTACCATCACGTCCCGGGCCGCTCGCAAAACCGGCTTCATTGGACAAAAATGCAGAGCTGTCCCCCCCCTTCCCACATACACACACACAGAAGGAAGGAAAGAAAGAAAGAAAGAAAGAAAGGGGAAAACACCTGCTTGCAGTAATGGTAAAAAAAAAAAAAATGCTTGTAAATTAAGAATATGGAAGAAATATGCGGAAGCCAGTCATTTGTTTGATTGTGGCAGTGTTTTGCACAGGATGAGACATACAGTATAAATGAATGAAAAACAAAAAAAAAACGTGTGAGACAGAATCGCACATGGTGCTAAACAATGAAGACAGACAGGCTGGACAGTTAGCCGAACGATTAAGCGTGTACTATATGAGCGATAATAGCATGGCACACTCCCTCTGGTGCGGGACGCCCAAGTGTGAGCACATCGAAAACATTACATGGGCCAATCAGTCACAGTCGGAATGGTAGCACCTAGGTACACTTGGGTGTGAGCTTTAGTGTTTACACTTTTAGTAAAAACAGACTGAATCAGTCCGCCTTTCACTTTTCATAAAAAAATGGTGCCATACCGGACGTACTTAAAACTAACCGCAGGAAATTTTATCGCTTGATATAGAAATGTAAAGCGGGTCAGCTGTGTATTCGGCTCGAATGACCACGTTCACGTTTATACCTTTTGTACGGACGCAAACAGAAGCCGGTGTGTCACTACTTAATGGCCGTTTATTAAATGATACGCTTTGGAAATGTGATCTTTCCAAAAAATGTGTGACAGCTTTGTCTAATTATGCTGGATTTCCCCAGTTTTGAGTGAATGGTCGCCGTGAGCACTGAAAAAATTCTTTCCACTCGTTTTTTTTTTTCATGTCTTTCCTGGAGCTTCTCTTCTGCATCTGCGTGCTCATTCGTTCATATACGTCCCCAAAAACACGTGGCACAAAGGCTGGGATTTTGGGTCAGCTTCTAAAACCTAACACACTGGAACACATTTTTTCTCCCCCCAGAAATTCGATGCGAGACAACAGCTAGAGGAGACTGAGATTTAGATCATGACTACGCGATCTGAAACAAACATGGCTGCCGACATCCATTTCGACAGCTTTTCATGAACTTGATCCGTTCATTGTTGCTTTCTTCTTTTTAAATGTGCAGACAACAAAAACAAAAATTTCTCACTGTGTACAGAATTCCCTTCTGGTACAAAATGCACATGGAAAGATTTCCTTCATAAAAAAATAAATTAAAAAAAACCTTTTCAACCAGAGCTCATCTGACGTGAAAAAAAAAAAACAAGTACTCCCTCCTCTTCTTTCTTTTTTTTTTTAAGTAGGTTTTAGGGCTTCATGCTGTGGAGACGGACGAGTCCTGACAGGCTTCTTGACACAAACAAGCCTTGGCTCCATCTCACGAGGCATGGGACGGGCCTGCAGATGTTCCCGGACAAGCTGCATCTTGTCACCTTTCGCTGGAACACTCGCTTCTTTGAGAGCTTTTCCACTCCTCCACCACCACCACCCACCCTCTCCCTCCCTCCCTCCATCCATCCTCGCCCCTCCTTCTGCCTTTTTCCTCCGGCGCAGTACGGCATGAAGTCAGAGGACTTAATTCACGGAGCAGGGTGCAGTGATTGGCCCTTGAGCACGATAGGGTTCAAAAAGGAGGCACGGAGTATTTACACAAGTATTATAAATCCATTCCCCTAATCCCCTCTCGTTTGGCTGAGACTACCCAGGATGCCTGCAGAGGGGTCTGATGGGCTCACGGCATGCTAGCGTTCGCTAAAATGCAAACAATGCTGAAGGTCCTTCACACAAATGTGCTGCTGACAAGTTGACAGTGGATTTCTAATGAAAGGATCTATGGGCAAATCAAACAAATGATACATCAACACCTAGAAACAATTGTTTCTCTTTAGGCTCCACTCAGAAAGTCAGACTAATCAGTGGAGTCATCTTACAAAAGATGGTGCACAAAAACAGGATTGCAAAAGCATTCCTGTAAGTGAGGTAGGTTGGATTCAATACCAGGAAATGCATGAGTGTGTTTTTGTGTGTCACCGAAGCCTTACTAAGGAAGACGTATCTGGAATAAAGGTGTGTCTGCAAGAAGCAGGATTTATCTAGAAATCTGAGCTTTCTTATTTCGAAAGGTTGAAGCCCCGAAAGATGATATGCAGTATTAGATAGTGAATATAAAAATGTCATTTTGTAAAAATGATTGAACTTGCATGACTAATATAACTATCTTTCATCATTTCTTAAAAAGCCAATGTCTTGCATTTTGTCAAGGCTAAAGTTTTGTCACAACACCTTGATTATATAGACTACACTTCGCAAGTCAGCGTGCAACAACCGTCACTGCTCATACGTCAGTGCATTATGACTGCGCACTAAACAGGTTACCGGGGTGCTGTGAGAAAGGATGAGCCTCCAACAAGACAATGGAGCGTGTTTTTTTTTCTCACACCCAGATGCCTTCCACTGAACACTGATGTCAGGTAGCTGCTGTTTTTTGGTGGAGTATGCCACATGAGCGAGGATGACATGGGCTGTTGTGGGAATCAGGTATATGTCACTATCCCACAGAGCTCTGCAGCCAATGAGCATGAAGGGACTGTCTGAGAAAAGTTCCTTCCCTCCACTTGTTTACTTAGAGCCATAAGGCATTAGCTTTTATCATCAGTGTAACGGAAACACAGGTTTTTCCAGCCTATCCTGTGCCAAATGGCACATCGTTCATGATGCTTGAAATCAATTCCCATAGAATCAAAAACTTGTTTTCCAAATTAACCCCTACGATTAAACGGCTGGAAATTCTAGACCTGAAGTAGGTTAGAGTCGCTGGCCAAAACAAGCCAGTCTTTTTCACGCTAGCCTTATTCTTTAGATAACCTCATAGCAAATGTAAAAGCTTAACTCCAAATTTTCATCGATTTTATATCGCCACCTACTGGTGACGCCGGAGTTTACTGTACGACTGTCCGCTGGGGTGCGCTGTCCCTAAGGATGACCGCCTTGTGGTCCCACTTGGTTGGCGGTACTTCGCATAGTGACACCCAATGTTTTTACTGCCTACATGGGACAACCCCTGTGAACTGCTAGAACTTGACTAGCTGGTTTTGTCTGTTGTCAGTTTAAAGTCACACAAATCTCAGGCAAACAAACATGACACTGACACCTAAATAGCTACTGTAATATTCACTGATTCATATTACCGCTGCCATGCTGCCACTTGCACCACTTGCTACGTAACCAACCAGCAGGTGGCAGCCATGAGCATCGTGTATTTCATCAAATATAGAAATAATTTATGAAACATCCTCGAAATTATTATTTTTTGCATTAATGATTATTAAAGAATGTTATGGAACATTTACATGTAGTCAGAGTCAAATGTATGTAAGGGCCGTAGTGGAAATTTCATAGTTATATATTGCAAAATAAGTATATAACTGTATGTCACATATTATATCCTTTTCATTCATCCATTGAATAAGGCTACTTCAATTTGACAAATATGAGGGTGATTTAATCAGAAACCTTAAAAGCGTGACTTAAATTAGAATTGAAAAGGAATTTGGATGCTTGTTAAGTTCTAAATCACATAAAAAATAAAAATAAAAAGTTGCAAAAAATTAACCATTTTGTGACATCGATTTACAATAAACAATGCAAGAAACATGAAAAAAAAAAGTTTACGCACCCCTGTATTAAAGACACACTAAGTCAATCTTTATATTATGCTAGACAAAACATTCTGGTTTTCTCTCAGTTAGAAGCACTTACAATTATATAAAAATAAAATAGAGAATTTCAATCATAGCTATGTCAGAGTTTATGTATGTACATTATGTTTGTTGCATACACCTCAATAATTCTTGTGGTGTTGCATCTCATATGAGTTCAACTTAAAGGTTAAAATTAAGGCCATCGGCAAAATCTAATGTTTGCGAGGTTTTTACCTCAGAATCCATCCACCGTCCTTTAAAAATTAATATGTAACTGATTATAGGCAAAATTTGAGTCATTCTCACAGATTTGTGCTGCAAAGCCCTGTGAGAAACAACAAGATTTTTAGTCAGCATTAAGATTTAATGTGGGAGAACACACCTCTCAGTAAGAGCTGGCTAGTTCAACCTCAAGGGCTTTTTTTCTTCTGACAGGTGCAGTTTGGTAATTAAGACTTTCATACAGATCACAGAGAAGCCTAGAGCTGAAATCAGTCAAATACTTCACACTGCTCCAGCTTCCTTCTAGGGTCACATGAGCAGCTGAATCTTGGGACATTTATCTGCAGTAACGTATGCATCGTTTTAGTTAGGAACAGACATAATGGTTGTTGTGTAACAGCTAGAAATGTACATTTCCTCATACAGAATCCAGACTCTGAGGGCTCTGAAGCACAATCAGACTTTATGAGTCCTTGGGAGTGGTAATGGCTTGAGGGCACCATGTTGTAATTTCTTCAGCACGGATCTTTGTTGTCTTCTTAATTGTAGCTGTTTATAAGACTTTGCCATGGAAAAATACCGATTGTATTACAGGGCCTATCTTTGATTGAATCAATGCTATAGTATATACATACCCTGTATAGTATCCTGTATATTATAGCGTGTAGAAACTCTGCCACAAGTTTAATATTTCATTCATGAGGGGAAAAAAAAAATGCATCTTACCGTCCAGGTGGCTGACTTGGCTGTGCTGGACTGCTGGAAGGACACGTCAAAGGTGTGAGGGCCAGCGTAGTCTGTGTTGGAGGGGATGGCAGGTGATGGAGACAGCGCCTCAAAGGTTGAACTAGGCTGGGCGTAGGGTGACGGTGCCGTCACGTTGTTCTGAGCATGCTCGTTGTTGTAGGGGCTGGTGGAAGTCGAGCCGCCATTTTGATCCATGCCATTGAAGGGCCCCAGTGTGGTATACTGCGACTACAAGCAATGGAGAAAGAACGTTTAAACATGCCAAAAATTGAAAGTGATAAAAAAAAAACTCTCATATAAAAAAAAAGCATAGCTTTGTTTCCATTGTGTACTTCGTTGATAACAAAAAAAAAATAAATAAATAAAAAAATACAAAGAGTAAATTTTCTCACAGATCAGATTCAGTACATTATGCAACTTCTTTCCTAAATGTGCAGAGATCGGTTCAGAGTACGTGTGCAGCATGGGGACACTGCGGGTACGACAGTTCCACAGAGAATTCCACCAACCTGAGAACTGCTTTCTATGGTCTCACTACTTAAAACGTCCATATGCATAAAAAAGTGAGTGACTACCCAATCCACGTTTAAATCATTCCTCCAACAGCAGGCACACAACTACTCTAAATCCTTCATACTAGTCCAAAGACAACAACAACAACTGCTGAAGACATCTGATTACTCAACACCTAAACGATTGTAAAAGCTCAGTGTGAATAATAAACCAAACAGTGTCTCAATCTAGGACTCGTACGACGCCGTATCTTCTCTAAATGAGGTCTGAGGTCTGAGGATGTGAATGGAGACTAATTGAGGATCTGAATAGGGAATAATTGCATTGTTGGTAATATGGAAGGGATTAATGCAAGGGGAAACCAGTGGATGAACGCTCCGCTGCTCCATCTGCATTGTTTGAGCTGAGGAATTAAAATGGCTGTCAACCGAGAAGAAGGAAAATGTCCTGGAACATCGCCAAGCCTTTTCCTGCCCGAGTCCTCTGGTGGCCTAGTCAATCCCTTTCCCTTTATACATACCACATTCCTTTCTGAAGAAGCATAGTTGGGTGGCTATTCAAGCTGTCATTAATCTCTACTAGAGCATGCGTTTATTTCAGGACAGACTCAGCTGTCCAAGCAATATCTCTCACACACACACACACACACCACACACACACTGACATACCAGATGCTGCTAGTGGTCCAGATGATATTTTGTTCATTTTTATTCAAATATAATAAATGTTACCAAAAAATCAACAATCATACACTATAATCACAATCTTAGTTTACTTTTGTTTCTTTTGTCCAGCACAACTCACACACATACACTCACTGAGAACACCTGGGCTGCTCCTCTGACCTCAGCATACCTGCACCTCAGGGGAGTGACGCATTCCACCTGTGCAGATAGGGGTCAGTGTATGTGTGTGCAATGAGACTTTTCAGCCCTGCAAACCAATGAGACCCATGTTTTAAAGCTGTCTGTGAAAACAATACACCAGCTCAGGAGGAAGAAATGGCGCAATAGTAGAACACACGCAAACTCACTGCCCCAAGCCTCCACAGCACCACAGCTCTCAGACAGACGCGCTTCCACAAAGGAGCACTTACAATACAAAAGAGTCGTCTGGAGACGGAGGAGCCTAGCTAGACATGCTGTATTTGTAAATGAGAACGATCCCACCATTCAGCTGTGGGAGACTGTCATGGCTGGATTAGACTCTAGATTTTAGAAAGAATTGATGGCAACCACTTCAGTCTGGTGTGGATTGGGAAGGACTTAATGAAATGTTGGAAATGCATAACCAAGTGGCACAGGTATAACCGGTGCCATACCTTTATTTATTTCAGGCTATGAATTCTGATGCAGACACATATTACGAAAGGTTCTATGGAATAAGACGTACAGTAACAATGGGAGAACCAGCACAAGCATCGAGTGGGGGCGGATATTTCCCATACACATTGAGTCACTTTGACTTTATGCTCTCCAGGATGTGGCGTAAGAATACAGGTGCCTGAAGCCAAAACAAGACGCCACGCAACAGAGTTGTTTAAAAAATAAAAAATAAAAAAAAAGAAGCCCTAATGGACACACTTGAAACAAAATGTATATACCATTAGTGTGATTTAATGTTCTTGTAGAGAACATACATAATAAGATACCAGATCTCGACTGGAGTGTCCTCAAGATGCTGTGATTATTACAACACTGAGAAGATCAAAACCCACACAACAATGCGTTAAAACTGCTTGAGTGCATGCAACCTAAGCAGCTGTCATTAGACGAAGGCTGTGCGACAGAGTACGAGAGATTATGCTGCCTTCCATCTTCTCTTTAATCAGGTATCCCCATAATACAACAGTCATCTAACAACTACTTTAACTGCTCTTAAAAATACCACTCTGTTTATAGCCTCCTCAGAGCGCAGGCCCCTGGGATATCAGGACGCTAAGCAGAGGAGCTGTAAATCAGACACCAGCGAAGGGTCTGGCAGCCTTTAATAATGCTGGTGCGCAGGCCGCATTTCATCGATCCAATGGTGAGCCGACGGAGCAAAAGCGAAAAATAACTGACCTTCGGGAATGCTAGCTTCTCGATGCCAATGTTGGAATCTCAGTAATGCGATAGCAAATTGCGAGGATTTTTGAAATGCAAACAGACCCTGTGCTAAAAGGTCACGATTGATTTCAAGCCCATTGCATAAGCTTTGGTTTGTCGTAACTTCTGGGAGGAATTAATTACTGAAACGCTTTGACTGATAAAAATCTCAAATAGTCGGTTTTGGCTCATGTTCTAAGACAACAACAAAAAAAAATCTGTGTCATGCCTCATTTACCACAGAGAATGGTATCAAACATTGACATTAACTCCATTCTGAGATTTTCAGCTAGTTAAATAAGTTTTGTGTAATAGTCATAAGAACATCAATGGAGAATGTCATATCTGTTTTCATGATATTAGTGCATGCTATTTTAAAACTATAAAGCTCTATGCATAATTATTAACAGATGGGTTGATTTGGACTGATTATATATTACGTGAAATCTAGAAAACAAAATCATGCATTTAACTCGTATCAATCAGGCAAAAATAAAAAAGTGAATAAATAGCTGAACATATCACTTTATGGCATCTCTCATGATATTTTTATATCACGCAACTTCACACTAAATTCCAACAAATTTTGCAGATTTTATAGATTTTTACCATATTTTACACTTAAGCATGTGAGCATTTAATTCAGGCATAACATGCTTTAAAAAACAAAGAAATCTAATCTGATTATCAATCCTCTGTGTTCAATGTTTCTGTCTTGATAACTATCAACAAAAGTTAACTAGTTAGGTAAAAATTCCTGATAACCACAAGCAATAAATCACATTCACCTCTGGCTAGGTCCAGATTTGGATAAGGTGATAGATATGGTTCCTTGTTGTCCAGATCTTTGAGACATTCTAAGCTCTAGTGAAGAGACGCTGGGGGGGTTTGGGGTGACCTGGCCTGGGGGGTAAAATAGTAGCTATTCTGATGAGTGTTGCTGTGACCTGGGCAGTGTGTAGGTGCTGACAATCCAAGACATTCTTGAGTGACCTACAGAGGGAGAGTCCATTAAGCACTAAATTGAGGAAGGGTGGAGGAGTTGGAGGGGGGGTTAAGTAGGGTGTCTTCCCTAGCTTCTTGCCCACTGGGCTAGGCAGAGCAGGCGATCTGTATCTGTATCAAAACACTGTTAAAACAATTAAGCTGTTCACGCTCGACACCCCTTCTCTGGGACACTATGGACACATTCTTTGAGGAGATGCTGTCAAGCATTACATAAACTGGGGGGCTTTAACCGGATACCCCCCCCCATCCCACCTCCACCCCAGCGTCCACCTGATAAGAGACATGAACATTACTCAAAGATCAGTCACTACTCTATTCGAAATCTGAATCTGCTCATAACCTGGCTAATATACTGATAAAACATGAAATATATTTTGGCCCTTGGTATATATCTGGAAAAACGAACTCATAGGCAGAGTCTGAGTAAAAAAAAAAAAAAAGAGAAAAAAAAAGAAAAAAAAAAGCATTTCTTCTAACCACCATCTACCTCTATGTCTCCTCTTACAACCTTTCACACGGGTGACTCTGGAGCCCTACCATCATTACAGAGGGAGAGGGGAGATGAGAGGGAAAGAGCATCTAAGAGCATTAATCAAAGCTGTGTGAACTGTGGATTGGTTACCTGAGCTCGGCTTTTAAAAAACCCATAGCTAGCTGGGAGGATTGGACTGCTGTTTTTAACAGCACTCAGGTCAGACACTGGGTAACGGTGTTGTGTTGACAATAGCTTTGTGCCAAAGACTGGTGACTCTGAAGTCGGCAGCCTCAACTACCACCTGCCAATAAAGAATGGAGGGGATTTTGGAGAACAAACACACATATCCACACACCGTCTTAAACAGCGAGGGGGGGTGCTTCAAAAGAGAGTCAAATCCAAATCCAAATCACGTCTCCCTTTTTGAGAAAAAAAGCGATGGTATAATTTTAGATGTAGAATGCGTCGCTGTGATTTAAAAACCTGAAAGCCAAATGCTCACCTGGGTAAATATCTATGGAAATACACAGCCTGTGCCAAATGAATAAGAAAATGAAATGAAAGTAAAAAAAAAAAAAATCCTTGTCAATAGGAGCGCTGATTTCAGTTGTGATTATTTTGAATATATCTAAAAAAAATATGACCTGAATAACTATAATAATAAATCATATATAAATAAATAGTTAATAAACTAAGTGTTGAGTTCAATTTTTTTTTATCTCTGAACCAAACCAAACCAAACCAAAGCTGCAATTTGACTGTCAGAAAAAAAATATTCAAAGCAATGTTAATATCTGTGATAATTATCAATTTAATGCAGCTTTCAAAATAATTTTTATTTTTTTAATTGTAATTAAAATAAAAGTCATTATTGACATTATTATAGTGATTTCTTTCAATTCGTGACATGGAAATCACTTTATTAGAGTTGTCTGGACATTTGTTCCTATAAACGATTGTTACTGAAGTTCAATTAAAGTGACTAAGAACTAGAAGATATAATAAATGCAAAAATACATGCTGATAAATTTTTGTCTGAAAAACACCCTTGACCCAAAACCGCACAGTTGTTTTTTTTCCTCTTGTTTTTCTACTTGTTTCAGCGATCGCTCTGATCCGTATGTTTAAGATGCCTACACTGGCTGTCTGTGCTGCAGCTTCGCCAAACTGTAGCACAATTGTCCTATGCAAATACGTCCAGTAGTCTTAAGCAAACGTGCATTATTTGCAGAATGCCTCAACTCAAACGCGAGAGCTACAAGCCAGCAGACATAACAACAGTTAAACAAACATATTTGTGTTTCCCTTCAACAGACGTAACACAAATAAAGAACAACAGACGACTGTTTGAAAAACGACAACCTCATCACCAAACATTTTGCAAACACCAAAGCAATCATTATCAGAAAAATAAAAATAAAAAATACAGGTATAAAATATTTCACATAATCTGACCATTTCCCCCCCCCGGCACCAAAACTATGCCCATGTACCCGTGCACCCTTTTCAAATGATTAACTAATAAAATCAGTGTTTATAGTTAAGACAGTTGAGGGTCCAATTTTTCCATCCGCTCCATGGGATCCTGCGCAAGAACCTAGAGTGAGCACTTGCGACCTCTGTCCATAGACGTGGACTGGTAGGGGGCCTTACCTCATTATATGATGCTGGGTTGTTGGTCTCCAGGTACAACATATTGGCGCTGAGATTGAGCAATGCAGCTGCTGTTTGCTCCACAGGCTCCAGGATTCTTTCTTACCCCTTATTCTTTATCCCCCTAAAATAGTGGTGATGAGGACTACAAGTGGGAATGGGACAGGCTTAAAATCTCTATAGGAATTCTATGGGATTGCCATATATACCTGGGACACCAGAGGGGAGGGCCTGAGGAGCTACCTGTCCACACCCTTTTTTTGGGAAGGTGCTACCTGTCTTCCAGCCAACCCTTAAGAGCAATTCTGCAATGCTCTTCAAAATATACTAGACCTTTCTGCAGGGCTTTTAATTTTTTTTAAAAGAGTGTCTTGCTTCGCGCCAATTCTGAGTAATATTCAATAAAACTATTTGGATAGATAATCCTGAGATTTAACAATGTACACATAAAATAGTTCGTTCCCTAGTCAAATTTATCCAAGATCACTTATACTTAATTAAAGTACTTACAACGTCATGGATTTAAGCATGCATGGATAATATAGAAAGTCTTGAATTGGTATAAACCCAGTGCACCATGAAAAAAAAAATATGCAAGGCGTAGGCTAATAAATACATCTGCATTTACACAGAGAACAACGAGAACACAGACATGTATGTCTTAAGGACACTATCTTTTTATAATCGTAAGCTGGGCTTAGAACATACAGGAGCACCTCAAGCATTTTCAGCCGTTATCTGCATATGAATGGATGCCCTCCCACCCCCCAACATGCCCCTAGCACCGCTTCTATTAGTGTCACAAAGGACTGGCTGTAGACTGCTTGTATCTATCAAAGATGACTGGTGTAGATGTGTTTTGAACACATAAATGTTGGTTCGGGCCAGGGGAACTGACTCTCTCTTTTGTAACCAAATTAACATGCCAAAAGGACTGCGGTGAATAAATCCAAGAGAAAAATGAGAGAGAAGGAAAGATAAAGAGACAGGGAGACAGAGAGAGAGAGAGAGATCAACACAGAGACACTCAGTCCTGTCTGTTACTGTGAAGTTTGAAAAACCTCAGACTTTTATGTTCTTACATTGATTTGGGTTTTAAAAAATGTGTATTTTTTTTTTCTAGGTTTAGATTTAACCTTTAACCTATTTTTATCATATCATTAATTATTTAATTATTTTTATAATACATTTTTTTTATCATTATTTTTAAATAAATTGTTGTCCAGAATGTTAATCAGAATATTCCTGCTTCTTAGTACAATCTAATAATGTATTATTAGGAAATATCATTTGAGGAAAGAAATTGTTTAATTTTGGAAATTGCAATATTAGACAATATTGCACATTAAAATATGCCCATGTTTTTGTAATTCTGAATTGCTTTTGCATTATTTTTGCATATTTATCACTACACATATACTTGCATTGTCTGGCCAACAAAACCACTGTTTGGATTTAAACAAACAAATACTTAAGAGCCTTTAATTGGATAATTGCTGCAGTGATTAATATGCCTCAACTGAGAGCAAATTATTTAACCCTAACTAATGCAGTGAGTAGCTTCCAGTTTCTTAAACGACAATGTCGGAATACGTTTCCAGCGTTCATAGAAAAGATGTTCCTCTGTTTCTGAAGGATCAAATTATTGGTCTGCATCAAGCAACGGAAAGAACTAAGGAGCTGAAATTATCGGAATTGAGTTGAGAAATGCTTAGTGTGGTATTAAAACCTGCAAACGTAGTGCTGAACACTCATAGTAAAACACTGAGAGTAGAAATCACAGCGATGTTTTTCGACATTTTCTCATTCACAATCTGATGAGAACTTACAAGAATGGGATTAAACAACTATATAACCATAATAAAACCACCAACCGGAGAAACGCCATGTCATGTGGCCTGATGAGTTCAGATTGACCCGATGGGTGAGCAGGTTACGAAGGGAAGCACATGATTTGATGCACCTATCATGCATAGTGCCCTCTGTACAAGCATCTGGAGGCTGTGTTAAGATCTAGTTCTGCTTAATTCAGTTGATCAGGTCTAGGCTTAGCAACGTTATGTGGCAATAATATGCCTGCATGTACTGAATGACCAGGTTATTCCATCTGTGGAGGTTTTCTTCCTTGAAGCATGGGCATATCCCAGGGATCAAACTGTGAAAGAGTGGTTCTGGGAGCATGAGGAATCATTGCACACCTGAACTGGGCACCAAAGAGTCCTGACATTAACTGTGAAAGTTATTGAAAATTTTTCGGCTGTGCTGGAGAAGAATTTTATGAACTTTCCCAAGATCCCAATCAACACTCTAAATTGAAATAAATGTTGGGTCCATTGCAAAGTTTTCCGAAGCAACGCACAAAAGGCACACGGACATAAAAGCTTTGTTTCTGCAGGCTGCCATGTTTCTGCATTGAACAACTGAACAATGGAATTCATTATACATTTGTTTTAAATGATAATTCATATCTTCTGTATATCTTATGCCTTTCTGTGATTCCCCAACATCTCTATTATTTTTCCTTTTTTAAATAAAAATACTCTTTATAATAATGTTACAGCTAAATATTGCTTGGTGTACAAAATCATTAAATTGGCTTTAATGTCTCTGTAATGTTAGACTAAGTGCAGCTTTGGGGTGGGAATACTATTAACTCAGGTCAAAAAGGGAGAAAACTAATGCCTTTAGGCCATGAGGCCTTAAAGAGCTGTCACCACGGTCATCCCCCTTCCACTATCTGTAACTACTACCGTCTCCAATCAGTGGCCCACACCCTGTCTTGCTATTAGGGGGGCATTTAGCCTTAGGTCACCTGGTCCAAGCACAAACCAAAGAGACAGCACTACTCCAGCCAGCATCCAGGGATGGCAGTAGCTCTTATTCACAGTCTTTTGATGAGGGCAATTAGGTTAGCTAAACAAACTTCTAATTAGGTTAAAACAACACTGGTGATTGTGCTGAATAGGGTGCTGTGTGTGTCTTTGAAATGCCGCTAGCCTACTGATTCTGAGATCTGGTGATAATAGTGAACAAAAGTAAAAAAAAAAAAAGTTGTAAACTAAATCAATTTATTGCCATGTGTTTGGGTAGGCGTGGTCGTAGAGTTGCAAGAAACTGGTAGGGTTATGGTTTGAAAGAAAAAAAAAACAACAACTTTCCAAATAACAAAGGAAATAATTTTTCATTCAGCAAAATGGGCTGAATGTGCTGTTCTAAATTCTACTGATATTTTGCATAATCTAATCCGTTACATCCTTGTTAACCAATCACATGTTTACATAGTGAATTTTGGCCAATGATATCCATTGTTGCACTTGTTAGATGGTACACCTATTTCTGCAGTGATGATATAGTACGTAGAGAATGTCAACATGCACTAGACAAAACATTTGTCTCTGAATTACGTGAGGTTTATGGGGCAATAATCATCAGCTCTGAGCTAAGAGAGGAAGTAGAGCAAACACCAGCTTTTTTTTTTTTTTTTAGACAAAAGATGCACTTAACCGAATGTGGCTCTTTGGGGCTGTTTGGGCTTAGAGCTGCTGGATTAGTGCGGTATCGTGTGTCAGGTGCTTGGTGTACGGAAAGACACCTGTACAAGGAGCTGACAGCCACCTCACCCCTCTGTTGAGAGAGGAAAACAACAACAACAAAAGAACTTTTTTTTTTGGTTGAAATACCTATGCAGAGCCTCCTAGGTCTCATATGCTCAGCTTTTCTCTAGAATTCTTTACCATAGTAACATGCTAAAAAAACAGCTGCTGGTGAACTGAAAATGAGAATAATTAGTTTCAAGATGGAGACCAAAAAAAGAAACAGGGAGTAGACGGAGAAACAGAATTGGCTGCTTAAGGTCTGAGACGTAGCTTTTAAGCCTACGAACAGTGAGTCTACAAACAGTTAGACCCGTTAGGAATCTTTGACATAGAGTATTTTTAAAAGTCCTGAGCAACCCCCCCCCCACCACCACCACCAAATTTAATTGAATGATGTAAATTGAATTCAAGAAATAGGAACAAACATTTTACTGCAACATGCCGCAAAATTAATAATGATGCATTTAAAAAAATTGCTTGTTTATGTGACAACCTCAGCAGCAACCTCGTTTCGCCTCTCATCTATTCCCACCACAGGATTCAGCATCACCAGTATACTGTACTGTACACAGTGCTGATCATCTGTCATCATCTGCACCTGTTTCTCATGACTTAAGTTAATGTTTTTTTATGCTTGTATGATTCATAGGTTGCTGTACAGCTTAACAAACAAAACACATTCCTCTGAAATTGGCCAGGTACAGGGACTGCACTGAAAATGAGGGCCAAAAATTTGCCAACAAAGGAAAGGCATAAAGTCATTCAGGCTGCCTGGAGAAATGTTCCTCAAGATTAAACGTATAGAATAAAAGAAAGCCAGCCACCTTGGAACCATTAATGATTCAGTCCTTAATCCCTGAAATAACTTTCCTGCTCACTTTAAGGCACGCCACAACAGCTACGCATCCTCATCCTGTAGGTGAACATCTGCACGACACTATCTACACTGCCTGCTGTAGGATCGTGCATATGGAAAACTCTGTAAGAGGTCAAACCACCATAATCGCTCAGGTGACATCCTGAGAGAACGTGTACAGTAAATCAGCTCAAAGACTTCCACACAAATAGATCCAACACTTTATTTGCACATGTCAAAGTACCTACATGGATTGAGTCAGCCATTATTATCCCTGTTCTGATTGTCCTCTACTATTTCTGGCCTGAAAGATTTACTTCCAGTGGCACTTTTATCTACATTTACATGCCAGCATTTGGCAGACGCCCTCATCCAGAGTGACTGAGATTTTGATCTCATAATACATATGAAACAAGCAGTTGAGGGTTAAGGGCCTAACAGGGGCAAGTTGGTGGTGGTGGAGTTTGAACTTGGGACCTTCTAGACCATAGTCCAATGCCTTAACCACTGATCTACGCCTGTCTATATGTATAATGAGAAGGTTGATCATGGCACATATACGGTAATGGATTCATTAAGCATACAGTGAAAACCAGGTGGCATGTGAGCCTTTACTCATCTGCAAAACAAGTACACCCATGTCTGGCTTCTGTAGGTGGATTGTAGTTCATTGTGCTTTATCGACTAATTGACTACACCTTGTTCTGAATATATCCCTCTAACCACGATGTTGTACTTCCTGATTAATAGGTCTCGACTTGTTTCGTGCCACCTCACAGTAATCGACACGAGGACTGTACACTCTACCCACCACTGTACACAGGAAAAATAACGCTTGGCCAGACACTTAAGCAAAATTACAGTTGCGTATGCAGATGATTTCACAGTGGTGGGTTTTTATGACTAAAACGAGTGACACAGAATTACACAGCTTACTGGGAGAAGATATGACTGCCAGATGAACATGACTCCTCGAAACAATGGTTGACGTCCTGAAAACATCGACACAGTCACCAGTGTGGAATTGGTGAGCAGCTTCAAATTCCTGGGAGCACCCTTCCTTGTCTCAGAGCATATCCTGCATTACTAAAAAGGTCAATCAACACCTCAGCATTTTTAGGAGGCTGCATAGGCCTGGCAGGAGTTCAGCTCCTCCTTCAACAAATGCACTGTAGGGAGAGTCCTGACATGCTGCATCATCCAGCAGCTGAAACACTGAAGATAGTGGGTTCTTCAACTGCCAGGGAAAGCAATGTTGATCAGTGTATCAACATCACTGATCACTTCTCACTTCAGAGGACATTTTCACCAAAAGGTGTCAGAAGAGGGCCAGGAGTCAGAAGAGGGCCAACCCACCCATTAACTAGTCACATCCTAGCCTTATTGGGAAGAACCAGCTACCAGAACTGGGAAGATTTAACCATTTAGATCACCGGTAAGTAACCAGTTGATAAACAGCTAACACAACCCAGCTTCTTAGGGATCTTTGCCAGTGCCAGTGCCACTTTGGCTTGTATCTAACTTAACTTTGTCCCAATGTGTTGTTAAAAGCGCTATACAAAAAAAATATTGGCCATGAATTTAACTCCATATTATTCGACTCATTCCGGTCCAGTGCACTTCACAAAATTTGTCTTGTTTTAAATTATCAACATATTTACTTCTATCCCGACTAGGCAAACCTGCACTGTTCAGCCAGCATGAATAACATTTTCATTTTCATTATACTTGTGTGCTGATGAATGACAATATAAACAAAATAAAAAATTTGAATAGTGTTTAACGTTGGGATAATAAGTCAAAAGGAAAGAAAAAAAAAGTGGGCTCCTAAAAAGTCAACACCTGCACATCAAGATGTGCATTTCTTTTACTGCATAATTAGTTACAGTTAGTTTTTCCTGTTCGTTCTGAAGTTCAAACCAAACCATCGGACGCTTGTAGACTCTCAAGGGTTCCTTGGATAGTTAACATTTTTGTTCTTGCGTCCTTCTCAGCTTGGAGCCCAATTATGAGACACTACCAGACTAAAAGGTACAAAAAGGTATACATTACTGCAAACCACTGGTAAAATGACCTTCTAGTAAAATATAGGTACAAAAATGGGTGAACAAACAGTAATTTTGGAATGGGTGGCAGTGTGTAAGCAACAGTGCTTCTTAATGCTGTGTAACCACCTCATGCTGAGTCAGGGTCTGGCTGAAAAAGCACTTCAAAGGACCAAAGAGACGCATTTTAGACTAAACCATGAATACGATGCAAGGGAAAGACATTCCTACAGTATATTATGAAACGAGCATTTTTCGCCTCGCTAGAATCCACACCCAGTGTAAATTTTAGTCAGAGACACTCTCTCCGATCTGTCAGCACCTAATTCAGGTGCTGCGTTCCCATTGGAGCACAGGGTGAGGCCGCTGCGTCTGGGCCCCTCCAGCACAAACATTACTGATGCACCAAAATTACTGCGAAATTTCAAGTTACTTTATGAAACTACTTTTGCTCAAAGATAAAGAGCGGAGAAAAACACTCTTTGATAACTTTGTTAAATTCAGAAGAGAAAGCGAAAAACGCAAGCAGGCAGGCAAATATCGAACTATTGACCTGAGCTTCTCCTTCGTCTGTTAAATAGCTCTCAGTGTCGCTTATTCATTAGCTAAACACTGGCTATTTCTCCCTTTGGACCAATTGTAATCCTGTATTGTCATTGTGTCTTTTTTTTCTGATTAAAGATTGACTGCAATGCTTTCTTCGGTCACCGATTTTTGTCACATTCCTCCATGTTATTTGATGCCACGTTCTTGGCTCTTGCTCAGTTACGAATCCACCTTCACCATCCCCCCCTCCTTCGGTGTGACAGAGGAGAGGGCCCGGAGCTCAAAGCTGCACGGCAGCAGGTGCTGCTCTAAATAGTTGCCCTGCGGCTAGTGAAAAAATACGCACCTCCCAGAGGAATAGGAATTTCAGATTTAAACATAAAACCCCTTCACAATACAAACAGCAATCCCTGAGGGTGCTACGCGCAGTGTGTTCCATCTAATGACTCATCGACCAGGCACACCCCTCGAAGGATGTGCCAGCTATTTTTTTGGTGCCATCAGAAAGGAGAGGTTGGGATAGCCAATGCCCAACACACTACTCGTTCAAACATACACTCCTTACAGTGCTCCGGCCCACCAAGGCTATGGCACGTCTGGCAGCTCAGGCAGAGGCGGTAGCGTGCCATGCTCACCGCACCACACCCTATATTAAAGGAAGGAAGGTGGGGGCGGACACAGGGAGGCAGGGTGCAGGGTGGTGCTCTAAGTATGGGGGGCATTAATCACCAGTTCAAGAGAAAGCGGAGCCCCCTCCCTTCCGCCCTCACTCAGCACCCCAGGGTAGAGAATCACAGCGATGTGTGTGCCTCTCCTATTTATCTCGCTCTGCTTTACTGCTGGACAACAGCATTCCTGCGCTGGGAGGGGACCCATCACTTCACCTCCCTGGCTTAGAGACCAGACTGCAGCTCTATCTGGAACTCATGCCACATTTTCCACTGCTCCGCTGGGGTGTATTTGCTCTACTTAGGCACTTATTGATGTAAATAATTGAGACAGTTGAGTTCTCACACACCCAATATTTATGGAAAAGAACAAGATTTTTTTTTTCTTCTGAAGTTCAAACCAAACCATCAGACGCTTGTAGACTCTCAAGGGTTCCTTGGATAGTTAACATTTTTGTTCTTGCGTCCTTCTCAACTTGGAACCCAATTATGAGACACTACCAGACTAAAAGGTACAAAAAGGTATCTACTGTAAATACTTTTAAATACCTCTAGAAACAACAGAGAGAGAAGGTTTACTCTTATAAATGAACAAAGAGTTACATGTTTGACTTACATCAAAGTAGAACATTTCCGATTGATAGTTTTGTCGCAGTTCGGCTCCATGTTCACACTGCATATGTCCGGGCTACTCTCCGATTGTAACAACGATGCAGAGATCAGTTCAGCTACACACCTCAGTCCAGGCCACATTATCTGAGTCATGAATACCACTGCTCTATTTAAGACCGGCGACAAATTATTGGTACGCACTCATACATACGGTCGATCTCGTAGCTTGAAAATCCAATCAGAAAAGTGGTTCCGAGGTTGACCAGGGGAACCCCACGCAAAACAACGGCCCCAGATGTGCATGTGGGCAATAACGGCTTTCACTGGAGTTTACCACTGAAATCCCCCCAAAGCCAAATGATGCACCTCAATGGTCACGCCAAACAAAGCAAGTTTCACTATGTGTCATCACATTTTTATTTAATTGACAGCAATTATCATCTCATGGATACAGCCTGTGAATTAATTACTGTGTTATAATAATAATAGTCATAATAATAATCATAATAATAATAATCTTAATTTCCATGAAACATTTGTACATTTTTGTGGATTCAAAAAATAATAATAATATTGGACGATATAATGGCTATAATTACTGTAAGAGATCCTTAGCAGGAGATCATCTTTATTTGATCCGGTATTTAACCAGTTCTCTCCCAGAAGCACAACTTGTAAGTATTTAATTTCAACTACAATTAAGTATTTAAAGTATGTAATAAAAAAAAATCATATCTATCTATCTATCCATCCATCCATCTATCTATCTATCCATCTATCCATCTATCTATCTATCTATCTATTTTCATTGCATTAACATCTTAGGTATTTTCACAATTTAAATAGTCTGTTAAAACAAGAAAAAAAAGAAGCCATTTTTAAATCTGTGAAAAATGTAGATAACTGGTATAATATAATCACTTAATTCAGTCTATGCATAAAGCTATTACAGTAAATCAGTAAAAAAAAAGAAAAAAAAGAAAAGAATGCGAGTGGCGTTGTGAAATAAAATATCACTGAATTCATCAGACCCGGTTTCTTCATTTGAGGCAATAAAAAAAATAAATAAATAAAAACTAACATCTGTCTTCAAACATTACTTCCTGGATTGCAAAATTTTTGATGTGCAATAAAAGTATTAATCGCTAGGCCATGCCGCATGAACATAATGCAATGTGAACAGGAAGAGCTTGTTAAAAAAGATCATAGTTCAGTGAAGCTGCAAATTCTCATAGCAATTTCAGTAGGTTTCACTGAAGCAAATAAAAGTAAAGCAAATACCAGGACGCTCACGGTATTTAAAATGGACTGCTGGATCATAATACTTTGGGACACTCACTGCGAGGTGATCGTCAGAGTCGTGCATGGTGATGCAGTCCATGCTGATCTGAATGGTGTTGGATGGAGAGCTGCCTGTTGCACCTTCTGAGAAATTCAAGAGTTCAATAGGCTGAACGGTATGGAACGCCGACCTGAGGAAGAACAAAAAAATACCCAGAGGGGAAACTTTCAGCATGCTTAAAATATTATTTGTAAACTCCTTCATGTTGTTTTTGTGCAGTGCACCAGAAACCATAAGCTTATGTGTTTGTGCAATTTGTACATACTGGTCCAGCATATCCAGCAGCTGGTTGAAAACATCTGGCCCAAGGATATCAGTTCCTTGTGAGCCTGGACTCTGAGACATGGAGGCTAGAAAAGATCCCTCAGCCCATGAGAGACATGCTGCTGGTTCACGCAATCGGCTGAAAAACAATGTACATATAAAGAAAACCTAATTATTTCATTGGCCTGCTGTATATTAGATTGCCTTAATTTTTGGTTCAGTATTTTTTCTATATGTATGAATTTATTACATTTTATTGATTAGAGCTCTGAGCACTTTGTTTGGCACTACGTTGGCATTAATGAATATTCAGCCATTGTTTAAATCTTCTGTAAGTTAAAATGTTTTTTAAAAAAAGTTAAAAAAAAAAAAAAAAAAGACATTCTTGCTGAATTCCTTCTTTGTCATAAATGCATTTTATTTTTATTGTAGTGGATACATTCAGTGTACTGTAAATTAGTGCTGTTAAAAAATTAAACTTAAAAGAACACATGAAAGGGTCTTGATCAGAGTATCAAGAGGATGACAAAGGCTGTTAAAGGTCCCATATTTTAATATTTCTGTAACATGTTAACATAAGTATAATAGGTCCTCAGTAAATGAGCTACTTCTCAGACACATCCTACTAAACAGAGCAGAGCTGACAAAGAGCTTTTCCTATAGTGATGTCACAATAGGGGAAAATCTATTTGGCTTGTTTAAGACCGGCAAATGTTTATTTTCTCTTATTTTTGTTTGCGCACACACGCACACACACACACACACACACACACACACACACACACACACACACACACACACACACACACACACACACACACACACACACACACATATTGGAGACCAATTTGAATTTATTTAAGTAACTAAAACTGAATTTTGTATTGTAGGTTCCCTTTAAGGGATTAGTAATAAAGGAAGTGAGCAAAAGTCAGTTTTAGTAGACACTCAGGAAGAGAAAGACAGGTATTTGCTTTTAGTAATGTTCGGATTTTGTGTTATTTTCATTTAGAAGTATTCATTTTGAAAGTGAACACAAACCAGTGTGCAAGTTTTAAATTCCACTTAACAAACGAAAAAGTGCAAAACCCCTAAATGGAAAGGGTTTAATAATCCAAATGCTTCAGCAGTGATGTAGAAGTGAAAAAAAAAAAAAAAAAGATTAGGATACTTAAGATATACAGTACATTTACACATAATTAGTAACAGAGTAGATTTGGTTTAACTCCACAGACGTCAGCAAATCAAAGCTATCACCAACTGCTGGTTTGCACTGTAATAACAAAGCTTAAAGGCTGAAAACATATAGGTGGAGTATAGGAGTGAAGCAAGAAACACCCACACAGACGCTGCTGCTCTCTAATTGCCTGTAAGAGGAAAGAGAAGCTTCTCAAGAAGGAAAAGATACCCGTCAGAATGTAGAGGATAATAGGCTTGTCAGAAAAAAATAATACAGGCTAGAAGTGCTGGTCAAATGCTTTCTAGTTACAATTTTACAGTTGCAATCTATTTACCTGTTAATGCATTTCTAACCCTTTCATGCAGCTGGTTCGGGGTCGGAAATACTGGGCCTTTTTTTTTTTTTTTTTTTGCTTTTTTTGCTCAGGTCAGCATCTTGTGTGGTGAACGGAGGCCTGTATTTGGTGAATGATCTAAATGCACATGGATACCACCTAAACACCCACTTCCCCTGTAAATGTGCATCGCTAGCACCTCAACACTCAGTTCCCCTGTAAATGTACATGGATAGCACCTCAACACCCTCTTCCTCTGTAAATGTGCATGGATAGCACCTCAACACCCACTTTCCCTGTAAATGTGCATGGATAGCACCTCAACACCCTCTTCCTCTGTAAATGTGCATACTCTGATAGCAGAATGACTGGCAGTATTTGAACACATACTGATGCAGCTCAACACAGATGTTGAAGGTTTGTGCTCATTACCAAGTGCCAGGGAACGTGCCCTTGAGTGAATATTAATATATTGTACATATGAACATATCATGTAAATATAGGGGCAGGTGCTGTGGCAGGTAAAACATGCTTACGTGAAACAAGTACACAGCATTTACAGACTTTTCATGAATTCTAGAGTCAAAGGCATTTAGATATTAAGCTCTAAACCTGTAACCTGTAATAGACTAGACTATTTTAAACCAACATGGACACATAAACTAAGGAGTGCAAATTTTTTTTTTTTCAGTTTAATTTGTGAAATTGTAAATTGCTAGAATTAGCATAAAACTATGTAAGAACAGCTTTGGTAAGGCTGTGTCGCCTGTGTCTGTCCACCACCCCAGAAAAAAACACATTTATTCATTCATCTTCTATACTGCGTATTGTATGGTGTGTACAGAGTCACTGCATGCGTGGAGTCTATATTAGGAGACTTGCAATCAGGAGAATGGCAATTAAATTACTTTGCATGGCTTTGGACTGCGGGAGGAAACCAAAATACCCCAAGAAAACCCACAAAGCACGAGCAGAACAGGCAAACTCCTTACACACCCACTCGCAGAGGGCATCGAACCCTGGAGGTGTTAAAATGCATTGAGTCTATCAAGCCTATTGAGCCTTGTTTTAAATGAGCATTTTCCCAAAATTCCCAGTGCAAGCAAACCAATTAAAATGACTGTTACGATAACTTACAGATAAATATTAGGTTAAAAAAATGTCACATTCATTCTTTTTTTTTTTAACCTCTGCAAGCCGAACCAGAGATGATTTAAGGATCTAAAACAGAAAAGAGAGTATAACTGTCAGCACAGACACTGTGACCCTTCTCTCACTGAAACGTAACACCGAGCGATGGCCCGAAGTCTCGCAGTTCCTGTTGAAGAGCAGCGCATGCTGTGGGTCTGAGCAAAGTGGAATTCCCCCCCAAAGTCTACATGACAGCAACACGACCACTGTGATTTGCAGCATGTGTGCAGCTGGACTGGGCTTGGCAGTGTAGAGTGTTTGGTTATGTGTGTGTGTGTGTGCGCATGTTTGTGTATATGTGCCTGTCTGTTTCTGCGACTGGGGGTATCAAGCTATAATGTGAGGCGGGCACTTGGGCGTAGAGCCGGAATTTCCCCACATTCTGTGAGCGGGTGATATCAATATGCTGCACGACGCAGACATACCTAATGAATAACTTAGAAGCAGGATGTGAGTTTACCACAGCCTAGAGATGAAACCCAACCACAGGCAGTGTAACCCAGGAGCGTCAAACACAGGTCCTGGGAGGTCAGAGTTTTCCCTTATTTCACACAAGCCTAAGTAAGTAAATGATGAGTCCAAATCAGGTGTTCAGTAGGAAAATTGGTTAACTATGGATTGTAATACTACATGTTTAACCCCACACTCAATAAACCCACCCAAAACAACAACTTTTTAAAACTATCGTTTCCATAGATATCTGAACAACGTCTAAACCATGGATTAGTTGAGCATATGATATATATCTGATATCTATATACACAGAGTATATAATAATAAAACTGTGCACATTGGAATCAAGATCCTAACTACAGATCTAAATTATATTCAGCATGTTGTTTTGCTAGAAAGTTTCGCTTTGAAGGGGTGTAAAAAAAAAAAAGTGGAAGAAAAAGAAACGTCAGTCACACATAATTCTGGCAACTGAATAATTATAATTTTTCTTATGCTATATCAGCGTGTATAAGGAGCAGTTTCAATTTTTAATCCAGCAACACTGCCTGACAGTTTGATGTAACCACAATATACCACAATAATATTTACATTGTGTCCTGTCTGACATGAAAATTTTATATATATAAAATTATACATTTAAATTCATACAATTTTAATATATACACACGGGCAATATTGAAAGCGGCAATGAATGCAATCTGCATGTAGAAGTATTTGGGACTGTGGGAGGAAACTGGAGTAACTACAGGAAAACCACCACCTGTAGTTGAGGTCACCTGAGGCCACCACCACAACTCCACCGTGCTGCCCAGTACCGATTTAAAAGTTTCCAAATACAAAGGGTGGAGGTCATACGATATAAACTACTAGAACTAGCCGTGCAGCAAAATATTGAAGTATAGAATGTTTTTTAAAAATAGCTTCCATCTTCTTATTCACATATCCTTATCTTTATATATTTTCTATATATTTATATATTATCATATTACCATTCATTGCAATAAATGTTGTATTTAAATATTAATTAGTTCTTTTCCTGAAGTGTATATAATTTTTTTGGCTGACTCACCATATACATATGAAAGACAGTTAATAAATATATATATTTGTAGGCTGAGGGGAAAAGTAGTTTTTTCTTCTGTTCACAGTTTCTTAAGTGATAAAGGCAAGTGCTTGTGTTGAAAGGCACAGGGCTAGATGTAAAAAAACTAAAAAAAAAAACTAAAAAGAAACCTGAACGCAATTTGCATAATCTAAATGGTGTAACTATTTTAGTTCTATTTAGTATGTGTTAAACCCATCTCTAAATATGAGTAACTTTCCATATGAAAATATGAACATAAGTTCGGAATTTTTCTACAAAAAAAAAAAAAAAGAACGTAAGTTCGGAATTTTTTCTACAAGACTCTGCTTTTCGTGGTCTATTCCAGGTCTTTGTGCAATATATATATATATATATATATATATATATATATATATATATATATATATTAGTATCGATATATATTATTCAAAGAAACCCATACTATGTATACAGCCTGGACTTGGCACAAAGTATAAGCAACTAGAAAACCAATTCAATGTTCAGTGTTCAATTCCCCTTTTTAATACATTGCCAAAGAGGAGTGGCACAAGCAGGAATTACTAAACTAACATTAATGCATTCATGGATTTTAAATCCATGTAAGACGTGGTCATGCCTGATTTTGAATGTCAGAGAAGCATACAAATTAAGGGTTAGGCCTAAGACTAGAAATACAACAGAATTAACTCCTAAATCCTAAATGATGAAGGGGTGAAGACCGGTGGAGCAGCTTCAATAACACTCGAAATGCATCTTTCTTTGCTTGAAAGGTTCCCTCACAGAACAGCTCAGTGGGAAAAGCGTGGTCAATCCCCCTTTTATGTGCAGCCAAAGAGGTGTGGCATCGAGTGAATGCTTGAGCTGATTCACTCGGATATCATTGTGCCGCCAGGCCTGTCACAAGAGAGAAACCGTCTTTTGACTCCTAATGTGTGGTCTAGGCTCACAGATAATGTCATTAGGTCTCGAGCGGACTCGCATATGTCAGACACAGCCACGGCTGTTGTACTCTACACCACATTACACATCGGTTATGAGTCTACCACTGAAATTTCCACTTTCAATTTTACAGTTGTTGTAACGCGCACATGCACGGTGGAGTTTTTAGGCAAATCGGGGAAAGCATTTCCACATATTCACACAGTGGCAGGCTAAGCACTTTATTGAATTCTTCTAAAGAGATCTTTACCAACTTAACTTGTGAAAAATGATAGAGAGAAATCTATTGTCCTTGTATGTGCCGAATCTCTTGACTCATATCTAGTGTGTGATGACTGATTGAGTTGTGAGTTGTATGTTCCCAGTGACAAATTACTGATCACCACTGTTTGTCACACCAGTGCAATTATTTGTTCTTAATGGTAAATTCTGTTCTTTTGATGAAAGTCAGTAATTCCACCTGTAACCATTTCCTGCATGTCTATTTCATATAAATTCACTATTGCTGCTTCTTTTTTTTTGTCTGTGCTTTGAGGAATTATAGTATTTACAGTATGCATTAAACATTAAAGGAATCAATATCTTTGTATTAAAAGGAATTTGGACACCTGACAATTACACCTGTGTGATTTATGAGCATCCCGTTCCACATTTAGTTTCCGTTTTGCTGTTCCGATAACTTATATACTCTTCTGGGACGGCTTTCCACTATATACTGTATTGTTGCATGCCTGTGAAGATGTGTGTTTTTTCAGCCCCAAGAGCATTATAAGGGTCAGGCACTGATGATGGGTGATGAGGCTCAGGTCCTTCGGAAGCCATGTCTTCCTGGACCACGTTTTTATGGAAAAGGTTGGCTTCTCCTCCTCTCGGTTGTAGTTTCAGTGAAGGAAAATTGGAAAACAAGGACGGTTGTTTGTTTCCAACTTGGTGGCAGCGGTTTGGAGCAGGCCCTAATACGTGTGTGATGGCTAGGTGTCATTATTAAGTCTTTATCACATGGATCAAGGTAAGTTGCATAAGAAACAGAAATGGTACAGGGTACAGTCCTCAGGACAAGGAAGGAAATGCTTTATTGGAGTATTATTATTTTACAGTAATAAACAACTTTTAATCCCGGAGTATTAACAGGTGCATCAGTGCATCAACTTGAGCAAAGATCACATGGAAACAATGTTTCATTTATAGTGCACTGAGAGCTTCTGGACCAACCCTCCATCCAGATGGATCCAGAATCAGATCTGCACTCCATGTTATACTCATATACCACAGGATGCAAAAGACTATTAAATGGCATGAGGTGTTGGGATTAGGTGTCCATCACTCTCATTATATATTATCACATGCAATATTATGAACATTTTAGGGCAGTGAGAGCATGAGGCATATATATATGTCCCCAGCAGGTGCAGACTCGCCACTTTCTCAGATCACACATAATGCTGAGCATGTTTCGGATTCGACAGCTCCACTGACATGACATCATCATCAGCCCTGAATTGAGAGGCTGCTCTAATCGAAGCCAAGAGGATTTATGTACCGGAGCAGGGAGGAAGTATTAGAGGACTGCGTCGCCCCATGTTACTCCCTACAACGCCGGGACGTCACAAGAAACACAAGTTGACAAAGAGTGCTGGCCAAAATAACGACATCATGGTTCCACAAAAAGGCACAGCACCCACATGTCAAAGCATCCAGACCTTTTTCATCCAAGTGTTGAAGATTTACAGGAGCAGAAATGATGGAGGTTGATGGTCAGGTTGCGTGCGTATACAGTAGCCTTTTCAGTTCTATTCGACAGGTGATGTTGAAACACAAAAAAGTGTTGTCTGGAGCAGAAGCACACTGACAGACTATCTGGCATTGTCATTGGCATCTAATAAATCAATCACACCAAGTGTTCCCGGCTAGTGCACTGGGTCAGCTATTCCTATTTCAATTCAGTGACGTACAGTGATTACAGGCATGGCAGCCAAATCCATCAGCGTACCAAATTGCATATTATCCTCAGCTTATGCTATCTTCGCCTGTCTTTCCAAGACGAAGGATCAAAGTTTGTTTAAGAAATACTTTGGGAAAATCCACTCAGAGCTGTGTAAAACGTCATGCTTCACCTGTATTTGAATTGGGCCACCACTTAAAAAAAACGGCCTGAAACCCTCCTTGGAGACAATAGTGGTCTCGTCTCTATTTTTCGTTGCGGTTATTTTCTGCGCTGCTCCTGAGTGTGGTGGGTTTGATGTTTAGTGGATCTGATGTGTGTGTGTGTGTTGGGGGTGGGGGGTGGCTGTGGGCAGCCGGGTGTCTGGTTTCTGAAGGACTTATGTATTCAGCCTAAGGGGGAAGGTGCGCTGCATCCACTTAAATGCAGACCGGGCCTCTTGCAGACGGAACAAGGTTAAAGGTCAGAGCTAAACAGGGCTGCCCATTGTCTCCTGGCAGGTTGGGTACATCCAGCGATGAAGATGCAATCAAAACAAACAGAGCCCTGCGATCTGCAAAGGTGTAGAGGGTCTTCTCCTGTGACTTCATTAATCAAAAGCCACGCGGTGTTCAAAGAGAGCAGTCCCCTCCCTCCCTCATCCCTCAAACCAGCGGCTTCAGGACAGACATGAAGGCTCGAACAAAAGAAGAGCGGCCCTCCAGGTTTCTCCTCCTCTCTGTCGCGTGCTTTCATTGTGCCTCATTCTAGTAAAAAGGTTGAGTGATTTCAAATAGCGACTAACACTCACTCTGCAGGAGTGCTTTCTTTGTGATTTATGGTGTTTATCCAAGTTTTTTCTCTAAAGTAGTACTGACTATTGCAAAGCAATCAAACAGTGAAAGTCACTCTTGCATGAGACAAAAGTCAAACTTTTCGCATATGAGGTAAGAGCACATTCTACATGCGTGTTATCTTCCGATTAATGATTTCTCAACACTGCTTTAACACGGAACAAATAGAAATGAACGATTCTAATATAAATACCAATCAAAAAAGATCTCTATCATAATCTTATATATATTCCAGGATTTTAGGCTGGACCATTTATTTTACATATTAGATGTTTTTTTGTTTTTTTTGTCAACTTAAAATGGATAAACAGACTGGGATAGAATATTAATGCACCTAATTATTACAAATAACATTATTATATAAATTGTATTGTTTTGATAATGAAAAAACTTTTTAAAAATAAACTTAAGGTTTGGAATGGTTATTTGTTATTTTGCTTGTAATGATTTTTTTTCTACAAAGAAGCAACATTCCTTGTTAATAAAAAGCATGAAAAAAATTTGATCCCGAAAGTGCAGAAATTATATTGCCATCATAAATATTCAAAATGCATAGTTTTCTTGTATTTATAATTATTTAATCATAAGAAATATTATAGACATGTGATTACTTTTAACGTGTTTACAGTTACAATTAAAAAAAAAAAAAAGGAGAAACAAGAGATCTGAAGAACTATTGATCTTTTTTTTCCTTATGGGAGAGGATTTCTAATAGACTGGCAATAATAATAATTCCTTCACCTGTGATCAGGGTCAGATACTCTCATTTTTCTGAGCACACACGACATAAATACACCTGTGTCAGTGGTACAGTATGCTGCTCAGAATAGTGTACTAGCCTAATTACAGTATATTCTTGCAAGAATTACATTTCCATACACACTGGTTTGTAATGCATCTTCACTTATAGTCAGGGTTTATGCATTTTAATCAACCTCCCATTTTCCTTCATGGTATCCAAAAGATGCATTAATATAGATGCAATTAAAGACGCATTAATATATATATAATCTCAAAATGGGCTGTTTTTCAGTTTTACTTAAAGTGGGTTTATAATTGATTTATTTTTTAAATCTAAACACTAGTTCAAATATTAACATTACACATGACCCAAGAATAGCTAAAATTCACTGTTTCAATGTTGTAATATTTATTATAAATTATCTTATTTGTACTCGCACCTGAGCATGCATCCCTAGGCATGAGAAGTGCTTGTGTGTGTCTTTACTTTCCCTAAAAACTTGGATGTGTTCAAGGTTGATCATTTCATACATTATATTTTTTTTCAGTCTCAGCTGCCTGAAGGAAATGACCCATGAACCGAACACAAGGTTTAACATGGATATATAATTGATACATCAGTGATACAGCAGAACTGGCAGTGAGTTCAACCCAGTTTAACTCTGCAGTAAAGTGTAAAGTGGTGTGTGAATAGTGAGGAGGCTCAAGGTTTCAAGTGTCTTGTCTGACTGCCCAGAACCCTGGACACTCCCATACACTTGCATTGTTACCATAAGAACATGTGTCTATAAATATCCAAGCCTGGCAGCAGCTGGACTGCTAGATCCAACTGTTTGCATCTCTAGACACTGTTACACAGCCTCAACCTGGACAAGTATAACTAATTGCAAGCTTTTACAGAAATGGAACTGAACCATTGGTGTAACATTCCAATGCAGTTGTATTTGCAGCATTACTGAATATACTCATGCAAAAGTGAGTGAAATTCCTCTGAACAACTCCGTACAACGATTTACCAACATGACCTATTTGTGTCACTACATGAAACCAGTAAGACTAAAGATTCAGTCAGACTTTGGGTCACGTGACAACATTTCCATAGTAATCGTAGTGACTCAGACTTAGCACCCGGCCACGAATAGAAGGTCGTGTCTTACCGTTGAAAGGCGTGTTCTGGGCAGAACTGTACGGCCGCATAGGGAGACGTCATACTGCCACGCTGTAGTCTTCTCTGAGCGTCTTAATAGCTAATGGTAAGTGGCACAAGCACATTGATCAAAGCGAAGTAAGAGGTCAGATGTATAATATGATAAATATTACGTATTAATAAAAACAAACAAACAAAATAACATTAATCACAAGTAAAGTGCAGTTAAGGTCAAGTGCACAGGAGTGAGTCAAGTGTGGAGGATGTTTTGATTTTGGTTTATTCTTTCTACAGAGCCTAAGCTGAGGGGGCGGGGCCAATGCCAGAGTGGTGACCAATCACTGACAACAACTGCATGAGGTGCCGCACTCCCTCAGTTGCTAGGATATTGATATTAGGCAACAACCCCCCACCACACACACACACACACACACACCATATTGTCCCCCCACCAACTCCATTCCTGGTCCATGTCCCCAGTGATGGCTGTCTAAGCACTGTGCTGAAATGTTCACTCCAGCTTCCCTTTGCTGCATGAAATTTCCTTTTACAATCAGTATAGCGGTCAGCCAGGAATTTGCAATTGCATCACTCTGGCTGCTAAAGCATCATTCTCAACTGATCAAGTGAAAAAAAAAACATGTCTTCTAAAATGGTCCTCGCTGTCTAACATGGCTTCCTGATCTGTCAATAAGATCCAAGCCAAAGATGAAATGCTTAGCTCTGGCTCTTTATGTATGCTGATGACATACATTCAGGATGTATATTTAGAACTTCTGTAGCACTTTATTGGAACGAGCTCTGGCAACTCAATGTAATGTACAAGTTCATGCTGGTGCTCATGTCTACACAGGCAATATTGGATTTCTTATTTCATTTAAATGTAAAATCTTTTTTTTTTGTCTTTTAATTGTGCATATATTCCAAAAATGCTGGTAGTACTGGGATTAGGATGACATAAAAAAATATATATATATATATATATAAGTACAGACATTAACCCAGCCTTGCCGTTGGTGGCCGGTGGCCAAGTGACTGTAAACGTAGAGGCGTTTTTTGCATTTTTAGGCGAATGATCAGCAGATGAATCAGACTGCTAAATTAAAGGACAGGGTCGCAGAGGTGGACAGATAATAAATAGATGCTGAGTATCCAGGGAACATGAGCTGTCATGCAAGACTTTTGTACTTTTTGGAAACCGTGAGGTCCCTCTAGCGCCCCCTTCTCTCCTGGGCCTCTCCATCCACAATGCACCTCTGAGACCCTTATGATGTCAGCATAGTATGCCAACCTAATGAGATCAGGCTGCAGACCGGCTGTGTCTTTTTAATAGCCTATTCAGAAGGAAAGTGACGTGGAAAAAAAAAATCCCCTCCACAAGTAACCAACCAGCAGCACTCTGCAAACGTCTACTTTACCTCCTCTTTGCCACACATGCTAAAGCAGCAGAGTTATTTTTAATCCAACCCTCATATAACCTACCCAATGAACATGAACTACATATTGCTCACACCCAGATAGATGGATAGATAGATAGATCCTCATTTTGGAAATGCAGTTCCTGAAAGGAGTCTTAATGGAAAGGCTGTGCTGAAGTGCAAGGCCACGGTTCATTCAGCGGAGAGTGGCACATGTCAGTGACTACAGGAGATCATTCAATCTGCTGCTAAAGACTTAACTGTTACTTAACTCTAGTCCTGGGCCTGGTGAGGATCAAGACTTATTAGCTGCTTCGAAAGGCAATACTTGTACTCAACACTTACTTAGACTTATATTGGTTCAGACCTTCAAAGAATTCGCTATAAATCTCAAAGGTCTCTTCTTATTATGTCACTGAGCAAATGACTGCACACCACAAATCAGTAGAATTGACTCAGCTAAGAATCCAGTAATTTAGTTTAGCATGTAGTTATTTCAGCTTAGCCCCCGATCATTTCAGTTTGACATTGAATAATTTCACTTAACCATCCAGTAATTCCAGTAAACATGAAATCATTTTCACTTTAACAACTATTAATTTCAGATTAACACTTAATCGTTTTGGTTTAGCATCCAATCCTTCATTTGTAAAATCACCAGATGAAGCACGTTTTGTTAAATTGCTAAAACATAACTAAGTTAGTCTGTTTTGATGGTTAAAGCCTTGCTAGATTATATCAGGAGCTACCATAGTTGGATATGCAGGAAGTCAAATTCTAGAAGAGCAATCATTAGGGAATCTAATTAATAGTTAGTGTGACATACCTTTAGCTTCAGACAGCATCGGTTCTTACACTTGCAAAGGGATTTTGTAGAGTCAGGTGTATGATTAACCAATTATGCCAAGCAGGTACTAATGATCATCAATTTTACATGTATTTGAAACTCATGCTTTAACTGACACAGAAACAGTTGGGTAGGAGTCTTAAAAATAGTTGATGAACAGCCAAACTCCACTATTAAGGTGAGGTCGTGGAAAACCGTTTCATAAACGATGGGCACAGCAACAAGATAAAACAAAGTTACTCTGTATCTGAAAGATTTCTCCCAGGCAACGATTTTAAATCAGACTTGGGGTTTCAACATGTGCTGTTCAAACTATTTCGCAAAAGAACAAAGAAACGGGCACTGGTGAGGTCAGCCAAGAAAACTTTATTATAAAAGACACATCATGCTTAATTCTCTTTGTCACTGAATCAGCCATCAGCAATGAACTGCCGGAAACCAGCAGGACCCAGATAAATCCATCTACTGTCTGGAGAAGGCCAGGACGAAGAAGAAGTGCGGCCCAAAAGCCATACCTCTGACGAGGAAATAAAACCAAGAGGGCCAACTATACACACACACACACACACACAAAAGGAACTGGTTTGCAAAAAAAAAAAATGGCAGCAGGTAGACTGACGGTGGACTCTGGATGATGAGTCAAAATTTGAAAGATTTTGCTGTAGCAGGAGGCAAGTTGTTTGCTGAAGGGATGGACATCGGTACACTAGGTGTCTGCAGGCAACAGTGAAGCATGGTGGACGTTCCTTGCAAGTTTGGGGCTGAATTACTGTAAATGGAGTAGAAGATTTGGTCCAGGATTCGCGGTGTGAAATAGACGCTTGTATTTTGGCCACAAATATATTCTGAACAAGTACAACAACCTCAAACATACAGCTAATGTCATTAAGAACTATCTTCAGGGTGGAGAAGAACAAGGAGTGTTAATATGCAGATAAATGCTGCTTCTTTTTTCACATGCAAATTTCAGCAGTTTTTTTTTCTTCTTTTGTCTTGTTTTGATTTCTTTTTCTGTCATAAAACAATTTTTGTAACTTTTAATTTTGTGTTGGAATACCGAATCAGAAATGTTTTGTACTGACTCAATCAGTACAAATCAATAAAAATAAGCACAAACACTCACAGTCAAACATTTGGAAAAAAACCTCTTTAAATTTTTCCGGGTTTTTAAAATTTTTTATTTCTTTCTACATTGTTTATTTTGTAATAAAATTGTTTCATTTTGTAACAACACTAAAAGCATCCAAAATATGCAACAATCTCATTTGAACAGTTGATATTGAGACATGTCTGCTACTTATGCTCTGTTAAGCCTTCATAATTTTGTATTTTTTTGAAGTCCAGACACCTTGTTTGTAATGTTGAAAAAAAAAAAAAATATATATATATATATAATTATTATTATTTCTTTTCTTCTTATTTTTTATTATTATTATTATTTTAAAAATTGTACATTAACACTGATGACATCCAAAATATGAAACAACACATATACAATTATGTAGTAAACAAACAAGTGATAAACAACCCCAAATATGTTTTGTATATTTTAGACTGTCCAAAGTCGATACTTTCACTTCAGTATAACTGCTCAGGACACCTTTGTCCACCCCTGTTTAATACTACTGACACATATGAAGACACTAATATTCCCACATGTAAAGACATGCTGAATGATTTCCTATTTGAATCCCTCATGAACTAAGCTGTGAGCCTGTGAGAAGGTGAGACAGTTCAGGAAACATGGCTGCTGAGCTGCACTCCTAGAAAGCGCTCGGGGACAGGACACTGTGTGCAGTTGAAATAAGCAGACATGTCTAGCCTTTGCAAAAAGCATCCCATGTGGGCAAGGGAAGTTCACAAAAGTTGTGAGATAAGTGCATGCTCAAATATTTTTAAGAACCACACCCATGCCCTTTGGTTAAGCACACAAGTTTATCACTTCTGGAAAGAAATTACTTTAAAGCTGTCACAATCCTGGCGTGTAACTATCCACCAACCCACCTCTAAGTGCATCCTCAGCAATTCACATTTTGAACATTCAATAGCAAAAAATATCTCATTTAAATCACCTTATCACTATTAAAAAACATTATTATTGCCCAGAAATTAACTTACCATATCACACTAGTTGAGTGTTTAGGAATAATAATAATAAAAAAAAGTGCTACCTAAGAACCAAACTGAATAACTCAGTCATCAATTTCCAATAAGTTACCTACATATACAAAAGCATTAGAATGCATCAGTTTACAGTTGTGTTATGTTTCACAGGCATCTTAAAAGGTTTCAAATCATTTTTTTCTCATCATTCTTAACACAGTACTCTACAAAGTAAGATGAGGTGTTTGCAGTGTTTTGTTGATTTATTAAAAATAGAGACTGAAATATCCCAGTTACATAAGGTTTCAGACCCATCACTTGGTTTAACCTGGTTAAAGCACCTTTGGCAGCATTGACAGCCTCAAGACCTCTTGTGAATTTTGAATCGAGCTTGGCACACCTTTCTTTTTGAAGTTCCTTCCATTCTTCTTGGCAGATTTGTTCAACCAGTTTAGATTGGCAGCATCTGTGCACAGCCATTTTCAGGTCTTTCCAGAGTTGCTCTATGTAGTTCATGTCCAGATTATTGTTGGGCCACTCCAGGACTTGCACACTCACACAGAAAACAACACATTAATGGCTTAATAATAGTTATTATTTGACCTACAAATGTATGACAGATTCAGCATTCATCTCAATATTCCAGTTATTACAGGACAATTTGCCATTACAACACCATGAAGGCCAGTATGCACTGTAAGAGGAGCTGGGCCAGAGGACTTCAAGATTTAAGGCCAGTTCCACTGACTTCTCACATCATGAAGATCCTGGAGCAAATGATTTTACACATGCTTAGCTCTACAGTGAACTTTATCCCTTGCAGTTTGCATTCCTGGAGAAGGTTGTTGTAGGTTTTGCCATTCTATACCTGCCATATCAGTATTATTCTCATCTCGATAAGGGAAAAGGTGCTGCGACCATCATGTTTTCTTAAGCACATCCACCCCCTCTTGACTGACATGCAGGACATTTGTTGACTTGGATTACAGACTACCTCATAAGAAGACCAAAGTATAACAGACTGAAGGACTGCAGCACAGGAGAACCTCATGGGGACCGCACTCTCATCCTTCCTGTACACCTCTAACTTCAATCACATGCAAAGTCTTGCCACATGCAAAATCCTCTGACGGCATTGCCATTGTAGGGTGTATAAGGGATTGCCATGAGGGGGGTACAAAAGCCTGATGGAGGACTTTGCTACTCCTTTGTGGGAGTTGATATTGCAGCTGCAGCTGGTTGACCAACTGGATTGGATGAGAGACATAGACTATCACTCCAAAAATGGTCAGAGTCATCTACTCTTCCTGAGAGGACTGGGCTCTTATAGGATCTTTAAAAAGAGCTTCAGTTCAGATGTTTTAATAGTCAGTTGTTACCAGTATGCTTTGTGTGCGGAGGAGAAGAGGAGACAAGTGAATGTGTCTCAAAGCAGGGATGCAACATGCTTGAACAAGGTTTTCAGTAGAGGTGGTTCGGTGGTCGGCTTGGAGTTCAACTTTGGTGTCAGTACTGAAAACGAGGACCATAAACAAACTACTCTCCATCATGTACAACACCAGCTACCCCCTGCACATAGCCTTTGCCAAGCGTAAGAGTATTTTCAGTGGCCAACTACTGTCACCGCTGCTTAACTGACAGACTCAGGATATCCTTTGTCCCCAGAGCCATACAGCTCTTTAACACCTCTCTACAGGGCCAGGGGTGTAGATTGGGAGTGTTGGGCTTAAGGTTGCCTACTCACGCTCATTTATTATCATCATTTTTATTGACGTCGTCACTAGCTGAACTATATTGTGCACTACTCACTTTTCACACTGCTGTCACGTTATCATGTCATGTATCCAATTATACATTACATGTTGAACAATATGATTTCATTTATTCCCTTGATTTCTTTATTTTTATTTTTTTTGTTTGTAGTTCGTGTTGCCTTAAAGTCATCTTCCATATCTATCTATATTTGCTGTAGGAGAACAAATTGATGAAAATTTTAATGCTTGTTGTGATAGAAAGGTGTCCAAACACGCAGTGCATTACTGTTATGGTGGCAGGTATATTAACCAAATAATCCTCACTTGGATATCATTGTAAACGGAAATTCCCATTGGGGCTTCTATTGAGAGGGTTTCTAAGAAGCAAATCTTGCACCTGCACATCCATATTACATCAATATGCCACTTTCCCGGACTATGGAACATTTAATCCTTAGGTCAAGCATGTGTTTGGTGCATTCAAATAGAATGACAGGCAGCTGCCGTCTTATGAAATAAGACCTGAAATTTTAAGCGCATCTGTAGATGCATAAAAACATACCTCGACATTGACCTTGGAAGCTTGTGCAGCATCACCAGGACTGATTTCTGTTGCCCTTAAATCTTAATAAATATGGTTTAGCCAGTATGATCTGACCTGGTCATACCTGTTTTTAGAAACACCCGTCAGGTCGAACTCGCATGGATGCGTTCCGGACCATACACGCCGTTCTAGCACAAGGACACGCTACCTACACACATCTGATGTGACCTAGGATTGATTACGGCTGATATTTCTAACGACACATGAAACCCTTACGTCACTACACTGTTAATTGCTTTTAATATGCAGGCATAGCATGTCACTCACCACTGTCCTATTACTTCACATCAGATGCATGTCCTCGTTTCGCACATTAACGGTTACGTCAGTCTTTGCCTCATCCAGGCCCGCATCTCTAATGCGCTTATTATCCCTGCCTTGGGTTTAACACTCAGCCTCATAACTCTGAACCATGGTGCTAAACCCACATTAATCTGTAACAGTATAGGGCTGGGTTATGTAGTCCTAGGGCATTGCACATGCGCCTTTAGACACATCATCTTCCTTAATTTGACTTTATGCACTATTAGATTCCTTCAATTACGTATAACTGAAAAAAGCAGTTGTCGGGTGGAGCAGCTGGCCGAGCGGGAGGGTCTCGGGCTTTGGCCTGCCTCGCAACACACGAGTCAAACATACAAATATGATATACACACATGGCAAGGCTCGCATGGAGTGTATATTGTGAGTAATGGAGGGGATGTCCAATGAGTCACAGGGTCCAGTGTACTGTACGGTGCTTCAGGGGTGATAATTCATGAACCATCATATTACTTCGAAGAGCATGAACGTACCCAGCAACCGAGCACTGTTTACGGGTAAACATGGCAACAGTAAATGATCTTTAAGCACAAAACAGAGATACTACAGTTGCTAAAGTGCTTGGATACTGAGCTTAACGCATCAATACAAGAAACATCTGTCACACCTTACATTTAATAAATATACAATAAAGAGGAAAAGCAAATAAAGACGTCTTTATATTTCAACATTTAACAATGCTTTTATGAACCCCATTGTGGCACTTTAAACTAACTGCATCTAATGAAAAGACCGGGCTCGTGTGTTTGGCTGCGACTTATCACTGGTGCGCAGCTCATCTCAGCTGTATCCATCCATTCTAGATCGCTACCTTGATTACATGCCATAAAGACAATGCTAGTGATAAATGATAGTGCTAGCAAATAATTCATCAGTATAACACGAATATCATATTTTGCATTTTCTACATATAAAACCCCACATAGTTTAAAAGCTATGCATTACACAATTTTGCAAATGTACACACATACTGTACATTTGAGGTTCAATATGAACCAATGGTTCAATTCGATGTTAGGGTCAAAATTAGACACACATGGCCACATACACAAATATAGATACACATACACAAATATGGATAAACCCACTTGAAATGAAGTCCCCAAATTAATTTTAATTGTCCAAGGTCTCTCAACCCCATGTTAGTGATAAAGATTGATTCTAACTGGTACTGTAGCATCTCCATACCAGCATAAAACGTATTTATATGTCAGCACTCATTGGATTAACCAACACATACTGTATACAATGGAAAGGTCAATTGAGCACAGTGCTGATCTGAGATAAAGGATGGTACTGATGGTTTACATACAGTAATTGTCTGTTGGAGCCATTCTTGAAACAACTACAGATTCCAAGAGAAGTTCAAATAATTGTATGTAAGTATGAGTTATTGAGAGATACTGTATAGCCACTTGGTCATGGTCTGGGAAGAGACAAAAAAAAAAAAAACTGTCACCCTTGACTAAGGGAAGTTCAATCAGTTGGTCAGAAGCAATCGAGGAATAACCAAGACACAGGCCTGCCATGAACTGGAAGCAGCTGGAACACCAGTGTCACAGTGGACAGTCAAGCGAGAGTTCATCCAATGTATTACTCAAAGTGGATGGAATAATAAAGATTGAGGACTACATCTGTGTATCAGAATAACCTCAAATCATCAGCTAGAAAGTTGGGCAAAATGAAGTGTTCTGGACAATGACCCCTAACACACATCGAGGCTGGTTTTAAAAAGCAGGCTAATATTTTAAAAAGTTTTTAATTTTTTTTTTGGACTTTGCCTAAAAATTGTGCTTGTGTCAAAAACCAACGAATTTAAACAAAACTACCAATTCTGCCCATAAAAGTGGTCAAATATCCAACCAGACCCTGGCAGAAGCTTTTTAAAGACTGCTGAAGGTGTCAAACTTGCTATTGGACATTAAACCAAATATTACATGTACTGTATATATAGTTTGTACAGTTTTGATTTTAGAAAACATAAAAAAAACAAATACAAATATGTGTATTTCTTATTTTCTTTTAATTATTATTTTTAAATTAAAGATACCTGCACCAGTACCTGTCACGCCACGTGTTTGTACACGCCATATAATTCCATGGCCTTTCCTGATTTGTATTTGTATTGTAAAACAATGCTGAAGGTATATACAGCACACAATATACAATAATCTCCTTTGAACAGTTGATATTGTGATTTGTCTCCTACTGATGCTCTGTAAATCCTTCATAATGGCTCTAATCTGAGGTGCTGTCAACTGGTGATTTCTGAGGCTGGTGACTCTAAATGAACTTCTCCTCTGCAGCAGAGCTAGGCTTTGGTTTTTATTTTCCTGGGATGATCTTTATGAGAGCCAGTTTCCTCATGGTGCTTGATGGGTTTTTCAAATGCACTTGACATCACTGTTCGTGCAAGAACTGTTCCAGAACTACGGACCTTCATGTCTTAAAATACCAACTGACTGTTGTTACTTAATTCCATAATTCCATTTGTGTTATTTTACGGTTTTGAAATCTTCAGTATTGTTCGGGAATGTAGAAACTAAATAACTCAACTGAGAACATTAATTTAGAAAGGCGTGTCCAAAATGTATGCTCATACTGCCTGGAAAAAATGATCAGTTAAAAAGTCCATTGCAAACATAATACACTTATGACATTCTTGTTTTATGATGCGTGTATGTAAACTTCCGACCATGACTGTATGCCATCTCTACACGATATAACTTTATGCCACCCTAAATAACATTGAATATCTTTATGCAACCCTACTAAATAACATTTGATATCTAATTACAGTAGCACTTGTCAAGGGTTGTGATCTGTTAGGTATATAGTGAACAGTCTGTTTTTAAAGTTGACGTGTTGGAAGAGGGAGAATG
Organism: Clarias magur; assembly: GCA_013621035.1. Taxonomy (NCBI): domain Eukaryota; kingdom Metazoa; phylum Chordata; class Actinopteri; order Siluriformes; family Clariidae; genus Clarias; species Clarias magur. Next base: position 247,781 of record QNUK01000442.1, on the reverse strand, counting down.
AGCAAGCATACGGATTTGAGTGACTTTTCCATGGGTAAAGTGTGATGGCTAAACCACTGGGCGTGGACAGAAAGGACAACGAGTGTCCTGCTCATAGGGCCATGGATGCGTAATGTGCAAGGGGAGCGAAGGCTAGCCCATCCGGTCCAATCCAACAGAAGAGCTCCTGACAGGTGCCGGGTGTAATAAGATAGTCAGTGTTACTCAGGTCACCTGTCAGTGGTTTTAATTTTATGGCTGAGATCATAATTTATAGAAAATGTCGTAAATTTAGCTTACACACGCACACACAGACGCACACACAGACGCACACACAGACGCACACACAGACGCACACACAGACGCACACACACACACGTGCACACGCCATCTGGGAACCGAATGATGATTTCCAATTAGGAACAAAACATTCGAAGGTGTGCTCCTCCTTCACAGTGTCCTTTGGAGGTTGGTTGATCGTGGGACTATGACATATTAGTCTAATAAAACAATGCACAATCAAAGGTGAATGTTTTCCCACACTGTGATTCAAAGTTTTCTGACTTCTCACTTTTGTCACAGTGACTTCTACGCCTAACATCGATTCATGGGAAAATTTCACATCACCTGCGGCAAACCAATAAACAGGCAGAATGCCAGAGTTTGGATTATCCTGAAGGACAACTTTTTGGTGGGAACCAGATTTGTTTGTATGTTTTTTTTCTCTTCTTGTTCTCTTGCTTAGTGGCATTCATCAACAGATTATTTTTTTTGTTTTGTTTTGTTTGTTTTTTTCCCTTGGTGTCTGCTAACTCACATTACTCAGATCTGGTCATAGCTGTTAGTCCATAGTGTAAACCGGTTTGTTATTTGTTACAAATTGCTGAGCCATCTTAAGGTGGAGTCAAACAGTCATTCTTCTTATAAACTGACAAACCAGTAACAGAACTATCTTTTGTTTGCCATAAGACCGTAATACACATAACAGTGAGGTCCTTATTGTTTTTACTTAGTGGTAGTAAAGTTTCTGGGGTCATAAAGTCTACAGGCTGTTATTCGGCCACTGATCCTGTATTTACGTATGTATAATACTGTATAATACACAGGCATCTGAAATGAACAGAAATTAATGGAACAAATTTCTACAGTATTCTCTTGGTTCCGTTCAAGTCGGGGAAAAAAAGATCCCATGCCAACTCATTGCCTCATATCTAAGGCTTTCATTTCCAAATAAACCCTTATAACCACACACTTATCATTAACTGAGATCCTGTTTTTAACATCGCTTTTGCTTTTGCTTTTCTGATTATTGCATTGGAAATCTTGTCGGCCCAAAGCTGTTTGTGGTTCTTTCGCTCGCTTGATTTAGAAAAAGTGAAGATTTTCTGTGTGCTCTGAAGTTAATCCCACTTTATCCTCCATTGTTTGAAATTAATGCTGCCCTTAATACTAACATTATTCATTCAAAAACAGGTCGAGGCCGTATATATTTTATATACATGTCAGATAAATGAATGAACTTAAATGAATCGTGTGTAGCAGGAGAACTAATTAGGAGCTCAAGCAAGTAGATTTGGCGGGGTGTGTACAGTACCGCGCGTGAAGAGACACCTAGTTTAAACAGCTCTCGTACACTTCTGAGCAGGTGTCCCGGGCTCAGCACTTCTATACAGCGTAACCTTATCTCGGATATTCCAACTTTCAGAAAAATAGCCCATGATGTAAAACGTAAGGCCTGGTGTTTAGCAACCCGGGGAGTTGTATCCAGGCAACGGAGTGACAAGTGTGATGGGCCTGAACCCCCGACCTGAGAAAGTGGATGTGTGGAGCACATTATAATGTTTGGTGGCATCCCAGCGACATTTTATCCCGCGCGCATGAAGCAGCACCCATCTGCGGGTAATCTAAGAGAGGCCTGGAGGTGCCCTTTGTCACTGGATAGCTCTTAAAAATAAAACATGGTGAGATGATATGAAGGGTCGCTGGAATCAGGGGGCTTGAAAGACCACTTTAATGACGGATTGTTGTGGTAACTTGTCAAAGCAATACGCCACTCGAAACATTCGAAAAAGGCATCCGTCTGTGAAAGCTTACTAAGTGTCCAAAGGTCGAATCGAGTTCTGAGATTTGACTCTGTCATGCGCTGGCATTTTTTTTTTTTTCCATTTTCATTTATTTCTTTCTTTCTTTTTGAACCGTTCAAAGCAGAACCCATACATTTCGAAATGGTTGATCTGATGGAATGTGTCCAGAGAAACTCACAGGCAGCTGGCAGGAGAGATGTGGAATTACTTTAAAAGGTGCTCATGTTGCAATGTTAAATTTCCATCATGAGTCATGCTAAGAAAACAGGACGCAGCAGTGTCAATAGTAACTCGCTGGTTGTCAATAGGCACAAGCTGGAGTCAGAGTCATGCCATTTGCTCTTTTCATCAGTTATGGAATGACACAGTAATTACAGTAAATGCAATGTTATCGAGGAATGAGTGGTGTGTGTATGTGTTTGTTTGTTTGTACATGTGCATTTGTGTTTGTGCGTGCAACATGTGCGTTTGAGTGTGTAAAGAGTTAGCGTGACTAAATGTGTGTGCTTCCACTGAAACAGAACAAGTTGTGAAAGCAAGTCATTCTTTTCCGCTTTCAGTACGTTTTTGTTGCAGGGGATCATCGCCTCACTACAAACATTCTCGTTCAACTGCTCCTTCATGCAGAACTGGAGTGGGCCGAGTACCGAGCAATGCCGGATTGGTTTTCAGATGGAGGTGCTCAGGCTGAACGGAGATATGTGCATTTAATTGAACTGACGCCGACTCCTAAACGGGACATGATGAACAGAGTTCAAGGTAGTAAACATGTCATCTGCTCAATTTACACTGTGGCTCAGTAACACAGCCTGTCACACCTGGTAAACACTTTCCAGTGGACTTTGTCTATGAAAATCTTACAGCATCACATCACTGGTCCAATTAATCCATAAGGATTATATTGAAATACAGTAATAAGGAACAAATAAAAGATGCAGTACAATGAAATGGTAAATAACAGATAATAAAAATTTTCATTGGAAATTTTTTTTCAAATATATATAAAATAAAAAATCTAATATAGTCAATACAAAAAAGATAATATATATTTATATAGCTGAAAAAAGAGCTATGAGAATATAGTTAAAATGTATAAAATGCATATATATATAAAATAAAAAATATATAAAGTTTATAGGGATAATATATATTGAAAAGTGCAAATAGGGAAACTATAAAACACAGTGAGGTGCTAAAAAATAAGGAAATTATTTTAAAGTTGGAAACATATGAGAATATACCTTAAAAATATAAAATTTTTGGAAAATATATAAATAAAAAAAATAAGAGCAAAAAAAAAATATTGTGAATTTTTAAAAAAATGTCCCACCTGGGGTTTGTGTGTGTGGAGTATGCATGTTCTACTTGTGCTTGGTGGGATTCCTGCAGAGACTTTGGTTTCTCAAAGTCCGAAGACATTAGACTGTTTCCAAATTGCCTGTAGAGACTGATAATGAGTGCTTGTGCCCTGTGATGGATTGGGACCTTGTCCAGGATGCACCCCACCATGTGTCCACTGGGATAGGCTCTGTCCTTCTACAGGATAAGCGGTGTAGAGAATGAGCGAGTGAGAGTGAGTAAAAATCTAAATCTTAAACATATAACAACATATAACAACAAATAGGGGAATAGTGAAGTTAACATGGGGAACTCATAGAGAAGTGCAAAAAAATATAGTGAAGGAAAAAGTAGAAAATATTGCAGATGCGTACAAAAATACTTAGTTTTGAATTCCAAGGAATTGAAAAACCTTTAACTCCCCAATTCCCAATGGAATTAATTGGCACCCTGTCCAGAGCCAAACTCACCTCATGCTCGAAGTCTCCTGGGATAGGCTCCAGGTCTGGTATAGATAATGGGGGCAATTTTTTGAAGCTGAGAAACAGAGGGAAAATAAATGAGGTTAAACATAAGGGAAGATATGGTCATTGATCTTGGATATATTACATGTGCAATGGACAAGGTTCTCTAACATAACAAGAACAGCCACAATGAATTACAAATCTCGATATGACAATGCCTATATATATATATATATATATATATATATATATATATATATATATATATATGTGTGTGTGTGTGTGTGTGTGTGTGTGTGTGTGTGTGTGTGTGTATGTATGTGTATGTGTATGTATATATATATATATGTATATATAAACATACATATACAACACTGCTATTTACATCTTTTGTGTCACAGCATACTCAAATATTGAGAGTTGCCTCATTATCACACGCACATAACTCTAAGATGACTGGGGAATCCATGATTTTATAAATGGACAAGAGGTTTTGGATTAGTTTTTAAATTACATTTAAAAAAAAAACTCTTTTCAGGAAAAAAGTACATGTCTTTGAAGTTTATCCATTTTCAAGTCAACTTCGAATTCAAATTAAATACACAGTATGATGTTCAGTAAAAGCTTATACGACTTCAGGGACCTAGAATTGAAGATTAGAATAGACTAGAAGAATTCCACTACAGAACCCCCCCCCCCCCCCCCAGAAAACTGACTAGAGTATACAATTAAACTAAAGACAGAATTTCCAATTCAGAAATAAAATCTAATTAAAATTGAATTGTACAAATTAAGGTCCGCATATTTGAATTTACATACTTACAAAAGTTACATAATAAAATAGAATTACAATATATAAATTACACACAATTTACAGAATGTGCAAATTTTAATTCTCAACTTTGAGGTATAAAATATAAAAATATAGAAAGGTAAAAATATGATGTGTGATTATGACAGTATGAAGTATGAAATGAAATGAGGTGTGTGTGTGTGTGTGTGTGTGTGTGTGTGTCAGCAGCAATGTTATTGTCCATGTTCCAAAGTGCAAGTTAGTCCTCATTTTATGTATAAATGATCATTTAAAATGCTGATGGCCAAAAACGCAGTATTGGTGATGATTTTACAAAAATGTGTGTGCCAAAGGAGCTATTTCTGAAGTTTATGCGACATGGAAGTGACCAATCTTGCTTTCCTAAAGATTTCAAGTTTTTTTTTTTCAAAAAATCAAAAGATGTGTAGTGTCTGTAACCATGTCAAATTCATGTTGCAATATCTTAACAGTTTAGCATTTTAGGTTTATGTCTTCTCATATAAAATCTGAATTGGCAAAGTTTTATCTGAATGACAATAACGATCATTAAAAAATTGTAATAAAAAAAGTTATGGAGACTACATAAAAGATCATTTAATTGTCTTTATTAAATGTGCTTCTTTTTCTCTGATAAAAATAGAAATGTGTATGCATATTTACAAGAAACAAAGCATGGGTCAGGAGGTAAGACGCATTAAGTATTATGACAAATGGTGTTATATGAAAATGTCTAAAAATTCACTTTTACACCTGGGTGAGACACCTTTTAACCCCAATACCACGTTTTGACAGTGCTTTAGTTAGAAACTACACTTAAAATAACAGAGCCAGTTTGTGTTTGGGAAGTAGGATGAATATTCTACCGGAACCAGTTTAGGGCCTCTGTTGCATATCAGGATAGCATCACTAGAGTGCTGGTGGGAATAAGGGTTCACATGCTGGAGGAATGTAAACTACAGCCATGGTCAATGGGACGTATTAACTACCGCCTTAGTTCCTGCTACCTGATATAAGTATCTGTGATTGTTTCTTGATAAGAATGTGATGGGGATTTTTTTTTTTGTTGTTATGATTATTTGGGTTAGTTGAGTTCTTACCCAGGAAATTCTAATGACGGCAATAAAATACTCTCTAAAAATTTATATTTAATACTGTACCATGTCACCAAGCATGCCACCAAAAACATCATCACATATTCCATCCTTGTCCTGGACAGCACTTTGCTAAACTAGGTTGAATTGTTGTAGGAAACAGTTATTAATCTGGACGTAAACATGCGTATATGTGAAAATGTATTCACAGATTTTGGCATTGATGAGAATCCTATATGTTAGGGAAAACATTTACATTGCATTCATATATAAGGAGACTCTCTAAAACTTTTCTCCATAGATTAGTAAGGTTATAATTAGGGATGAGTACCTGTCCTGCAAGTTTCTCTTCAAGCTATGCTGACAAAGTTAAATAGCTTATTTAATTTCACTTAATTACACACAAATATAACAAAAAGTCTGAGTCATTCAGATTATTGACTTGAAAGATAATTTCTTTAATCAATTCCCATAATTAAACCCCAACCCTCATTTGTCTTTACTCATGGATTTTCTTTTTTCTTCTTTATAAAATGAGGAATATTCCGTGTGTGTGTGTGTGTGTGTGTGTGTGTGTTTTAATGCTAATAAAGTGGCTGCTGTGTCTGAGCTGCATTACTGGAGACGCTCTTCTGCTGTCTAGTCATTTAATCTTTTCCAGCTTTTTGTCACAATTGCCTTTTATGGAGTTTTGGGGGCGTTGCCATGTGTCTGCTAATTTAAAGCTAATGATCAACACAATCACATACATATAAGAAGATATCATTTTGATCTGTTTATTACTCTGCTTTATGTCCGGGTGCGAGTCCGAGTCAGTGTCTGCGTACTGCCGTATGTTTAAGACTGTCTATGTTTAAGGATGACGAGATGCAGAACAGATTTGCTTAAGGCTTAAAGAGCTGTTAATTTCCCAGACCTCTCTCAGAATGTGTAGATCTGTGCTGTAATGCCTTTAGGGCTGATTCCACACAAGACATCAGCAACTCAGGAGGAATCAAATCACCTACTGTAGCTTACAATGCAGCAACTACAGAGTCACAGCATTAATATTCTGCTAGATACACAGCACATGGAAATGTTCAAGTCATACAGTAAGTCATAAAAACCTTCACACACACACACACACACACACACACACACACACACACACACACACACACAACTTTGTGTTGCAATATCTTTTTTTTTTTTCTTCTTCTTTTTTTGACATGCAATCTAGGAGCTTTCCAGCATACCCTGATTCAGGTGGTGTGTTTGCAAATAAAATAATATCAAATGACCTTAAACGAAGCTTTTGTTTGTCTTTTTACCAGCTTCCACCATATCAAAATGTTCTGCTCTATACTCTGTTATCTGATGCCGCACATGTTGCCTGTGAAAAAAAAAAAAAAAAAAAAATCACGCAAACACCTTGGTACACGTTGTTGCTGACCCACAGGGTGGCTGTAGCAACGACACAAACATCCAAAAACAAGCCTTGTCCCGAAAAGAAGATGGCTTCAGATGGAAAACACTTTCGCTTCTTCCCTGATCTTAGTATTTGTAAGCTGATTGCTTTAGAAGCCCTGTTTTGTTTTTATCACACGGATTACAGTTTACAGCTGGTGCATGTACAGTAGCAATGACATGCAGTGAACGGTTAATACTCTACTATACTAAAGCTTGTGAAGGGACAGTTCCATTAAAATATTAGATGGACTGTAGAATGAGATGAAACGCACTTTTTTCTTATTTTCATCTTTGTCCTTACTTCATCTCTTTCTGATGAGCTGCCTTTAGCTAAATAATTGACGTAAATGATTGTATAAGCTATGACAGATGATCTACTACAGAAGCTGATCTGGTTCATGTTCAGAAAATTAGTCACAGATTTACAGATTATTCTCATTATAACAAATAATAATAATAAAAAAACAATTATTGACACTTTTCTCAGACCGATCTCTGGTTCATGTGATTGAACTGTGTCCCGTGCAGCTCGGTGGCTATTGTGTAAAGTTGACAGGAGCAAGAGGGTGATGAGAGCTGGGCAGACAGGAGTTGACCCCTTGTGTCATCACGTCGCTGCCCCCAGTGCTGCTCTGAGTCGCGCAGAACAACAGACCTGCTGCCTTTGTGCTGCTTGCAATGGGGAAAACAAGCCATCAATCAGGGATTCATCAAGTCTTGTTCTACTTATCAGAATCATCTTAGAAAGACTAGGATCGTCCGTCGCACAAGTGCGAGACCCCCGCCCACCTCCCCCCCGGCCTGGATTCCTCATGGATCTTAGTGGAGAAGTAAAAACTGCCAACATTAACTATTAAAAACCTGGGTTAAGTATGTTTGCTTACTATTCCTTTTAAACCTGTCATTTAGCTCTGTATCTGAGAAGTCCTTATGCATTTGAAAAAAAATTGTTTTGAAGGAAATGTTTTCTGTGGATCTCATGCACAGAACGGTCACCTTATTTAAAGCAAGCAAATCTTGTTGTGTGTCATTACACAAGGACTCCCTTTTCCAGTCTGATCAGTAACTCGTGATTGTTGTCTTTCTTTTGTAATGTTTTCAGCTTTAGTAAATGAGCGCACTGCTTAAGCTTCTGGCATACGCTTCTTTTCTCAGGACTTTTTTTTTTTTTTTGAGGGGTGAAGAACTGCACTCACCATGTCCTTCGGCCATATGCGGGTCATGCATTCCCACCACTTACCACCAGGGGGCAAAGCACTCAGTGAGATTAATGATAGCATGAGACCACAAGAATCCCCTGACTTACAGATGTGATTCTACTTAACAGAGGCACCTCAAGCTCTCTGCACCACCCAGGTTATTAATGCCAATTATGAGATGAGTGTCTCACTCCGGCTGGCAGAGTGTCAGTCCGGCACAACGTGCCTCTCCCTTTCTGTGCTGAAAAAAAACATTTACCGTGCGTCTCAAGTGAGCCCAGAGAGGCAACAGGAGGAGAATGTCAGCATGCTTATTGTAAATCATAAGCCCACAGCTGTCAAATCTCATTACAGACTGTGAGGATGCATGCCAGCAATTTTGAGGAAGACATATTTGTGTGCTAAGGGTTGCTGGGGACACAGAGGGGAGCACTAAGGATCGCTATGTATGTGTCGAGATTCGAAGACAGCGAAAGTCAATAAGGAAAAGGCATACCTGTATTACAGCGGTTGGACGAGGCTTGCAGGAAAAGAGGGAGGGAGCGTGGTGTAGGGATCGTTTTAAGCAACAACCCATCAAACTCTTGCCCTGCTTCAAGAGGTCAAGTAGGGAGAAGCTTGAGGGCAGAAAGAGATGAGGGAAGAGGGTGTCAGGAGGCAGCAGTGTGCACTCTGGGGTTAGCGTTCCATGAACTCACACTCTTGTCTGACCTCGCTCATAAACTCTCCCACTTGTCAGGAGAGGATTAAGACTACAGAGCTCCAGGCCTGAAACGGACAGGAATGGCCAAACACTCCTGCTCAGGGGAGCCGACACCGCATGCCTCGCTTTACTTTTATTAGCTTCGGTTGTAGGCAGAACTTTATTTCTGCTTTCTCAAGTCAGGAGGCTTGCTTGTGTAAAACCACGTTTGGGTGGAGACAAGAAATCAAAGAGACGAACGACTAGGTTTTATTATTACCCGTTCTGAAAGGGCAAACAGAACATTCTTGAATGGTGAGCTCCACCGTAAGAATTTATATTAGTGTCAGGAATAATGGGTGAAGTGAAAGAGAATAACTGCTTGTTTAAATACTTGAGGGCAGAAAGCTTGTCAGAGTTTTGCTGACTAAACAGAAAGTGCACCGGGGCCCGATTGCATTACATCGCTCTCGCGGAAAGGCACGCATTGCCCCCTGTTGGCAAACAATGGCATGTCGAAAGAATCCCTTAGACAGTGCTTCACGAGGAATAAAACCAAGAGCTTTGTGTCGAATCCTAGAGATGCTCCACAAGCATGCAGGTGCAAAGTATGGCATACCTCGCATATATTAAAGATATACACAGCACTGTACAGCAAATGGACTCTATATTTATCACATAGTACATCTGCAAAAATGATCAATATCAATGAGGAATGTGTTTCTATCGCACTTTGCTCATTAACTACAGAATGCGGGGAACTCCGAGCAGCCGGGCACGCAGGGGTTGTTTCGTGGGTGCATTTTCGAGGCTTGGATTACACAGCAGCCTAAAAAGTTTGAGATTGCTGGGAGTCACAGCAGGGACAAAGTGAGTGTGAATGCACCTCCGGGGCTTTAGGAGGGCCCCTTAGAAGCATTTGCTTTTACTGCCTCTAATGATAGGGCCCCCTAAACCCGCCTGTCATCAGACTTTAGGTCCGTCTCCCCCCGCAGCTTCTGCAGAGTCTCATTGGATTTTTTTTTTTGTGTGCGTGTGTGTATCGAACCTTGTTAAGGTGCATCAGAGAAATCAATGCTACCGAGTTATTGTGCCTGCTAATCATGCCATGAGCAAATTATACTTGGACATCTTTAAGCAGTCTGTTTTTTTCCACTGTGTTTGTTAATCTGGCTGGTTTGTTAATAAGACATGATCTTCGCATGAGGATATGAATATAAGTAAAGAAAATAAAAAGTTTAAATATTTCTAGCTAGGTTTTTATCGATTAAATAAATTTGGTATAGACAGAAAACTGCAATTGATTATTATTTAAAAAAAATTTTTTTGGCAGTTTGCCAAAAAAAATCTTCCATGTTGAAGTCTGGCAGGTTTTCCCAGGACACCAAATATAGGCCAGGCTGAAGGTGGTTTTATTTAAATTTCCTTCGATTGTAGCAGCAGATTTGGTTGTACATGCACAAAATACATGCTACAGACGATTGCATGTGGGTATCTGCATGAGAAAATCAGTGCCGAACACCCTTATTTATGTTGTCATTGCAGATTAGGATGATTTCTACAGAACACAGCTCTAGTCACAGCCATCCAAATGACAAACGCCTACGTTGCATGGAGAAGATCTTTATCTGAAAAAGGTGTGTTGTTTTCTATCTCTCTCGCTCTTTTCCACGTTTCCCTCCCCCACTCGAGTTGACAGGTGAAACAGGCAGCCATGATTCATGGAGTTAGTTATCTCCTGTTCCTTGTATGAATTACAGGAAGATTTCAGCAAAAATCTATGATGAAATGAAACGGTTTCTCTACATTTGCCAGCGGCTGTGCTGTTCAGACCGAATCTGCTCTTAACAAAATACATCATACCCCAAAAAAACGGCATTGCTGCAGCCATTAGACACAAGATTGTGTGACTGAAGTGCAGCCTTTCAGCTTTAATTCAATGGGTGAAGAAAAAATATAGTGCTTTAACTGTAACTGTAAAACTACAGTAAAACAACAGTAACAACCAAAAACATTAGGTTTATTTTTTATTCTTGTATGCAAATCCTTTTCACTTTAAAGTGACTGGTTAGAACCCATGTACATCAAGTCAAGTAGGCTTTTATTGTCATTCCAACCATATACAGTTAGTACACAGTGAAACGAAACAACGTTCCTCCAGGACCAAGGTGCTACATACATGCAACAACATAAATTTACAACACACATTTTTACATTTCTAAGTTAACCTAAAAGAACTATCAAATGTAACACATAACAGTACTTTTTTGATGAAGTATGAATTGAGGTAGTGGGAAGAGCAGCAGTAAACAGTTTACATTTTGACAAGAGTATTGTGTGCAAATAGCAGTCAAATAAATATTGTGCAAAAAATTGCAAGGAGCAGCACAGGTAGGTAGGTATGAGCAGATTGAGATGGATGTATATCAGTGTGATTGTGATTGTGCATGTGTTTGTACATCAACTAATGCTGAGGTTCCTCCCTTGAGCTGCTTTACCAGGCCTTTACTGCAGCTGACTGTTTGTGGGACTTCAGTTTTACCTTCAGTAAGTTAAAAGCAGGCTCGATTGAATTGAGGTCAGGTACCTGATCTGGCTCTTTAAGAACATTTCATGTATCTGCCTTAAGACGCCTTTAGATTGCTTTCAAGGTACATTTTGGGTCATCATCCATCTGTACTGTAAAGTGCTGTCTTATGGATTTGCAGCCTTCGACTCAATCTGAGCCTAAAGTATAACTCAATAAACTTCAAAATTCATCCTGCTACTTCAGTCAGCTGTCACATCATCGATAAACTCCAAGACACAATGACATGTCCATTGTAATACATGCTTTCAGTCTTGTATCAGAACTGAGCAGTCTAATCCAGCCTCAGTTGTATCTTGGGGTAAACCCTCTGTATTCATATTCATTAAAGCACCTCTTTTTAAAGTAAAGCCTTTATTTTGTCAGCAATATATTACAGCACAGTGAAATTCCTTCTTCGCATATCCCAGTGTAACTGGGGTCAGAGCGCAGGGTCAGCCATGGTACAGCGCCCCTGGAGCAGTTAGGGTTAAAGGCCTTGCTGAGCTGGGAATCGAACCGCCGATCTTCCGATCAGTAACTCAGAGCCCTAGCCCTCTGAGCCACCACTGCCCCTTGGTAGTAGACTATGACGATGATGAATCCACCTCCTCCAGGGTGATCTTGACTTGGCTAGATATTGTGAAGGGATTTTTTTTTTCACCAAAAAGAGAATTCTGTGATCATCCACTTTAGCAGTCTTCCATGCCTTTTGTTGTCACTAACCTCGCTAGTGCATTTCTTCTTATTAAGAATGGATCGAATTGTTGCTTTGGCCATTGCTAAACATTTCTGGTAGGTTTGTTTTTTTCATCATGATGATGGCCTCCTTCTCTTGCATCAACACCTCTCTGGACTGAGAGTTGACACAAACTGAATGAAAACTGAATTAAAAGTTTAGCACTTGGAATCAAATTTGTCATGAAGCAACAAAGAAACCGCCCATAATGTAGGGACCTTTAAATAAAATGGCTTCTTTTGATGTCCATTGTGGTGGTGTACAGTGGTGGAAATATAAAACCAGTGGCGCTGTCCAAATACTTATGGGCCCACATGTACAGTATATATGCTCATTTTGCAAAACTTTTCTCTTCAATTTGCTCACACAAACATTCTGCTCACACAAATTACATTCACGGTGTGTGTTTGTGTGTGCGAGATGGGCGGCAAGCAGAAACTCTAATCATGTGAAAAATGAATGTTATTTTTTGTGACATCAATCGAAATACCTCACTAGTGCAGAAAGTAAATGGCTGAGCATACTGTAGCACTTCGTGGTAATGACGTCCAACAGGGATGGCATCCTCACATTTTTGCCATAGCTATTGTTTTCCATGTGTAGATATGCAGGGTGTGTTGCTCTCTGCATTCTGCATAACTGGGAGGACTGGCAAGCCTTTTCCAAGAGTCTTCTTTCTCAGAAAGTTCAACACAACGCTCCAGACACAACACAGACAGCTGGGGCAGAATCAGCAGACGAGGGCGTAAATAAAAACAAAAATTGCTATGAGTCTAGTACTGACACACAGCTGTATGGGTGACGGATGGAAAGAGGAGAAATGGAAAAAGGAGAAGTGGACAGCGGGGATAATAAATGCCACTGAGATACCCTAGTAACCTTTATTCCTCCAACAGGTGCCTAATGTTTACTGAATAAACAACTTACACTATGGAACTCGAGTGACCCGAGGACAAGTACATAATTCAACTGTTTCCCCTTTCCCATATTCACCTGATAATCAGAATCAATGCTTTAGCACTCATGCGATTGTTGAATAGTTTGAGGAATGCTCAATCCTCTAAACTAAGCCAATAAAAGCCGAGTGTTATGAGACGTGCGATTTGGACCTGGGTCTGCGTAACCTGCGGCCTCCTTTCCAACACTTCAACACTGTCTGAAGCAAGTGTTCCTATGGGGCTGAGTGAGCTGTAGACCACGTGCCATGTAAGCCTGGCGAGTCTGTCTAGTGTTACTTGCTTTAGGCATGCTGTGCAGCTCTGGTGTTAGTCAGGTCATTCAGGGTCATGGGCGCCTGGAAAGTTTTTCAAAGCCCCTCCACCCACCTCTCACTTTGCCAGTTAAATTCCACTCCGGGGCAACAAGGAACCTCATTTCACATCACAACAAACCCAAAAGCACCTGTCTACCGACATGCCATTTCCCCTTCCACTACAGCTTAACCTGTGTGAAGACATGAAGACAAGGGGTGCCCGTAAGGTACAGACCTGACAAACAGTCCTCATATGATCGGAATGGATTTTAAAAAGGCTTCGATTAACATATAGAGCATTGGTTGATTAATTTCTGTCTAAACTAAAAGTTCATTTTATGGAGTGGCTTGAATGCTTCAATTTGGTCATGTAATTATTATTTAGATGTAATATTAATGTATCCAAAACATTTTTATATATTTTATATAAAAGCATTTTATTAAGAATACTGGGCAGGTCCTCCCTTTGCTCTGAAACAACCATGATTCTTCATGATATGGATTCCATCCCTTTGAGATTCTGGTCCATGCTGACATAATTAATTTTTTTTTTACATTGCAGATTTTTCAAGTGCACTTTCATGTTGCAGTGGCACGGTGGCTTAGTGGATAGTTAGCACTGTCGCCTTGCAGCTGCAGGGTCTGTGTCCGATTCCCGACCAGGTTTGATTCCTGCCTCTGTGTGCATGTTCTCCCTGTGCTCGGTGGGTTTTCTCCAGGTACTCCGGTTTCCTCCCACAGTCCAAAGACACAGATTAGACTAATTAGTATTCCCAAATTGCCCATAGTGTGTGTGTGTGTGTGTGTGTGTGTGTGTGCCCTTGGATGGATTGCCACCCTGTCCAGGGTGTATCCCGCCTTGTACCTTAAGGTTCCTGGCATAGGAACTTACCAAAGATGTTCTACTAGAATGGGATCTTGTGAAGAGCACTGAAATCCAAAAGTGCATCACTAAAACCAGCCTGGACTGTTGACACACGGAAGATTGGGTCCATGGATTTATTCTCTTGGCACCAGATTCAGACTCTACAGTATAATCTGTGTGTCTCAGCAGAAGAACTAAAGACTATGTTTTTCCAGGCTTCAAGTGTCCATATCTAGTGAACGTGTGCCCACTGTAGACTCAGCTTTCTGTTCTTAGCCGACACTGGCACCAACACTCATGCCACAGTTGATCACTGAGATGACACTTTTCCCCCCATTTTATGTTGGTTGGTTTAACCAGTTGGCTACAGGTTGGGTCGAGGAGGCCATGCGTAGCCTCAGGCAGTGTTTCTGCCTTATCAGTGAGAAATGTAGGGTTGATTAACCTAGCAACCCCTCTCCTACATGCTTTTTCATCCTACGCCATCATTCTTTTTACAATCATTGATCTGTGTGCTGTTTTTTTTTAAATGTTAAATGACCAAGTGCTGTTGCTTGGAGCAAACCAGGATCATCCCAGTTCTAGTTCAAGCATTTGGAGAATGTTTAGAAGATAAATGCTTATATTTTAAATGAATAATTGGCCTGCCTAAAGTGATTAACAATGCACATGTTTAAATAACCAGTAAAGATGAGGTGCAGTGCTGTTGGTTAAGACAGGGTTGCAAAAAAACAAAGAACTTTACCATAGTACCACTAGAATATACAGTATTAGTACATTGATTCACTCCATGCTAACTGCATGCGTGGTCCGTCTGTATTATGTGTCATATGACATTTGACTTTCTGACTTTTCTATTTCTATATTGAAATACTACTAGTGTTGCAGGGCTCATCCTACTCTGATCTTGAATCTGTTCATACAGAAAAGCAAAATACTTGTTTATACAAGAATGTGCATTCAGGTTTTTTGCCGTATCTCAGATACCCTCAGAGTAAAGTAAAGCATATCAGAAACAAATGTGCGGTGCACAGTTCCATATCAGTAAACCAAAAAACTCCATTTGTGTTTGCTTAAAAGAAAGCTGCGCATACTGTATTGCCAAGACCAAAAGAACTACAAGGGTAGTGATTTAATATATTAATTGAATTAAATATATGTTCTTTTTTTATTTGAAATGTTTTCCAAGTTGATGTCAAATTTGATAATGTTTGACTTGTCATCCTTTCACAACATCTGTTTGAAGCTATTTTTTGACAAACCACGCTAGCACTGAATTGGCATCATTACTAGGGCCTCCTTGGAGACACGTTCAAACACACAACAACAAAATTAAACAGATGACGCAAACCTGCTTACAAAAATATAAGAAACAACAAAGAAAAAGATGATTCCATTAAAGCATGTTGTTTACACAAGCGAGAAAAAGATTAGCCTGATCACCGGGAGCACATCTTCCTACCCTATTATTCCTCTTATCCCTTTTTGGCATAAGTCGGGTGCCATGGGCAACACAAATATATATATTTTTAAAAGTGCACTTAGAAGAATAGTTCAGAAAAAGCTTGCTAACATGGGTAAGAGAATGGAATGGATACCAGTTTGTAAAAGCTCAGAAGACAACATGGTACATACTTCTCATCTCATTATCGGTCATATGCCTTTTTTTTATTTTATTTGTGAAAACATTACCAATTTAGGACATGTCATTGAGCAAAGTGCCGTTTTATTGTGAAATATTTCTGTATCACACCCAAGCATACAGTTGTGAAATTCAGCTGCGAGCCTGGAACATGGTCACTCCTTGTTTTTAGGCCCACCTCTGTTTTAACAACCAAGCTGGCAGTTCACCCAGTGATTTCTTTTAATGATGTAAAAAAAAAAAACTTTCCGAGCTTAAGTAGAACTCCAAATGTGTGCTTGAGAAAGCACTCCTTCAGGGCACAACAATTCCTGAGCTTGGGTAATGAAACGTTTCCAGGTTCCACCAAGATACTACTAGATTCTACACACATTTAAGAAGTAAAACAAATATGCATTCCTTTCCCCTAAAGCTTTTTTTTTTTTTTCTTCTTACGATAGCATAATTTAAGAAAGAAATAAAAACAAACTTCTGGAATGGATACTAAAAAGATTTAAAACAGGGGTTTATAGTAGCAGAGACATAAAATCTTTTTTCCACTCTAACTGACTTAACATACGCACCTACAGTCAGCTCCAGAAGGACCCATGCTTGTGGAAAGATTGTTAAAGGAAAAAAAAAAAAAAGCCTCACAGCCCCCTTCATTTTCAATCCTGAGCTCAAGTTACTGTCTGTGTGGAGTTTTCCATGTCCTTGTTGTGTCAGTGTGTTTCCTCTGGAATAGGTCTGGTTTAGTCCAACTTCCCAAGACATGATAGTAGGAGTTTTGCTGACTCTAAATTGCCCCTAGGTGAGGATGAGTGTGTAAATGTGTATGCATGACGAACTGCCATCCAATCCTGTTCCTGCCTGACACACTGGGTTTCCGGAATCTATTGAGAACCTGACCAGGGCAGTTACTGAAGATGAAGGAGTTTTAAAAAAACAAAACAAACAACAACAATATCAAAACACTTTCAATTAAGTTAATCAAAAAAATATAAGATCAATCTATGACTTCATGAAATATGTATACAACAAAAAGCACTTGTGTAACAATTAATGGTTTAGTGCAAACCTCATTTATTTTTCGCAGACTTTTTTCCAATGACTCAGTGGACATAAGTGGCTCATGCAGCACAAGCACATAAAGTAAAATCATAACTATGGGAATGTTTTCTAGCTGGGCCTTTGTCATACTCCTTATACTGTAGTACTTAATTGAAAGAAAATTTCATAGAAAGAAGCAACGTGTGTTTTCAAGATCAAGTTGATTAGTGAAGTTATAGACTAAACTGTTACATAACTTTCACACAGTTTGTTGCAATCTGCTATAACAATTATTTAACACCAGGCAGCGAACAGTTATATTGGCTAATTGGCTCAGCTTTCATCGGCGAATACAATTAATTATTCTATACCGACAATATTTATTGCAATGTTGAAATATAAAATTGTTTCCTTGCGTACAATTAATATGAAGAGCCATCTTACTTACCACAGGTGTTCTTGACGATTAATGCTAGTATAGTTGATTCCCAGGTCCAGGTTGATTGAGTTGATTGTTCAGCAGTTCTGGAAACAATAAAGCCTGTTGTCAACAATCAAGCCTACTGTAGAAGTAATGAAGCATACAAGTACTGGCAGGGGCCCAGAATCTCATGTGGTGCCCCTGCCAGTACTTGTATTCTTCATTACTTCTACAGTAGACTTGATTGTTTTTATTAGTGTATAAAGTTGATGAAGCCAACCCTTAATAGCAGAGGTGGAAAGAGTACTAAAATTTTGTACTCAAGTAAAAGTACTGTTACTTAAGTGACATTTTACTGAAGTACAAGTAAAGTTACCATTATAAAAATCTACTCAAGTAAAAGTAAAAAGTAGCTCCTAAAAAATTTACTCAGAGTAAACATTACTGAGTAACTTTTTTTTTTTTTAACAGCGGAGTGGGATGAGACATTCTAGCGTAGTTCAATAAATATGACGTTACGTCCCAGGCTAGGGTTGGGCTGTACAGCAAAAGAATGGTTCAGGGTTCTATTATAAACTGTATGGAAATGGTGGTATATGGCAGAAAGAACTAGATCCAGTCATTAACTGATTAAACTAATGAGGTTTGTATTGCTTTACAAAACACACACACATACACACACATACACACACACACACACAAACATACACACACACACACACATACACATACACACACACACACATACACACACACACACACACACACATACACATACACACACATACACATACACATACACATACACATACACACACACACACACACACACACACATACTCAATAGGAGGAGGATCAGATTCAGGGTGGACCCAGGCCAAAATAATATACTAAATGGTATTTATATTTAGTAGCTAGATTACCTGCACAAACAAAACAACACAAGCAAAAATACAGGTACCTTCCCTGACTCCCTAAACCAAAAACAGTGAATAAATGCCCTCTTCCCAAAATAAATGGCAGCCACGCCCCTACTACTGGTGAGTGCACAAACATACAGTGAAATTATCTACACCTATATACAAAGACCAACTAAAGGAATTATCACAGTCAATGGGAGGCAAAAAGTCACAACCTCTCTCCGGTTTATAAATGGTCGCGCTGGTTGATGACGTCACTCTCAGGGCGGAAGCGACCGTGTGGAAGGTCAGGTAGACGCCGATATGGGGACAGTCAGAAAACCTGGACTGGAGTGTGGAGCGGCGCGCGACCACGACACGATACACACGCGCGAGCGCAACGAAGCCTAAAACGTACTTAAGTAAAAGTAAAATCACAGATTTTAAAAACTACTTTAAAAAGTAGAAGTACACGAAAAAAAAATACTCAATTACAGTAACGCGAGTAAATGCAATTCGTTACTTTCCACCTCTGCTTAAAAGGTTATGTCAATTGAACATTGACGCCCTGTCACTCAGTTGCACTCGGAAATGTCCTTACAGTACTTACACTACACCAGCCCTACCCTTCAATTACAGGCACTGAGTACGGCTATGTCCGCAGTGAAACGACTCGTGTAATGTAAATGATGGAAAATGTACGGTAATATAGACAATTGATAAGATAAAAAAAAAAATAAAAATCTAAAACTCAAAATATTTGTAAAAATATAAGTGTGTAGTGTTTAAAATTAATATGATTGGGGAAAAATCGGGTAACAACCCCATTCCTCGGCGTATTGTGACAAAACCGGTAGTGACCTTATATTGTAGGTGTTGAGAAATTTAGAATAAAGCATTATTTTCAACCCCAAGGTCATTTTGCAAACACACCAGCATATGCGTTCGTTTTTACGCTCATGATAATTTCCATAACATCCTTTGCAAAAATATATTTAAACTCAGCAAAATATGAAGAGTATTGTAAAGAGTGTTACATTATGCTGCACACATCATTATCATTATTTACAGTAAGCTCATGCACAGCAGCATGTTTTCGGTATTAGTGTTAAGCTGATACTGTGGGAGGCTGCTGAGTGACAAGAATGCACACATGTACAGAGCAGTGTACACTGGAAGCAGTGTACGCTGCATCGAATTTTTAAATGCAACCAGATAAACAAGAGCTTAGCACAACATGCAGTAGGCCAACTGTGCGGTGTATATTTCTTCAGTATTATTCATTTCACATATCAAACCATGAGAGCAGGCCTCTCTTTTGAACACGAACGCAAGTGCAAATAAACACTGGCAGCTAGAAAGAATGCACTTTATTACCCAGAGCTTGTATATACAGTAGTACTGAAAAGATTTTCATTAAAATGGATAACTACATGCAGTAATCAGGAGTAACATTAAAAGCATTGATGGATGCCGTGAATAACATTCTCTGTGGAGGGGTGGAATATATTAGGCATCTAAGTTGTTGTTGATTTATTGTCTGCAATGCTGGTAAATACAGTGTGATGTGTGTGTACAATGTTCTGATGGGAAACCTTGGCTTCTGCAATTCATGAGGATGTTACTTAGACACGTATTCCCTGATAGCAGTGGCCTCTTTCAGCAGAATATTGTGCCCTGGCACACTGCAAAAACTGTTCAGGGATGGTATGAAAAATATGACAATGTGCTTAAAGTGTTGACTTGGACTCCAAATTCCCAGATCTCAAACCGATGAAGCATATATTGCATGTGATGGACAAACAAGGCCTCACCTCACAACCATCAGGACTAAAATGATCTTGGGACCAAATTCAGAAGACTTGTGGAGTCCAGCCCTCAAAGGGTCAGAGCTTACATTAGAGAGGTGTTTTTTTTTTTTAAGATTATGGCTGATAGGTGTACATACTGTATAATTAGCAGCTGATAATGGGACAAGACTAGAAAAGATTTCCAAAAGCATATAAAAATAACTGTATTCTGTTATGTATGCATGTATGCTGTTCAAAACACACAATCTTTTTTTTTTTTTTTTTTTTTGCTGTTTAATATTGTGGAATGAATGGATTGAACACATAGGCAGTGATAGCATCATGTGTTTTAGGATTTCTGAGTGAGTCTCCAAAGGCAGTGGAATGTAAAATCAGATTCTGCACCACGGATTTGTGTTTAATCTGTTCACTTTGCTGAACAAATAAATAAGCAGAACTGCTGTTACAAAACCGGCAAACATTCCAGGGCATTGCTTGACTGTTAAAAATAAGATTCCTACCGTCAGGCTAATATGACATCCACCGTCATGCTTCAGGGAGCCTGTAAGGAGCGTTGCATTATTGAAAGGGGTAGCAATTGGTAGGACTGATGACAGAAGTGTTACTGAGAAAATGAAAGGAGAAAGAGAGTCAAAGGATGGTGGTAAATGATCTGCTGCATGAGACACTCCTCACCATACAAACAAAAGGGATTCATGTGCTATATAGACCTGCATGGTAAAATACACACACTCTAACGGCGTAATCTGTATATCTAAACACCTACTCAATATTTAAAACTTTTATTACACCATGGTCTTGTAAAATAATTCCATTCTTCAGGACAGCTTCTTGACAATTGTCCAAAAAAAGAAAAGAGAAAAAGGACAGCTGTCCTCATACTACCTTCCGAATCACAAGCACAATCTCTGCCCCCAATCTGACAACTACCAAACCATCGTCTTCCTAAACAGCACTGTTTAGGAACAATCTTTTAAAGAATTCAGAAGAACAATATTCTCCATGTTGATAATCAGGATATCATAATTTATTAGCGGCAAATAAATTTTACAGTGAATGTTACATTCTTTTATTATTACTATTTTTTATTTTCATCAACAGTACA
This sequence comes from Clarias magur, assembly GCA_013621035.1. Classification (NCBI taxonomy): domain Eukaryota; kingdom Metazoa; phylum Chordata; class Actinopteri; order Siluriformes; family Clariidae; genus Clarias; species Clarias magur. The sequence continues at coordinate 226,352 of QNUK01000442.1, read as the reverse complement.
ATGTTTAAACCTTACAAAATTATGAATAAAAAGAGCATTCTGACAAAATATATTGTCAATTTTATAACAGACACAGACACACTACACCACCTTAGTTTATAGCAATTTAATTAATTAAATTTAAACAATATTTAAAGGTGCCAATTATATTGCTTTGATTTGTCACAATCTTTAGAAATGCTTAGCTTTAAAAAGAAACAAATCCTTCATGCAGACAAAAACCATCAACATCATTAAAAAAAAACTTTAAAGAACAATATTTCCTGAACAAACATTACCCGTCATTCACTTCAATAAAACTGTTAACTGATCAAACCATGACATGCTTTCAGAAACCAACGTTGCCTCTTGCTAAGCAGTAGCCCAGCTTGTTCTGGTTGCCAAGGGTTGACATGAGGCCTACGTAGGCCTCGATGAGGACGGGCTGGTTCAGTAGAAGAACACCGTTGGCTTTCCCGGGGACTGGATTCAGACTGTGGGCTTTTTGTGCTGCAATGATCAAGTGCTCCTTAAAACTCAGAAGCTATGAGGAAAAAACAGATAGCATCATCATAAAACTGTGCCTGACTTCAATGCTCACTTCTTACCTCTTAAGTCTTAGCAAAACAAGCAAGGTAGCTATAACTCTTTTCAAAGGTCAAATCTCAAATGTCTTCAAACCAGTCTTTAACCCATTAAGATTATAGACACGTAAATAAAAGCATTCAAATACATAAGCACTGTTTAAAAACAACCTCTGAACAACTGAGGGCTTCCTAAAAAAAAAAAAAAAGATAAAATTGCAATAACTGTAAATATATAACTACATCACAGTTAGTTTATGTCCAACCGAGTGCTGAAGGCATCAGAACCGTGCTGATATCCAGCAGACCAGCAGATCTGTGTGATATTGCTTACATATTATCTTAGGCAGACTTTGTTTTTTTTATTACAAACTTTGTAATAGCTGTTTATTTTACGACTCCATTATTAAGTCGTTACAAAAAAAAAGAGAACAAAAAAAAAAAAAAAGGAGAAAGCTTTTATATTTTGCATGAATGATAAAAGAAGCAGGTACGACAGAGTCCTCAGAAGAACTGTGGCTGGTTCTGCAGGATGTTCAGTAAAACTAAGCCGCTAATTTCCTTATAAAACTGCACGAACTGTACCAGACACTCTATTTTAAGTGTCATTACACCAATTATTGACTTTGTTTCTTTAACTACTTTTTAAAAATCTAAGTGTATTTTTTTGTATATTTTGTATATAAAAACTTCTTTTTTTGAAGACATCCTTGCTCTACAGCAATGTACAGCATGCACCTAAGATTTTTGCATATTACTATATAATTGCCAAAAGATGAGAAGAAAAAACTTGAGGTGGTGGACAGTATACTTTGTATATTTGCGGTTAAATGCGATAATATTTCTACTTAGTCAATTTCACACAGTCACACAGAGATGTGTCTCCCTCATGTTCTCTAGCCGAGAATAATCTCTGACCAGCATACCTTTCAAGAAGGTATGCTGGTTTTCCAAAAAAACCTTTACCACCATTTAATTTCTTGATGCTGGACCTGTTGATATCTACCAATACCACCTGACCCAGCAATTACTCACCTTTTAAGTGTTTTTATTTTTATTTTTGTTCATGGAAATGGACAGATGCAATCTGGAGTGATTCAAGATGATCCAGCAAGGAAGATACTTCTACTGAGTTCCCTCCTGCCCTTTCTTGGTTTGAGATACTGACAAGGCAAATCTTCTCTTCTCTTCGATTTCACCATCTACGGTCACAAAGCCATTCACCTCATGGAGTGACTGAAGTTGAGGAGAGAGGTAGTTGAGAAACCATCTTAGTTACCACAGCTTGTCAGAGTGGGCCATGTCATGTGCTTGATCATTCAGTAGATGAAGATGCATTGATGATAATTTTTTGTTGCCAATAATCTCTACTTGATCGGAGCTGAAGAATGCCAATGGTGACACGGCCAATGGACCTTTGCATTTGGCTCACAGTAACAGGAGTCTACTTGCTGCTAGACAACCCTTTGCTCATGCTGTGCTAAGCATATATATTTGTTTCTATCACAAGTCACAGGCTCAGCTCCTCAAGGAAAGCTTGGAAAAACACCTATAATTGTATGGCATTGTCACGCAGGTCAATCCTAACAGTTGGCTTGTGGTCTTACTAGATTCTATGGCATGGGAGATAGTTCGCTGTTTTCTAGTCCTATTGAAACTCGGCTAAGAGCAAAATAAAATACATTTCATTGTGTATTTCAGCAAATCACAATGCAGGACATCGTACATGTGGCTTGAAAATGATGGAATCATATAAAACACGCTCATGATGTATCCAGTTTTGAAGATATTCACACGCATGTTGCATCTGTTGTCGATAGGTTAAGCCTGTTTTTCATGGTGCAATATCTGCAATCTTTAAACATTATTTGTCAACTGAATCTTGGACATACAAATAACGTCTTCTCCTTGTACATTTATACAAAGAAGGTCCTTTAACCATAAGACTGTGACGTAGAAAATTAAGGGACTCAAAAGGAAACAAAGCCCTCACTATAAAATTGTTATGCCAAGAGAAAACTATTTGGAGCCGGGTAAAAGAGGTTTCAAGGTAATAAAGATATTGTTTTCTGTCTATTAGCAATCGAGGTAGCCTTGCATCTCACTGTATGAGAGATCAGACGTGTGCGCTCAATATGAGCAATTGTTTTAGCATTGTTTGGAATGCTACCTCAAACAAACAAAAAATAATAATCTTCACATTATAACTTTCGCATTGTTGTATCCTATATTCCTACGAGTAGTTTATAGATAATCGTCATAGCAACGGTCACACACTGAAACTTTAATCAAATCACTTTGTCATTGGCTGTCTTTCATCACAATAGCTGTAATTTATATATTTTAAGAGTTCCTATCCTAACCACTATCTCAACTATATAATTGTTCTATGATGTGAGATTTTTGTCTGTGAGAAAATCAGGCCACAGCTGGCTTCAGATGGTTGACGCTTTCTCTCCGTCAAACTGTCTTATTATTTAGAAACTCATTTCCCCTCTTCTTTCTCTCCTTCCTGCTCAGCGTCATGGGCGTGGAGGAATGTGAGGAATGGTATTGGGGCTAAAGCCTTTGACACCCTGCCTCTCTAAATGAGTGGTTATGTGATCTTCAAGGACACTGCAACTCCACCCAGGTCCACCGCGACCCGCTAAACACTGCATCACCTCTGCGAGGCTTCACAATCTTGAAAAATGTGCCTCAAGAGATCTTATTTTAATGGTGAGGAAGATTTCAACTTTATGAAGGGATTTTCTCAGAAAGACAAACTGAAGAATGCTTAAGGGTACTAGATACAAGTGTTTTTTTTTATTATAGAGTGAACACTGAACGGGAAGTGTTTAGATACTGAATAAAAAGAAATTGCTGCATATATATGCGGTGTCCATATTTACTTCATAAATAATTTCCAGGTGGCATTGTGGCTTAGTGGTTAGAACTGTCGTCTTGCAGGCTCTGGGATCGATTCCCGCCTCCGTGTGCATGGAATCTGCAGATTCTCCCCGTTGCTACCCTTTCCTCTCACAGTCCAAAGACATGCAGATTAAGCTAATTGGTGTTCCAAAATTGCCCGGAGTGTGGAAGTGTGTCTGTGTGCATGCCCTGCAATGTATTGGCACCCTGTCCAGGGTGCACCCTCTCTTGTGCCCTAGGTCTCCTGGGATAGGCTCCAGCCCCTCAGATATAGACAATGATGAGTAAATTATATAAAGGACCTTGTCTTTTGCATAATAATGTATATACTGTATATTATTTATATTAAACACAGGTTTTCAAACCTTTTATGTCCCTACAGTTTCGTTTTAAAAACATAATTCAATTTTAAATATTAGGCTCATCATTTCACTTAATTTTTTTTCCTCAATATTTCAGCTGGGGAATCCTTGGTTTAAATCATCAGATTCCAGTTGATATTATATGAATAATAATGGTGATAATAATGCTTTTTAATTTCCACTTTTTAATTTGTCCGCTGTAAAACATCCCACAAAAGCCGGAAGAAGTTTTTGAGAACTCCTGGTAGCAAAACCTCAAACTTTAATACGGACATCATCATCATCAACAATAATAATATTTGTAAATATTATAAAAATGTTCTGATACAATGCTATAAATTGCCTTTAAATATAATTCACAATATTAAGATAATTCTAAGCTTTAATGTACAGAATCTACAGAGATTAGCATCCATAAATTCACCAAACACAGATCTGGCAAGAATAAAGTTTCCCCACTCATGTAATGCTCACACGGATTCCTGGATAATCTACACTGTAACTAAAGGGTCTCAGATTAATGTACTTTTGTGACCCTGATGTTAATAGAAAGCTGAAGTTAACGATTGAGTCTTCTCACCTCACAAATTTCGGACAGCTTCTCATTAGCATTTCGAACTGGGTGGTAGGTCAGTGTAGTGTAGGGGAAGTCCGTAGCAAAGGGGTTCCAACGTGATGTTAATGAAGGCTCTCGAAGCTTGTCCCAAAACACACGCACTCCCTCGCCCTCCCGTCTGAAACAATAAAACATAAACAGACATAAATACACATAGAACAATTTGATTTCACCCACTGTAACCATTAGGGGTCTATAACTCTTTGTGCCCAGACTGAGATAGTGATGGATGATGCAGCGTTAGCAATAAATGTTGCTGTCATTCCACAATTTTTCCTTTTCACCTTCACATGAACATGATACCTGTTTAACAGCTTGTGACCATGGTTGCAGCTTCATCTGTTTTGTCCTTCAAAACTGCGGATATGCGGATTATTCATTTATTTCTAGTTCATGCAATTTTTTTCCCTCTCGATTATAGGCATTTTTTAATTTTCTTATTAGGGTTACTGTCCCTGCCGTTAGTAGATGCAGTAGAACATATCGATACTACCCTCACTTTCTGAGCAGCTGTGCATATGCTGTATATATTTGTACTGTATATATATACATATATATATAAACCGACTGGTTTCTCTATTCAGTCCACAGTTCATGACAAATCTTTTCAATTCCTCTACCAACAAATGGGTTTCACTATCTGCATTTCTACCTTCAGCACTTTGCATTGTAAAGCAGTGTTTCCTCGACATGCCATACACTGTGTCTCAATTAGCTTAACTTTAACTAAAGGTGCAGCTCCTCCAGTTTGTACTCCACTAAGGGATAGTTTAGTTCCAAAGTTCATCTTAACCCTTTTCTTTCACTGGACCTAGCTGTGCTGCTCCTGTACATCCGACTAGCTTACGACTAATTTCAGTGAAAGAAAAGAGTTTTATACTGAATATACCGTAACTTAAAAAGATACCAGCTCATTGGGATGTTAGAAGATTCATATGAATCCCAGCAGAAACTTTGGACTGCATTTTTTACGAAATGAGGATTGTGGAATTTGTCCAGGATTACTTACATTGTACTTACATCCTGGGTGACAAATGTTACAGTCGGTGTCAGAGCAGGAAAATGTATAACGACCAAGACCCATGATAATGTATGTATATGCACCTCAATTTTGATACAAGACAGGGTTGAAAAAACAAAAAACAGAGCTACCCCGTTCCCGTTTTTGGGTCAGTTTGCTCCTGTATGACTAACCACCAGACTTGCATTTGTGCAGTGTTTGAGTATTTATTATTTCATTTGATTTTAGCAACAGTAAAACATTTTAAATGATGGTTTAAAAAAAGGATTAAGAAACAGCAGTTTAGCAGGCACGATGTAATCTATCCAAGTGCACATAATTTGGAATGCATTATCACATTAGCTGCTCATTAATTCTCACGCAATTGTGTTTTCAAATAGGTGAGCTTGACCTCTCGAACCTTTCTGTTCTCCTCCAACAAAGCTCACTCACTGCCAAAATCAGCACCATTCCTCTTTAGGGCACCTCCTTTATGCATGAGCCAATCTAATGTTTACTAAGCTTAAAGGCAATTCCCAGTGTTCATCAGATTTTCTTTCACTCCCCCTTCTTTTCTTTTTGCCATTTTAAGTAAATAGATTTTAATGAAACGCCCAGGGGCCATGTCTTTATTTTCCAGGCTGATGAAACCCCAGAAGACAAGTGTGTGCCTGGCAGCAAACACTGCGCTTTAAACCTCCTCCACATTCACGCTTTGAAATGATCTTGGCACCCGTCCATTTTCACTAAGATCTTTCACAATGCTCTATTTACAGGTTGCCCATCAATCACGGTTGGGGAGGCACTGATTTCCGTACATGGCTGTAGGATGCACTCCATGACAGTTTACGGCACTTATCTGACATGCTAATGCATTTGAGATCAGAGTCGTTTTATGATCTTCGATGTTTGCATTTTCAGGATAAGAATTTGCTCCGGTGCTCGATATTTCTGCCATCTCTAATAAATAGGCACTAAGGACGTATGTGTGGAGATTCATTAGTGCCTATTTATTAGAGATGGCGGAAATATCTATTCAGTTACAGCACCATGACTCTTTGTGTGGCACTGACTCAAAATTATTATTATTTATTTTTTTTTTTATTTGAATGTGTTTGCATTTGAGGTGGCAATATGTTGCAGTTTTTCTAACATCCTACAAATTGTGTGCTTCACACATTGGTAAGCACAAATATTTATTTTTTAGTTTTTTAAAGTAAAATCTGAAAAAATATCAAATTGGGATATTTATAAAATTGTGATGTTTATATAATACAAATATACAAAAAAAATACAAATCAAATTGTCATCTAGGTATTGTGATAATATTGTATCGGGAGGTCCCTTATCATTCCCATACCTACTATTTTTAATGTCACTCATGGCACAGTCTTATTGCATTTTCATTAGACCAAGTAAAAAAAAAAAAATAAAAAATAAGATTATAATCTATAATCAGCAATCAGAATAACAATAAGAACAACAAAAGTAAAACCAGGAAGTATAAATGACAACACTGAAAACTAGATAACAAAGCCAAGGGGGAAACAAAGCTCAAAACTGAAAGTGATATACTCATTATGTTGCAAAGAAAACAGAAGAGACAGAAAGAGAGACAGACACAGGTGAACAAATTCATGGATGCAGCCAAAGACAAAAGAGAGAAGAGACAAAAACAGAAAGACGTTGTATTGTTGATTGAAGCAAAAGATTTACTACAGACCTAAAAATATAATTGTGTAAATACAATATATTCTACTAGACATTACTATGAATATTGGGTTTTATTACAGCACCAAGCAGAGCTCCATGGACCTTTAAAAAAAAAAAACATCAACACAGGGTATGTTATGCTAATATAAAAACACATCGATTTATGGTACGGCAATGAGCTAAAAGAGAGAGAGAGCGAGGGAGAGAGAGAGAGAGAGACTTACAGTACACTTACAGGATGTTTTTATGCCAATTCTATAGTCATTCACAGCTGTTATTGTGTAATGATCTATGCACATATTGTGTACATGTAGTATTGGATTTTGTCTGTTTAACATCCTGTGTATTCCGAATACAGCATGCATGGATTCTTTTCTGTAAGTTTGTATGCTGTTGTCACTTATAGCAAAGCCTCAGTCTAAAGTCAATAAAAAAAAAAATTAAAAAGCGTTGTTTAAGTCTTGCACTGTGATTCATTTTTGGCTGAACCAACCAATAATTAGCGACCAGCTTCTTCAGAACACATTAACATTCTCCTGCATTTGTGTGAAGTCATGATTGACTCTCACAGGAGGAGTCTCGACTTGCCTCTAACTATGGAAAAAAAGAAAGTCGTATGCAAATAAAACCTTTTTTCTCCCCAGTTATTCTTATCAAAATGAAAGTGCTCAGAATCAGTCAGAGTTGTCCTCCCACCTCTCACACCCCTCCTGGCGTGAAGAATTACACCTCTGCTGTGTTTTTCAGGAAACTGACGTGGCCTTCGGCTTCAGCTAAACAGAGCAGCGTTAGCAGCACAGAGGGCTCAGTGAAAGGAGCTTGTTGTTTTTCAAAGCAGATCGATGGACACATTCGGCCGCGGGGCTGTATCATCTCCTCCTCTCTAACCATCTCTCTTCTTCTGTCTCCTTCCTCTCGCTGTCACACTGTTTTTGCCCTTTCTCCACTCTGGGTCTGTTCTCATGTTTTAACAGATGAGTGTAAGAGCTAAGTACCACATCAATCTCAGCTTTCACTGTCAAACTTCTTAAGCCACAACACACACACTCACATTACTACTGTGATACAAATATTCTGCAGGAAGCCGACACACTCTCTCCAACTGTACTAATGATGCAGAATACAGCCCCTGACAATGTAGTAATATTATTTAATATGACCAGTCAAATGTTTTGGACACACCTTCTAACTCCATGGTCTTTCCTTTCTTTCTACACTGTAAAACAATGCTGAATGTTAAACCTCTATATTTGAGGCTGGTAACTCTAAATGAACTTCTCCTCTGCAGTAGAGGTAAGTTTTAGTCTTTTTTTTTTTTGGGAAGGTCTTCATGAAAGACAGTTTCATCATGGTGCTTGATGGGTTTTACAAATGCACTTGACAATACTATTCTTGCCAGAAGTATTCCAGAACAGCTGAGCTTCATGTCTTAAAATAACAAATGACTGTTGTTGTTGTTACTTAATGATCTAATGCCATATGTGTTATTACATAGCTTGGAAATATCCAGTATTGTTATTGAATGTAAAAAAAAATTATCTCAAGTTGTGTCTCACTTCTTATGTAGTTTGTAGTTAGCTGAGAAAACTAAAAAAAAAAGTAAAAAAAAAAACTAATCACTTACTCATACATGTGACTCGTACCACCTGGCGGGGTACACCATGGACCATGTGCCTATCCATCGCAGGCCACAATTACACACAGTCACACACTTTTCGGATTTGGAACTTGAAAACGCCAACCAACCTTTGGAAACCAAAGTAACAGGAGGAAATCCACCAAGCAATGAGAGAATACGCAAACTCCAAGCACGAAGACCTGAAGCCGAGACACGAACCATCGACCCTGGACCCAGTTATTTAATTTATTTGACATAGAACTTTTTTCTAGCTCTAGTTCTAAAAATTAAAAGTGCTTTAAATTGGGCCTCCGAGTGGCGCAGTGGTAAAGCGCTCGCCCTATCATCTGGAGATCGCGAGTTCGATTCCCGGGTGATGCTGTAACCTCTCGCAGCCGGAGCTCTAGAGAGAGCTGATTGGCTGAGCTCTCTTAGAGGGGAGGGATGAGAGGTACTTAGTGCTCCCACATTAATCACGGCTCTACAGCCAATAAGGGGCATCTGTGAGCTCACACAAGTGGAAGGAGCGGATAGCGCTGTCCTCCGAGTGTGTTACGCCGCCCCCGTAAAAAGATGCGGTCAGCAGGCGTCACGTGTTTCATCCGAACCTCTTCGGCCCTCAGAGTGGTAGTAGTAGCTTTAATGTGGGAGCCCCCTAGTGACGGCGAGGAATTGGACATGAATAAATGAGGGAGAAAATCAGGGAAAAATCCCCCACCCCCAAAAAAGTGCTTTAAATTAAAATGCATAAAAATTTCCATATTTTTGGTAACTGTGCAGAACCTGAGTGGACCAACGATGCCCTATAATGTGTACTTATATGTAAAAAAATTTTTTTTAAAGAGTTGTTTGTATTGTTTTACTATCACAGATTAACTTCCTGGAGTGTTCTTAACTTCTCAAGGAGCTAGACAGAGCACTTAAGAGTTCTAAACTGCAAAAAAAAAAAAAAAACAGCACCCACACTGATATTACATCTGTAAGAGACTTAACCTAAAAGCCACAGAAGCATCTGACTCACCTCTGAGCTACAGTAAAATGTTTGCTCTTATGGTTAACAACAGGTCGGTTCATTAGTTTCTCTCCCCTTCGCTGATTCACGAGCTCTTTTGTTTTGCGTGTACACAGAAAGCGGGCGCTGCGCCGGCCGATGAATCAGGACTTAGAGACCCACATGAAGATGGATTCGCTTTTCCAAATGCAGCGAGAGTGTGTTTGAGTTGGGAGGAGATCTGCATGTACCATGCGTGTGTGTGACATTTGTGCAGTGTGCCACAGCCTGACCAAAGCAACACCATTCTGAACACACCTTAAGGGGGAGCATTTTCTGCTAAAATAAACACATGGCCCAGGGCTAGACACACACACACAAACACACACACACACACACACACACACACACGCAACCTCATATCAACAGCAGCAGTTCTGCTGTTTACACTATGCTTTCAGAGTGCTGACAATGTGTGTGTGAGACTCCACCCTGATGAGCTTGGTTGTGAGAAATGAAGAAAAGATGAGGCACAAAGGCCGTACCTGCAGAAAGGGCCCTGAACAATAAGCGTACATTCGACACAGGGTGTATCCTGATGGGGGGGGAAACGTGTTTCCGGTGCCAAGGTTTGTTTTGTGTGCATGCACATGTGAGAAATGTAGACGTATTATGAGTGTGAGTGTGCATGTGTGTCATGCTGTAAGATCATGCAGAACCGAGCAAGTGGTAGGAAACATGTTTGTCTAGTGTAATCTGTGCTGAACCACATGTCATTCTGGTGTGTGTTTGAAAGGGAGGTGTGAGTACAGAGGAAGAGACTGAGAGAGAGAGAGAGAGAGAGAGAGAGAGAGAGCGAGAGCGCGCGAGAGAGAGAGAGAGAGAGCGAGAGAGAGCGCGCGAGAGAGAGAGATCTCCAGATGATTACAGGTAAGCTATCAGAATAGGGCTAGTTGAGACAAGTAAGAGAGGGCTGGGCTGCAGTCGCCAGTGCTTACTCACTCACTGTTTATGGTACAAAGCTGAGCTTTCACTGATCACCACACACACACACACACACACACACACACACACACACACACAGGAGATCTGACTCTTCTATACCATTATTCTAAAAGATTAACCGAGACAAAAGGAGAAGTTGGCGGGATGGATGGAAAAAAAAGAAAGTAAAAAAAAAAAAAAGGAAAAAACACACTGTTAACTGTATGTGGATGAATTATGAGTTTGCAGAAGACACCCCGCATGCACAGAATGCTTCGTAAAAGTCATATTTCGGAGGACAAAATGTAAATATTCCTGCTAGCAAGTAATTTTTATTTCTTTGCCCTCCCTTCAGGAGACACCCACAGACAGACAGGGCCCACATACCCTGAGTATTTTTAACTAAGCTTCACGACAGCGTCTGCGAATTCCTGCAGCGGTTGAGTGCACTCTGTGAGGACGAGGACTAGTAAGTCAACACATTAGATAAATATCAGCGGCCCGCTCCAGCTGTCATGGCAAGTGGCTCACACAGCCACGAACACACAAATCCCCCTGATTGCTCAACTCGGATCCGGCTTACACCTCGGCCTCCTACACGAGGCGGCGACCCAGCACCACCGTCTGCACGTGTGGAAAAGCAGCAAGAGGACATAGAGGAAGACAGGGAAAAGAATGTTAGAATGGAGTATATGCTGGATATGAGTACTGTATGTGTCCTAGGGAGGTAAAAAAAAATCAGCCGTTTTTTTTGTTCTCCAGTTGAAGAAGTCCAGTCCACATGCACTTCCATTAATTCAAAACGTTATTACAGATACATATAGAAAAAGTAGAAATTCACTATCAAGAGGATTTTTCATAATAAAAGGTCAAACTGGGGCTTTCGATTGTGCAGAATAAGAGAACACAGGTCTGAGAGTAAAAACATCTTTATTTCTCTGCAACACTAATGCACTTATCCCAGCATGTCACTCGTGCTTGGATTCCATCATTCCACATTTTCTCAGGAAGCCAGCCCCATGATCAGACTTCCTGCTTCATTTCTGTAATGCTGGCCTCCCAGGAACTCAAATGGCTTGCAGCAATCTCAGGCCATATGGGGGGGTGTGTGTGTTGGCTATAACTCCCATCCGTGAAGAGTCAGCAAGTAGAATGCCTGATTCTTGTAATTCGACAGATTACATGTTGCCAACTTGAAGAAGAGCAACATCTCTCTGTGGGAACTCTATGCACAATCATTTACAAACTAACCTTGCACATTACAAGAAGTTAAAAGGAGTTACTGCCATTCACGGATGTAAAGGACTTTGTACCAGTCACATGTTTCGCCTAAGAGTCTCTGTGCTTGAAGTCTTCTTTAAATGTCAATCGTTTTTACGCCTTCATTCACGAGATATTTCCTCACATGCCTCAGTTCCACCTGAACGCCGCTCATATGTAACAGTCCAATAAATCTCATCTTCGCACTGCATACAGAATATGTCAGGAATTCTGTTTTGATATATACTGTACATGAAACTTGAACTTCCCTCCAAACTTTCAGTGTAACCTTTGCTAGCACATTGACCCCTGTGCACAATACAGATGTACTTTAGCTCTGTGAAATGTATGACAAGCAGCTGCTTGCTGAAAAGAAGTGCTTAACAAATCCAAACACAACAACGGTTAATCCCTGCCATTCCCAATCAGGAAGTCGAAGCATTCAACACTGTGGGATTGTGCTTCGCTTTTGTTGCTCCACCTTCACATTTTGTGTCGTACAGTAAAGATTAACTGTATGGCTGGAAGAGTTCTCAAAAATCGGGACAATGAAACAGACCGGTTAAGCAGCTGTGGACATCAAATCTTCGACAGTGTAAATGTATGTAAAGGGGGACTGGTGGTCAGCGGGCAGCTGGGTGAGAAAAAAGGTACAGATGGAAATGTGTGAAACATCCCCCTCTGGTGGTAACATGGGTAATGACTCCTGCTTCCAAGTCAAACCTACACAAAATGGATTAAAAGTGCTCAATACACAAATATACATGAAGGTGATTTGCTTTGTTCCAAGTTTATCAATTCATTTCAGATTCATTTTTAAAGTCCAAAAGGGAGGATTGCGGAACGCCTGGATTCAGTTCCCACACAATGCCCAAACCCCAGCCACTGTATACAGTGCCGGTCACAAGCCCGTAAAAAATGGGAAGGTTGTCATCAGGAAGGGCATCTGGCATAAAACCTGTGCCAAGTTGTGTGCGGATCGGATGGACCGCTGTGGCGAGCCCTCGACGGGAGCAACCAAAAGACCAACAACATAGTCACTAGGTGAACACCTCATGTTTTTTGACATCTTGATTACCTCAGAGTGTGAAGTAATCACTGCAGTACGAGTTCACGGTCTGTGTTGGTACATTTAAATTTATAGCATTTAGCAAAAATCTTTATCCATAGTGACTTACAGGTGTGGTTTTGGTCTAATCAAAGGTTTATCTTTTTTCCTTTAATATGAAGATGCCTCTTGTTTAATTTCAATTAAAGACCGTAAATGTTTTTTTAGGTACAGTACATTCCCATGAGAAAAAGTACAGTTTGGGATGATTGTATGTGAAAATCAGTTAATACCAAAGGTTCTATAATTCATGAAGTACATCAAATGGGTCTGTGATTACTTAAACATTTTTGTTAGAGTACTGGGAAAATCACAACCCACCATTATCTTATTACCTCCGAAATAAGCCATGCAATTAAAAATTGTTTCAATTAAATGACAATTTTAGTAAAATTGCCTTCTGTGAGTGTAAATTCAGTCCTCCGAAATGGCTCCAATGCACAACCAAAATATTACAGTGATCTTATACTAGAAACGAGGCTGATGTTTAAATAGTTGTAATATTAGTATTATTTGTTGTTGTTGTTGTTATTATTATTAAATATTAACCTGTCTTGAGGAGGTTGTCAAGTCAAGTCAAGTCAATTTTATTTATATAGCGCTTTTAACAATTGACATTGTCGCAAAGCAGCTTTACACAATCTTTGTAACAGTTAAGGCACACAATTTTAGCACTTCTGCTAGAACCAAACCTTTTCCCAGAATATAACAATACAAAGTCTGAGACTAAAACGAAACGTTTCTGAAGAACTTCTTATTAAGCTTTTAATGACAATAATACCATCCTTTTAAAAAGGAAAAATTGCTCGACATTTGAAAAGTAGCTAATCAAATAAAGGCAGGTCTTGAACACTCCCTATACACTCCCCATGCTCAAATAAGAAAGCCTGGCAAAGGTTGGATTTTTAGGTTAAAGGTGGTGCCACCGTTCAGAAGGGAGTGTCAGTCATGATTAGTCTTATTGCTAATATGTGAAGCTGAGTCAGGATATTTTTTCCCATGCTAACACAAGTTACCACGCTGCAATACACAGTACATTTTTTAGTTATTTCTTTGTTGTTTTTTTTTACTGGTTTTTACACCGTTGTGACTAAGCAGGTTAACAGTTTACACCACATTTAGTCACATTAAAAAAGTATTTCCTAAGTACTGTTTACACAACTGAACCATATCATAGTGTAATGGTCAAAGGTCTAACCCACATGTTAATAAAAAAGAAATACAGCATGATTTCGCTTGTTAGAGTTACTTACAGGATTGAGCTCAAAAGTATTTCGCAGAAGCACACATTCATCTGAATTTAAAAACAAGAATAAAGATTTATACTAACATCTTTTTTTTCCTAAAGCATTTCGCTGAATTTTGCAAACACAGTTCGTCTGTCACAGCACGATGTCCTTGGCAGAAATAAAGAAGACATTAGTGATACGAGCAGTGTAAATGAGTAATTACCTCGTCTAGACAGCTAGAGAAGAAAGCACTTTTTAAAAACACATCTCCAAGTCCTGCAGCTTAGCCATACTTGACTCTTTCTACCTCACACTAGCACAGAAATGATTTTTTTTTTTTTTTTTTAACAACAGCTCACACAAAACCACAATGAGCTCTTTCTCCAGCTTATCGAAATGGTTCTAGGGCCATGAAAGATTTGTAGTAAAGCCTTCAGTTAGAAAACAAAAGCCACACGATGACTGGGGAACTCAACCACAGCGCTTTGCAGTAAACAAATAACATTATGAACTGTAGCACTATGTTATTTCTTTCGTTCTGTGAAGTCATTCTCAAGAGTAGGCCCGTCTCTGTGAGTCATAAGAAGAGCTCATCACGCTTTGACAATGCCTCATAAAGAAATAAAAAAGGAGACAAGAAGCAAAAGCATAACTTCTCAAACTTTTTTTATTCTCCTTCCCAAAACACCGGAAAATGATTCATGGTCACCCATCCCTTTGTACTGTAGGTCATGATGACACTAACACTCATTCTCAAACTCCCCTCACCCTCTCTCCCACTCACACAGACACACACACAGACACACACACACAGACACACACACACAGACACACACACACACACACACACACACACACACACACACACACACACACACACACACACACACACACACACAGACACACACACACACAGACACACAACACACACAGACACACCCACAGACACACACACACACACACACACACACACACACACACACACACACACACACACACACACACACACACACACACACACACACACACACACACACAACCGCTCCCTATAAAACTATGCATGCCATCTTCATTATTAATCTCTACCTTCAAATGAGTCAATCATTAAATGAAACATTTAATGGCCCACAGCTATACAAATGATTTATTGCCCTGAACCACAAAATATGAAAGGGTCACACCAGGTTGGCTTAGAAATAGAAAAACAATGGCTGTATGCATTTACCGAATATCAAGCTATTCAATACAAACTGATAATGTGTTCTAGAGATTAGAGGTGTTGAGATTAGAGGTGTGCATCGAGACTGGGATCCAGAAAGCCATAACAAACAAGTCACATGAGCTGGAGGTTGCAACTTTCATGCGGGTGTAACCGGATGAGATATGAAAATTGTGAGACGAAGTAAAGACCTTGTACATTAACACGTACAGAAACGTGTATACATACGTACACGTATTCTTTTATTAATTCTTATATGTTTAACACACTGGTCAGGGTTTGTAGTGGTGGATTCATATTTAATGGAAAAATAATGAAAAAACACAACAAAAAACTTTTCGGTACAGGTACTAACCACTTCACATTTACAGTAAAACTGAATGCAGATCAATTCTTCAAACACTTTAATATGGACACCTAGACACAATGCGGTTATCCAGACTGCACTGGGCTCCAAGCCACCTCGGCTACAATCGTCATTCACAGATGCACGGCCTTCTTTAAAATGTTTGCACCATTTAATTAAATATTTTACTGTGGCTAAGATTCTCATCATCGTACCAATGTAAACTGGTTAAAGGCCTTTTTCCACTAAAATTTTCCCAGTTTGACTTGAAAGTTCCTCATATATACACCATTCAACGACTGGAAAGGAAAAAACATTACACTTACAGTACTATGCTTGTAATGTGTTGCGGGTTTTCTTTAACATTAATTAATTCAGGAATTCACCCTGGATAGGGCACACACATATATACACTCATTTACTTATATAGTGGCAATATTGTGTAGCCAATCCACCTACATGCATTCTGGGAGGTGTTAGAAAACCAGGGAACCTGCAACAGAACCTGCATAGACACAGGGAATGACCTGAGATCAGTATTGAAGTAGGGACAATGAAGCTGAGAGGAGTCAACTCTACCTCTACCTTTAACATTTTAGCTTGTATTCTGAATGACAATACCCTATTTCGGTTTCATCTTGTAGTAAACAGACTGTTGTTTGGAAAAGTCCCAGCAGAGCAGCAATATCTAAAATAATCAAACTGTGCCACCTAACACCAATAACCAATCTCTGCAGGTTACACAGAATAGTGCAGAAAAAAACAACAACAGCTGTACAATTTAAAAAAACTATAGCTGTGTGATTTATACAATTATGTAATGTAATCTATTTTTTATTTATCGATTCAATTAATTGAAACAATGGGTCAGTTTACGATTCAGAACCATTTTTTAATGTAATTTTTTTTATATTTAATGATATAAAGATAATGAATTCTTCCAAAATATAGCAGTTTTTGCACAAAATAAAAACCCCTAAAATCTTCCACAAATACTAGAGAATCATTAGGCCCCTTTAACTGGGGAACATGCCCCAGAATTGATCTGCACTGCCCCAAAATCATATTTTACTCGTATTTTAACTTATCACAAGCTCCTATATTTGCCAGTGGATTTGGTTAGATTGGGAATAATGAACAATAATGGTTTGTCCCCATTTCATACTGTTAAAGCAACACAGTTTAACCCAAAGCACAAACTGAGGTGGGTTCGAGTCCAGGTCCGTACCAGTCAGTGAAAATCAGTACACAGCTAATCATAAATCAGCACACAAAACAAGAATATGGATTAAGGGACAAACCCATAAAGGGTTAAAGTAAGTTTCATAAATAATACTGATGATGTTATTTAGCCTCAAATATTATTGAAGTAAGTAGAGATCAGAGTGAGAGATGTAGTTGGTGATAAGCAAGTAGGCTAATCTAATTTACTTGCCGTTGGTGTAGCCTCTCGCAGCTGAGAGCCTAGAGAGAGCTGATTGGTCGAGGTCTCTCAGCGGAGTGGGAACAGTGGAGGTGGCACTCTCACACCAATCATGGGCATCTGTGAGCTCATGCAAGCAGAAGGAGCGAAAAGCGCTGTCCTCCGAGTGTGTTACGCCACCCCCAACGTGAGTGAGCAGTTCGAAAAGATGCGATTGGATGTGGTCGGATGTGGATCGGACGAAACGCATGATAGTCCTCGGCCCCCCTGACTGGTGGTTGAAGCCTTAATGTGGGAGCTAATGACGAGTGGGAGTTGCAAACAACTAATTTCGGAAGAAAAATCAGGGGAAAAAAAGAGAAAAAAAAAGAAACAAGGGAGAAGCTATACTATAGTTGAACAGATTTCGTTTCAGTTGAAAAGTCAGAACTTTGTGAGTTGAGTCAGAGTCAAGTGATTGACAAAAAATGAATAACAGATTATATGGTTTAGTTCTCAAAAATGAAGAGGCTCAGTTTGGACTTGATGTCTCAAACTCCTGGGAAATACATTGTTTACCTTCAGTTAATATATTTATACTCCCTGCCCACATTAATAGGAACACCTTCACACCTGTTCATTCATGCAGTTTCATTCATCAACCTATTTGTTTGCCAAGTGCACAATTACAGGTCTAGAACTTCCGTTAGTGTTCACATCAAGCATCAGAATGGAGAAAAAAAAGCTTCTCTGTTATTTCAACTGTGGAATGGTTCTTAGTGTCAGGTAGGCTGGTTTGAGTATTTCAGAAACTGAGGTGAGATTCTGGAGTTACAGTATCACGCACAACAAACCAGCATGCCTTTGACTCAGAGTTCTACTACAAACTAACCCACTTTATTACTGAAAAACATGACTGGTCTTTTGACAGAATGTCTATAGTAACTCAAACTAGAGAGGCACATTTCCTGAAGAAAATGTGAGTGGTGCTTGCCGTGACATCATAAAGCCTGCCATGTCATAGCTGATGTTGGTCTCAATGTTAAGCTTCGCAAAGCACCGCTAATAAACTCTTTACAACCATGGTGAACAGAATAGATTCTCATGGACAACACATCAAACATCAAGGTGTATGAGCTACACCAGGGGAAGATCCATCAGATTCCTCTCATGTAAACCAAGAACAGAAAGCTGAGGCTATCATGGGTACAGCGTCACCCAAACTGAACACCCGAAGACTGGAAAAACACCAGGTCATGTTCTTTTTTTCTATTCTCTCCAAAGTGTTCTCAAATGCTGGTTCTTTGTTGGAATCTGTAGTGGTCTACTGATGTTGTTGTGCATCCACCTCAAAGTTTGGTGTTTTGTTCAAGCTGAGATATGTTTCCTCCAACAATGGTTGTAAAGACTTATTATATGAGCTGTGTGTAAAAATACTAAAGTCAGTCTTTTCTGTTCTGGCACCTACTGTAGGTGGTAGAATGAAGTTCCCCTAAATGTATGAAAGGCTGATTCACTGTCAGTTAAGTGGAACAAAACAAACAGTAACTGATGGTAGTCACTAACCTACTGAATCAGAATAAGTATACATGCCTTCACTGATAGAGACTTCAAAGCAATTCTGTAACTCGCTCTGGATAATGTCATCTCCCAAACGATGTAAATGTAAACATAAATCTGTAACTATGCAATTAGACAACCTTGTACGAGCAGAGCAGTGCCTAACATTGTGGAGATGCATGTAAAAAGTCAGTAAATATTCATAACAAACATCATAATTCGGAAGAAATGGGATTCCAGTGACAATTTAATGTTCTTGTGTGGTTGTAAAGGATTTACAGCAATATGCTGGCTGACACAGACAGAATATCTTTAGTGAATCCAAGAAACACTGTCGCTTAACAGCAACATTGGTCGCTTAATTACACGCTTAAATGACAATAAATTAAAGCATGAAGGGAAAACATTTATTCGACAGAGTTCTTGCCCCTATGGAAACGGAAGTGTATGGTACTGTAGTATCGCTAAGGGGAGCTAATGGTCCAGTATGGATAATATCAGTGAGCTATGCGTCCTGACATGATTGATCAGAGCAGAACTGAGGATTTATCAGTCATAGTGATTGGAAAGCTGTGAAATGTGGAGGTGGGAGTGTACAGATCATTACAGGTGATTTGTGTTAGTTCAGAGTATTGATTGTAGTTCTGGCTGACAGTCACATCTTTAAAGATTAGAACGAAAGGATTTGGGCATTCGTCACTTGTGCATGAACTCCTGTTTAGATGAGGCTGTTGACATGTCTCAAATGTGCACCATGAACTTTATGCTTGGAACAACTTGCATCAGTGACTAAACTTTTCAGATAACAGCACTTCAGAAATTTTTCTACATTTTACACAGCAGTCAATGTCAAAGCCTAACATTTTCACTCTAAACCTTTGGCTCCCAATTTACATCCTGTTGTGTATCCACAGTTTCACAAAATGCACACAGAAACAAAAAATTCTAACCATGAACACTTTTTCACGATAATGTTTCAAAAACGTTTTCCACAATAACTTTTTAACATGATATCATAGTAGGTCATTTTTTTTCTAGGAAATTTCCCCAGTTGTGCTTCACTTTCAGTCCCACATGAATTTCGTAAAACGATTTTTATTTCCCACTTATTCTGTAGTCGGACGACACAACCTTACATCAGTGAATAAATTTCACGGTATTTGTCGTAATTTATACTCTGATCATAAAGGCTGTCCTGTACTCATGTCAGAGCTCTTATTTACAATATGCTCATACTGAATATCCTATAAACACACTTGGTTCTTTCGGAATTTGCAGTACACACACTGACTTAATATCCTATTATCTGATGTCGTGAAGAAGACAAAGTTTGATTCCTTGATTCCTCTCAAGGTTTCTTGTCACTGTATGCTTTTGTATACTATAAAGTTACATCCAGAGATTTCTAATGCTACATCCTCAACATATCAATAATACACTATAGTTAGAGTTAAAAGATCTGACTGAATATAAATTTTGAATATTTTGATAAAAGAATACGGTTTAAAATTAGTCTCCAAACGAATATATTTGTTCTTTGTAAAGCTGTGTGTGCAAAATAGTGCAACATCTAATCACCTATACTAACGATAATAATTTAAAATACTTATGATTGTTTCATATTGTTCTTTGTCACATCAAAACTTTGAGTTCTACTAAATGTAAAAAGCAGCAAAAATAAATTAAATGAAGTGCAAAAGTCTTGAGCCGCCGCTCATTTCTTCATATTAAATTAAATAGATTAGATTAAGTAAAATACATTTTTAAATGTTTTTTTTTTTTTTTTACTGTGACAGGCTGAAAAGTGCCTAAAGAGACCATTTAAAAATTGGTTGTTTATGGAACAACCTCAGCAGTAACCTCATTTAGAAACACTCAGCATCTCCAGTATATTAATCACTAGCCTGATCATTTGGACCTGTTATCACTGGTTCATGCTCTAATGTATATGTTTTGAATGATTTACAGGTCACTGTGTGGCTTAGCAAACAAAAAACATTCCACTGAAACTGGACTAAAAATGTGAGCCAAAAACTTGCCAAAAATAAAATTCATAAAAGTTCTTCATAAAGTCTGGAAAACTATTCCTCAAGACTACATTAAGAAAACAAGAAAGTCTGACTCTTTGGAAACAAAATGTGAAGAAATAAGGGACCGCTCAAGCAATGTAGCTTTAAAGAAATGGACTAAAGAAATATAGTAAATAGTGAAAGGAAGAGATCTAAAGATTGGAGAGATTAAAGATGAGAAGGGGGGGAGGAGGATAAAAGAGTGACTGTCTCTGGTTTGCATTTGGCTTTTGTTCCTAGCAGCACTTTACGGTGGTTTTCATTGGTGATTTTATTTATAATTGAATGTAATGTGTGAAGATAAAAGCCCTCTAGTATCGCCTGTCTCTCCTAAGCGCTTTACGGTGCATTATGCTTTATTCATTGAATTAGCTTTACTTGAGTTGGCATCCCCTGAGTCTGCTTTAAAAAATTTCCCATGAAAGACTTACATTAATTTCTGCCACTAATCACATGCACTAAAGCGTGACTGAGGATTCTGCACACATCTCCCTTATAACATCCATTCTCATTCATTCAAGATAATTCCCCTCCAAAAATAAGAGAAAAAACAATGCTCGCCTCCTTAGGTTTTTGGTGTCACGCGTTACTGTTTAAAGAAATAAACCTAAATAATCTAAAGTTTGCTTTTAAACTTTCATTTATTTTTTTGATATACAACAATCTAGACTGTCTGTTTTTAATCAAATGGCAAGGTATTGGCTTCCTCATTCAAAAGTTATGTCATGTGATGATCGAAAGTTAACTCAAAAGTAAAGATTCTTGTGTTATTAACTATCAGTTTACCCGGAACAAAATTCATGCCAAAATTTTCACGCACTTGCCTCTATAGTGATAAACCAGGCACCTCTCAGTTACACAATTACTACACAGACAAATTTACAAATAATTAATGTAGTACAAAGCCAGAATAAAAGTGGAATTCATGTAAAACAAATACAATACAATACAAATAACTCAAGACAATCAAGGTGAAGAGGAATAAAGTCTGGCTTTCAGATGGCGATTATTCTGAATGCACATAGCTATAAAACAGAACACAAGTCATGTGTAGTACAGTACAAGTCAAAAGTTTGGCCACATCTTCTAATTCAGCGTTTTTTGTTTGGTGATTACATTTTTTCACATTCTAGAACAATACTAAAAATTTGAAAACTATGAAATAACACATAAGGCACCACGTAATCTATAAACGTCAGTTGTTCTTCTAAGGCATGAAGGTCAGTTGTTCTGGAGCAGTTCTTGCAAGAACAGTATTGTCAAGTGCATTTGTAAAACCCTTTAAGCATGATGAAACTGACTCCCATGAAGACCTTCCCAGGAAAGCAAGACCAAAACTTACCTCTGCTGCAGAGGAGAAGTTAATTTAGAGTTACCAGCCTCAGAAATCACTAATTAACAAACAGTACCTCAGATTAGAGCCATTATGAAGGATTTACAGATCATGAGTCGCAAACATCTCATCTCAATATCAACTCATCAAAGGAGATTATTGCATATTCTGGATGCCTTCAGTATTGTTTTACAAATGTAGAAAGAAATAAAAATCAGGAACGACCACCTAATTAGAAGGTATGTCTAAACTTTTGACTGGTCGTGTACACAGGATAAATGTTAATTCTTTGGGATCACTGTTAAACATGGTAGCTACTGTATATAACATTGCATACAATGCAAACACCCAATAAGTTTAGGGGAATGCAAACACATGATGACATAACAATACTGGATGGTATAAATGGTTTGGCTGAAGAAGAGCTGAATGAAGCTCTGCAGTCAATTACATTTAAAAGTTGACAATTTGACCAAAATATTTCTTTACGTCATGCCATATGCTTCTCACCTGTATCGTAATTAGTTAATCAATTCATCTACATATTGCACTTCAGCATGATCAAGCAAGGTAATTGTGATGGATCCCATGAAATACACTCTGGAATGGATGCCTATACACAAATGTACACTGATACCAAGTAGCCGATCCATTTACCAACATGTATTCAGGAGGTGGGAGGAAATGAGAAAATGTGGAAAACCAAACATGGACATGGGAGAACAAAAAATCCTATCACAATCAATGCAGTGACACAGAGTATTTACAAATCAGCTGGTTTCGTTTCTAATAAGAGTGACAGAGTTGTAAAACATCATTGAACATTATATAAATATTAAATAATGACTGACACATCCATACAGTGCACCATCTACAGTTAATGTAGATGGATGAAAATGCACAGTGTAACATGACACCACTGATGAATATCCATCACTTCAACACTCACAGAAGGAAAATGCAGAAGGAACAAATTAGCAATACTTTCCACTGCATATTCACTGTTCGGACATGTACCGTTGATTGAAGTCGCCCGTTTCTGCCAGTCATACATCTTACAACACAAGTATTACTGAATAACCCAGCAACATATGCTTAGTAGAGCAGGACATTTCGCTGGTTTCCTAAAAGCCTTTTTCCACATCTCTGTCACTGTGTTGCCCTCAGATCACCCCTGCACATTCTACACTTCCCAAAAAACAGCCCCGGTTTACATTAGGATCTGCAAAAGGTGAGTAGAAGTTTATCAGATAAAGTGCAAAAGGCGATGCTTGTGCTACTGTTTGTATAAGTGCGTTGAACAAGACCAGATATGCTTCATGCAGCACGTGTTACTGTACAAGTGCTTATCCAGCTTAGGTGTGTAAATATGACAAGCGTTGAATCAACAAGAGAATTTAGCAGACAGCTGGCTGCTACAGTGTACAAATTAGTTACTGCATCCCCAGAGCTATACCATATACAGTATGTTTAGAATCCCAAAAACATTCACTCACACATGTCTACAGTTCATTATACACTTCTTGTTATAAAATATTATATATTGGCCTGGTAGGGCTAAACACAAACCAATAAATCATAAATAAATTACAATGAAGTATAATCTACACTGTCGTATATAAATAAAAAATCTAAATAAATCTATACGGTAAGTCTTCGTATTTTAGGACAGTGATGGATCAGTGGTGAGGGCTCTGGGTTACTGATCAAAAGGTCAGAGCTATTTAAGGGGATTCCTAGCATGCAGATAACTAACAAGAAAGACAAGACTTCCTGGGGCGGGATGCATCATCATCAATGCTGTTCTACTCATTTCATTTTGTGGAAGCAAGAACAACAGCACCACCACTGGACGTAAGAAAATTGTATACAGTATTTTATTATATCTGAGGTAGGAAGATTTCCTTCTAGCCCTGTAAGTGTAACTGATTCACTCAGCTTATTGTTAAACATTAGTCTAACTGATTACACACAGAGTAAAATGTCCATTAGATACAGATATGGCATGCATTAGATTGAATGTAGTTATTATGATCGAATATGCTGACACATCCATTCCTACATGTAAAATATAATAGCAAGTGTTTTACTATGAATACTAAAAGTGGATTAGTTGCAAGATCATTCCATTTCTTTTTTCTTCTTTTTTTGGGGATTTTTTCCCCCGATTTTCTCCCTAATTTAGTCGCGTCCAATTCCTCCCCGTCACTAGGGGGCTCCCACATTAAGGCTACTACTACCACTCAGTCAGGAGGGCCGAAAACTATCACGTGATTCCTGCGAACCACGTGACGCCAGCCGACCGCATCTTTTCGAACTGCTCGCTCGCGCACCGTTGGGGGCGGCGTAACACACTCGGAGGACAGCGCTATCCGCTCCCTCCGCTGCGCGAGCTCACAGACGCCCCTGACTGGCTGTAGAGCCGTGATTAATGTCGGAGCACTATGTACCTCTCATCCCTCCCCTCTGAGAGAGCTCGGCCAATCAGCTCTCTCTAGACCTCCGGCTGCGAGAGGTTACAGCATCACCCGGGATTCGAACTAGCGATCTCCGGATGACTAGCGCTTTAACCACTGCGCCTATTGGAAAATAAATGGAATGGAATGCATACATGTACGTTGTCTTACACGAAGGGATAATCTACCAGTGGTGGCTCGTATGTGACTCTAGACATAGACCTGTTAATAAAAGGTTATTAGATTAGCCTAACACTGCTGTCAATTAAGATTATCACAAGCAGTCAACATAAGGGGTGGGTATTTATTATTATGGAGATTGAAGTGGTAGAACTAACTTCCAGTTCATCTGCACTATGCTTTATCTAGGAAAAAAAGAAAAAATTCCAAATATCATGATAAGATATCAGACTCCATCTCTTTGATAAATAAAATGTACTCTTTGTGTGTTTGGAGTGTGATAGATGAACTGAGACACTGGATTATTTCATAGTTTTACGAAGTTTATGATCACAGCCATGGGAAGTTTAATTTGTGGAAACAGTAATCTTAAAATAAAATTCTATTTGTCACGTATACAACCATACACAGTACTATATGCAGTGCTTAATCCCAGTTGCTTAAAATAAACTTCACTCCATCTGTTAACTGATTTAGCATCATCTGCTCCATGCTGCTCCAAAATAGATATTATGTACTTCAAGCTCGAGTGCTAGTTAAATCATATTATGTTAATATTAATTATGACATTTTATGATATGAGAGCTTTCAGGTGAAAAGCTTTAAACACTCCAAACTAAGCTGAAACAGCTAGCCTGCTAACAGAAATAGATCAAACTTCAAATGATTCCTAGCTCCGGCCTGTGTTGCTTGTGTTTTATATTTGGTTGAGTGTAGTAATGTAACACTTTGCTGCTCAAGAGTTAACAAATGACTTACCGAAATATCAGGCACAACATAATTATGGTCATGTCAGATTAGTTTAAAACAAATACACAATGAAAAATATAATTGCTGCAGGCTAATATTAGATGAACTAATAAAAGAAAATGAGCACTAGCACAAAAATGAGCTTATTTCTACATGTGTATAAGAAAGCATTGAAAAGGAATGACTTTATCCATGACTTTCAATTAAGCCAACTTGTATTGATGTGAATTAGAATCAAGATGTTCTTCTGTCATTTTTCAAGGTGCTCATCATAGTGGGCTGTTACACTCATCTTGTAATTGTAAACCTCTGTGTTCACTAGGTAGGTATAACTTTTGGGTTCAACCGACAGGTCAAAGCAAAGCAGCCAAAACAAAGTGCGCACTGCACCCTGATTTGCCTAGTTCCTGTGCTTCAATTTGCACCATTCCAGTGATGTTTTTCCACTGTAGTAAGCAACGATAAATCTTGCATAATGTAGTGAAGTAGAAAATACAGAAAGCAATGCAAAAGTGGTCATAACTACAGTAACTCTTCCTCTATACAAAGACACTACTCAACATAGTTATACAAGCAATGCTTTTGCACCATCGTTGAACCCAACTCTCAAATCCTCTAGGGACATCACCTTTTCTCCCACTGTCTGGTTTGTGTTTAATGCTGGTTTCTTGTTTCTTAAACTTCTTCATTCATCCATTCACATAGCTATTGTCAGCAGCGGTGTCAACATTTGGTAGGGCATTGTCGCATTAACTGTGACAAAGGGGATTTTCAAAAATGTTTCAAGGAGTTAAACATCTGTAAAAATGCATCGCTTATGATGAAGACTAAGTTGAGTACCTTTGTATAGAGGAAGAGATACTCAAAAAAGTTATTTCCACTTTTGCATTTTTATGATGAGACCCTGAGCGAAAAGCCTCAACCATGCAAACATGATGGGGGTAAAAGAAAGAAATGCTACCCTACAATCTGAGGGAGATACTCACGTGAGGAGGGAGCGAGGTGGGAAGGTGAAGGCACCCTGGGTGATCCGGTCAACAAGATTAAGAGGAATTCTCTGGATCTGCTCACAGTTTAGCATGATGAAATCGTACTTGCAGATAAGCAGTGACTTTTCCGTGATCAACACGACTCGCTCTTTTTCGTTGTTCCAGTGATCAACCCTGAAGAACAAACAAACAAAAAAAATCTCTATATAGTAGTGTATTATGATGTGATCTTAAAATGATCTAAAATTCACAATCACATCCAAAACCCTTCATCAAAACACAAAGACACTGGCAAAAAAACTAAAATAACTGCAGGAAATTAAATTAAAGAATGACAGATTATCGACGAGGGTTTCAGTGACAGCAGTGGGAGAATGAAAGCAGTGACAGATGAGTAGTGTTGCAATCTATTCAGCTTTCCGGGATTACTGACCATATATTTGCTGAACACATCTTCAGTGACGTTCTGAATAAATTTAGTGCAAAACACAGTGATTATGTCTGAAGCTGGAATACGATACGAGATGCTGGAGCCACTGAACTTGAGGTTTGACTAAAATACACAACTGAAAACAAAGCCACATACACTAATGACAGCGGTGTGATTCTTAGAAACATGGAACACACACAGGGATTGGTTTTTCTTGGGAATTGTAACATGATTGCTCAAGATGTTTACATGAAACCTCAATTCCGCAGTCAGTGTGGGATATTTTGATAATAAGTTGTTTTGAGGTGAAGACAAATATATAAATCCTCTCAATTATGTACATATTCTAAAAGCTTAAAAAATTCATGGTGTGCTTTCGAGAAAACTTCTTCAAATATGCATGCTTGCATTTTTAGTTACCAGAAGTTATACTGAGCATAAAAGTAAAAGTGTCCGCAAGATGAATCACTGATTCAAAAACAAACTTTTTTTTGTGTTGTTTCCTCATTCTCTTGTTGATGCAGATATGTATTACAAAAAAGAGGAATATTAAAAACACTGTTTTTACATACAGTAGCATCCAATTTCAGCCTTCTATGAGATTGTGTGTCGTTCCTGAAGGACATCACTGACCCCTTTCTAGCACAGACTTGATGGACAGCGAGAGGAAGAAAACATCAATACAATCTGAGTCTCACATTCTGCTACAGATTCTCTAAAACCTCAAACCAGGGATACTGGACTTTCAACCACATAAGCCACATAGGAAAAGCCTGAGGCAATACAATGTTTAGATTTGAGGACAATCTTAAATCTACTGGCGGGCCTGTTTTGACGGTTTCTTAAGGGGATAATTCGGGTTTTTTCAAGTCTGACTTACATAACAATTTAGGTGAATTGAAGTTATTGAACTGTATATAAGCTATTATACAGTTTAGCTGCTCTGCGCCAGACTGTGAAGTTTGTCACTCATACTGTATAAGTAATCTGAGCAGAATTCCACAACCATGGTTAACCATAATTAGCCAAAAGGTTAACCATGATTAGCAAAATGGCTAACCGAAACTAGGCTTCATTTGAAGAAAAAACGGTAAATTTATACTAAATACACTAGAAAGATAACTTGATTTAGCCCAGTGGGCCTGCAAAAATCTTCAACTGATTCTCAGCTGAACATTTTTAATGTATTTCTATACAGAACAAGGGTTGTGGAATTTGACCCTGATAACTTACATTTTGCTTGAATTCCATGGGACAAACTTCACGACCGATGCGCAGAGCAGGAAAATTTATAACGATCACAACTATGATAAAGTGCTTCTATTCACCTCAATTTTGATTTACAACAGATGTTAAAAAAAAAAAAACTCTCTCTTTAACCACTCAATCGCTCAGCTCTTTTCATAGATTGGATTCTTAATCATTTGTTTGAAATGAATAAATGTATTCTTAATAAATCAATCCCTGTCAATCAGAATGAGCTTGAGGTATGTGGCAGAGGGCAGTTAGCACTTTGCTCCTAATTGTTCTTGTTGCACTGGATTTACGTGTCTTGCAAGAAGGATGTGCCAGCCTGGTTCGCCCTCGTTCACTCGTACCTATTGTGAGATGTGAAATCTAGATACTGTAGTAGTGGTAGATAGTAATGATCAAATCAAAGTGAAAAAAAAAAAAAAAAAAAGACAAACAGACAGGAATCCTGGACAGGGTCATGACTGGGCGAAAGATGAGAGAATTCACCCTGCATGGGACATCACAGGCTCCAACCACACACACGTTTAGTGAGCCCAAGCTAGATACCTGTATATGAAACTTCACACAGACAAAAAGCAGAGCTTAAGATTGAATCAGGATCCATAACGATCAGCAATACACTCTGTGCCAACATGACACACTATTCCTTCACATATTAATGTCATGTTTTATTTTATTGCTTTAAAGGAAATTTCTTTAAGCCACATCAAACTTCATGACTATAATTATTATTATTATTACTGGGTAAACCGTGTTGCACTACTTATTCTATAAACGCCTAGCATAAGTGCAACACAATGTAATATTACATTATTACATTGTGTAATATTTTTACTTTGGAACATTGCCTAAAGTACAAGATGGAGTTATAAGTACCCTTGCACTTATGAGAAAATTGTGCAGGTCACAGTAAATTGTGTGTGTGTGTGTGTGTGTGTGTGTGTGTGTGTGTGTGTGTGTGTGTGTGTGTGTGTGTGTGCACGTGCATCTGGTGGGCTGAAAAAAATGCAATATATTATTCATTCTCATGCAGTAAGCTCTTAAAAGAACTTCCTGAAAGCTTGTGTCCACTGACAGCAGATGACATCCGCCTGCACGTTTAGCAAGACTTCCCTTAACAGCCCTGCTTTACTGTCTGCTTATTTCACTTTAGGGTTTTCTGCACACCTGACTTATTTACAGATAGGCATGACACAATAATGGACTGTCAGGTGCAACCCTGCAATTTGGGAACTTATGTAAAATTCATTCTTTAACACTGCCTGTGAGTGTGTAGGTTCTGCAGTGTTGCTACTGTACCTTATATGTCACATTAGTCCGTGTGTGGCTTGGAGGAATTCGTCACAGGTTAGTGGGTGAAAGGGAAGCTTTAGCTCTAAAATGTTCAGAATGATTTGTTTGCCATTTACATACAGCCTTCCTCATGGTCATATAGTAACTAAAGCAAGTTTAACAGATGATGCAATTGTTATATCTGCACTTGCGAAATGAACAGTCTCTAAGGTAAACTTAGTGGCTGTAGTCTAAAGGTTTTGTACTTCCTGTAGTCTGTAACATTCATGGGTATATTTTCACCCACCTAACCTCACAAAAAGTTTTTCAGTGAACAGGAAGTTTTATTTATTTAAACAGGAAGCACTGAATAAACAGTTCAGGTAGTTTCTCAAATAGGACGTTTTTGTGCACTTGAATAGTTTTACTTAAGCAGATACATATTTAACTAGCTCAATGCCATTCTAAAAAAAAAAAAAAGCAGTAATCATGTAAAAGCAAACAATTAAAACAATGTGCACCGATTATACAGGTGTGTATATACATGGCAGAGGGAATCAGCATAGCTGTTTTATTATAATTAATCATATAATTAATTACAAATATGTATGTTTTTATCATAATAGCAAAGAAAAAAACATACTCCACCAGAAGCCAGACACTCTCGACAGGACCATCCTGCTTCTGGTCTACCAGTGATTTGATGTCCTCAATTGCATTGTCCAGAGTCCCAGGCTAAACCAATAACCAAAAAACAAAATTCATCAGTCAGGGAGGTGACACTGGGCAATGAGATCATTCAGCTCTGTTCACTGACAGGCTATTACTGTTATATTAATTCTTAATATTTCATTGTTTTGAACAATGAAGCATTTCCAGAATCAAAAAGGTAGTTGGCAAAACAGCACACATTAACCAACAATTAATTCATAAATAATTTAATTTGAGATTTCATATTTGAAATATATATATCAATTTAAAACACTGCTAAACATTTCTTTGTCATTTTTTTCCCTTCTCTTTATTAGAAAAGTTACCTGCGCATTGTTTAAAAAAAAAAAAAGAAAGAAAGATAGAAAGAAGGAAAGTGAAATCTCTGACTGTGAAATCTCTTCTTACAGCAACAAGGCCTTGAACAATGTCCGGGTTAGTTGCTAGGCAAACTGGATTTGATTACCAAATGCTCCAAGGTGTGCACAATAAAGGAAGCAAGGTGAGCCTCATGGCCTTACACATGTGATTAAGTATATTTACTATGGGTGGTAATGAGTCACTTCATTGTTAGACCTGAACATAGCTGTATATTTACCACAGTAAAAAAAAGGAACGAGCAGTGAGAATTAAAAACATCATAACCTGCATTCTCCTGGAAGAGTAGACCAGAAAACCATGCCCAAGCCTCAATCACAAGTTCTAGGGCTATCAAGGAGCTGATTATAGCTTTTACAGAAATACTTTCTCTACTATTAAAAACTCCAAAATGTTAAAAGCAGCAAAATTACCACTGAGAGATAGAACTAGCATGACCACACCTCTTGTTTATTCTTGAAAATGCTCATACAGAGTATTTGATTTGTATATTGATTAGAACACTGAATGGCATAAAATTATTTAGATTCACCAAAACTCGAATACAGCTTTACTTTACAGTTCTCCTGCAAACACTGCACAGTTTGAGATTTTAACTTAAAAAAAAAAAAAAAAAGCATATTACCCGAAGGACAAAGAATCTCTTGAGCTTGAACTGGTTCAAGGCTGAGGACCACTTCTGTCCATGTTCTGCACTGGGGGTGCTGGATGCTGGTGGTGATGTCTTCTCTTCAGTGTCAGACAGGGACGGGGCACTGGGCATGGACTGAGGCATCTCAGGTTCTGCATTAAATGAATCAGCTGCCTGCTGCTCAAGCTGCACAGGTTTAAACGACTCCTCGTCTCTTTCTGACATTGTGCTGCTTATGCAGTCAGAGAGGAATTGATGTTTTTTTTTTTTTTTTGGGGGGGGGGGGGGGGGGATAATATAAGTTCAAAAATAAACTTTCATTGAAGTAGACAGATATACAAACATGAAGAGATATTCAAACGAAGACAGACAGATAGTCTGTCAAAGAGTCAAAGAGACAGAAAAGTACAGACATAAGGTACAGGCAGAGACAGGGACTTACAGAGAGTTAAAGAAAGGAAAGACAAAGACAGACAGATACAAAGGCAAAAAGACAGAGTCAAGGAGACAGAATGACAGAGACGAACAAACAGAGAGTCAAAGAAACAGAAAGATAGAGACAGAAGCAGGTAGATAGAGAGAGACATACGGACAGCATAAAAGAGATAAAGATAGAGACGGGGACACACAGAGACAGAAAGATAAAAACGGAGACCGACAGAGTCAAAGAGACAGAAAGACACAGACAGAGTGAGACAGCGTCAAAGAGACAGAAAGTTAGAGACAAAGTTAGACATTTAACTGTCTGTCTTAGAGACAGACACAATTTCCATTTAATATTTTTTTTCTTAATGTTTAAATTCCCTTAACGTCACATTTCTTGCAGAAAATCTTACAATTAATATAAAAAGAGAACTTAATAAACAAGTGAAGCGCATCTTCTTCCGCGAGCGCGCGCACGCACGCACGCTCACACACACTCGGAAGTAACTTACACACTCTTTACTCCATGTTTGGGAAGTTTTTTTATATACATAAAGTAAATAAATAAACAAACTGGACACTTACCCGTCACTGGCGCGAGACGTTATATCTGTATTACACCGGATATGTTCATACGGCAGCAGGTGCGCGAGACGCGTCTTCCGTCTTCCGGGATGTTTAGGCAGTGGGCGTGGCCTAATAAAGAAATACATACAACTCAGTGTGTCGACTGTATCTATAGAGACAGAGAGACAGACTGTCTAGAATGCAAAAAGACAGAAACATTCCTTTTCAGTAAATACAGGTTAGTTTGTTCTTGCTCTTTGCTTTAATATTAATATTATCCAGTATATAATGAATTGAAAGTATGAAAACATATAATTTACCGAATGTAAATTATTTTGTCCATGGAAAGGTTATCACTATAATAAATGGCAAATATTACACTGGAATGTACTATAATGCACAAAGCAAGGACTTTAAAGACATGGCTTGATGGTTTGACTGGCTCGCACAGAACCCTGACCTCAACCCCATCGAGCACCTTTGGGATGAACTGGAAAGGAGATTGCAAGCCAGGCCTTCTCGTACGACATCAGTGTCTGTCTTATAAAAGCCCTACATAAAGAATTCCCACAGAAACTCTCCAGAGCCTTCCAAGAAGAGTGGAAGCTGTTATAGCCGCAAAAGGAAAGACCAACTCCATACTGGAGTATATTTAGTTGTATACAGTTGTCATTGCAGGCTTGGGTAAATCTTTTGTCCATGTAGTGTATGTTTATAATGATTATTGTAACAAGCTCTTTTCAAAAGCGTTACAAAACAGACATACAGATACAAAATAAATAAATAAATAAATAATCATAAAATGAAAATATATTTAAGAAATACACACACCAAGCTTAACATAACATTGCAGAGTCTAGAAGCAATCTCAGATCATAACACTACCTCCAGAGACTTGTACAATGGGCGCTATGATGGGTTATGGGCTATGCATGCTTAACGACCCACACAGATCACTCTGGTATAGAGTAATTCTGAGCTCATGAGTGTCTAATCTTTAGTCCAATCTTTATGCTTCCTATCCAAGGTCCCTTATTTATTTCCCGAAAAATCACACCAACTGGTTTTCTAACACAGCTGTTAAATCCCAGTCTTCAAGTTTGATCACATTGCATGTGCAGAAATGCACTTATTTTCACTATTAAACCCAGATGTGTTTTCTCTGGCAATTTTTTTACAATGCACTTTTCTGACCCAATTTCTTCCACAACACTGATGGTTCAGCACAACATGCATTAGACGATTCTTGACCCAATTTCAGTCATTTATGAGCTGTTTTTTTGTTTGTTTGTTTTTTGCTTGGAAATGTAGCATATTTCCTAGTTATTTTATGCAAGTTTTGTTTATGCACGTCTCAGTTTCACTAAAAAAGGGAACATGTATACAGTTGTTTTGTCGTTAACTGTGGTCACTTCTATCGTGGTGGCTCACTAGTAGTAAGCATGCTCTTGCACACACTCACATACATAACAAATAACCACAGTGACATTTTGTCTCGAAAGCTGAGCCTATCATACCCATCCCCTTAAATGCGATCAAACTTCCATTGATTTTATAAGGGTAACGTTGTATTATATTGATGAAAGATAAATCTGATTAGTGAATTCAATCACCTATATGATGGATTATATCTTTGATTAAATAAAAAAACAAAAATGGAATTGAAAAAAATTCATGAAAGGGTTCAGCCACCCACAGCTCTGATCAAAAAATAGGGTTTTGAAGAGAGGGATAGGAGACTTGAATGGTTAAGACTAAATGCTTTTCAGACATGCTGGTTGGCATCACATTGCATTGGTTACTCTAATTTAACACTTATATTCGAGTACATCCGTGGTTTTCTATAAATAAGCATACATTTACCATGCACAGCAGTAGTCTTCAACTGTCAGTCGACTGAGTGGGATGTTGTGGAATGTTTCACCAAAATGATGGCATTTTCCTCCCACATTAAACATAAAGCTTTCATCTTTTAGGTGTCAGTTTCCATTCTTGCTAATCGCCTGTGATGTGACATGTCCTACAGCTGCGTGAGAGAAAAAGCTATTCACACATTCTGCATGGTTATTTAAAAAAAAAAAACACTAAAGCATTGAGAATCCCTCTCTATCAAAGGCGTATTAAGCATGGCTTCAGAATAAGGCTTCTCTGAAATGGATTCTGTCTTTAGTGCCCACATATGATGCTTTCTGGCACTATTTTCAGTTGCAGCATAAAACTAATACCCTGAACAGTCATCTTGTGGAAGGCTTAACTTTGGGCTTGTGCCCAGTCCACAGGCACATCTTATTAGTCTGTAAGCTTCACTACTCAATATTATGTTAACAGCGCTCTTTTGTGGCAAGGCTTCTGATACACTAATAGGGCAATCCATCAAACTGATGCAACTCATGGTTTTCTAGGAAGAAGGCCTGACAAAGCCTTTTTTTTTCTCCTGCTATTCTGTTCCTGTTGGATAAATACAGTATGCACACCTGGATATGAAACTGTCTCACAGCTACAACGACTGCCTTTGCATCTGATCATCATTCATGTCTTATCGTACAGTCAAAAGAAAATGGATTACATTTAGAAGGCCTTGTCTCTCTGAGGAAACC
Organism: Clarias magur; assembly: GCA_013621035.1. Taxonomy (NCBI): domain Eukaryota; kingdom Metazoa; phylum Chordata; class Actinopteri; order Siluriformes; family Clariidae; genus Clarias; species Clarias magur. The sequence continues at coordinate 191,431 of QNUK01000442.1, read as the reverse complement.
CTTCATCTATAATCAGAGGATTCTCAAAGGAACAACTTCAGGAAGTGAATAACCCTTAACTTTCCATGCAGCCCTTGTGGAGTTAACCCTAACCCTTTCCTAACAGTGTCCACTATTATGGAAATTTTATGGGCAGAGCTGATTACAATATCTCAGCATGCAGGTCTTATTGCAATAACCTTGTGGTACATTTTTGTATGTTTGTACATATGTATGTACGTATGTATGTACGTACGTACGTACGTACGTATGTATGTATTATCTTTTGTATGGGCATGGTGGTGGAATCAGTAACTTTGCTTCCTCACAGCTCTGGATTAAATGTGCAATATATCATTGAAAAATTGCGATTAAAGATTGGAATAAGCTGTTTAGCATCTTAGCTGTTTACATGGACGCTCTTCTGATAAGATGTGTGTTTACATGATCGGAGCATTTCATCAGAAGATAACATTTGTGACATGCGCAAAATGATTCTGTCCACTGTAAAGCAGTTAATCTGATGGAAATATAACATATAACAATATTTCTCTACAACTTTAAGATTAGGCTAGGCTTAGCATATTTTCCAACAAATTCAGCCTTATGCATTATGATTAGTTACGAGACTTCAGTCGCATCTATGCTTGGTCATGCTTAGATGTTTCATTATATATGAAATGGTCATTGCCTTTTCCTCAGTCTAAGACTCAATGGATGAAAGTAAAGTTTAGCGGGAGAGGTTTGTTCTCATGGAGTTTACTCCATTAATTACCATACTGAAAATTAGTAGGAAGTCACCCAATGTTACCCTCTCTTGGGACAAACATGCGCAGACAGGATATATTTATTCAGACGAGACAGATCAAGTGTTCATGTAGCTAATATTTCCCTACAGAATGAAGTATCCAAGGTTTAAAGCACCTTTTCATTCCGATTGAATAGCCGATTCAGATCAGCCCGGGTCGGGTGAGACTGTATTAGGATATATTAGGGTCCATGTCATTTTATTTAGAGCATATCATTCACAGCTATAATAGGACTTATAGTTAAAGTTACAGAAATAAACAAGTAAAAACCAATTTCAAAAGGTAATTCAAAGGAAGCCATACAAAAAGACTATTGTCATTCCATTGTAAAAGAAAATTAAAATGTAATCCAATTATACTGTACATTCATCTTTGTCTTACTTTTTACTATTAAAGGTTTCAGTTCACTCTGAATTCAACAATTGAGCATTGGGCATTATTCAGGAATACACCCTGGATGAGACACCAGTGATGCACAGGCCATTACTACTACAATCATTTACACCAAGGAGCTCAGGACTGAACCATGCTAAAGCAAACAATTTATTTTGAAATGATTTCCGTCCAGCATTTCTACAATGCAATCATTTTGACTCATTGCACAGACATCTGAGTATGTATTACCTAAAATTTCAAAGAAGCAAAGCTGACACACACAGAGAAATGTTAATAACTCTGTTGTGCGGATGGAATATCAAGCCTCAGGGTATGTGTCAAAGATCATTAATTTGCTCTAAACTATGATGAATAAACTGTCTAGGTTAGAACGCAACGCTTACAGAAAGAAACTCTTGGTATAACTGTAGGTTCCCAGTTTTTCAATGAATATTCATTCCAATAATATTTGATTCTGTTTCATGAAGATACCTAGTGAAAAACACATTTCACAAACAATTTTGCTTTTAAACCTAACATTGACATGAGGTAATATAAAAAGTCAGTTTATTTTGACTCAGCACATCTATCGGCAAAATTAGATCTAATATATGTGGGACGAAAGTCAAACCGGGACCTTTGATTGTGAAAAATAACAACGCAGTTACGTATGAGAGCAAAAACAGCCTTGATTTCTTTCTATAATCCTGCAACACAAATGCACTCCCATGGGGATCATGGATGACATCAAAGTAGAAAGTGTTATTAGTACACTGGAGCCATGGTCAGACTGCCTGCTTCATGTCGGAAATGATGGCGTTCCAGGAACTTCCTTATTGGCCCTGAAACATGTGGAAATGGCATGGAGCGAGGTCAGGACTGCACAGGAATGTGGAAATAACTCCCAGCTGAATTCCTGTAATGTGCAAGCGGTGTTTATGGATGATTTTGTGTATAGTTCCCACAGAGAAATGCGTATCTTCCACAAGTTATTTGTCAATTTTTAAAGGATCAGACGTTCCACTCACTTAATGTTCATGAAAACAAATGCAGTGGTCTCAGATCCACCTCGGCTGGGATGGTGATTCATGCACGTACAGTCTTCTTTATACTGTATATGTTTTACTGCGGCTGAGAGTCACATCACCATGCTTCTGTAAATGTTTTATACCTTCATTCACAAGAAAGTCCCAGTTTGACTTGAACACCCCTTATAGTAATATCCCAACAGCCTTGCTGAAGCATGATGAAATATGATAATGACGTCCCTAATAAATAATGTAATAGGTTTCTTAAAAGAAGTGAGAAGGCACTATACAGTAAGACTATTAGAGTTTATTATTATTTTTAAAGAATTATTTAAAGGTTCTAAACACTCACGTCTTAAGAACAAATGGGTTCTTGGTGTTTCTTTGGGTAATTTTCTTCTTACTCTTACAGTATACAGTATGAGACCTTTTCTTACCTCCTGCCTTTGCTGAGAATCTCTGCGTTGTAAGGTTTCACATAGAACAAGATGCAGCTCTCAGAATTGATGGCCTCACATTCTTCGCAAAAACAAACAAACAAAAAAAGAAGCGAAAGAAATACATTTTAATCAAAAAATTAAATCATTCTTTATGTGTCACCTCTCTTTTAAAACTACAGCAGACAAATTTTCACGATGACGAATTGGTTACTGCTTGGGTAACTCGTGTTTTACAATCCGAGCATAGAGTAGAACCATTTAGGATTACAGATCCCATTACAGGTTTTATGTGGAACCCTATAGCTCATAGCTTTCTCTTAAGTAACTGCCCCAAGTACAATTACTTTGTAATGCTAAGAATCCGTGGAACCATTCAGCAATGAAACTGCTCTGCTTTGAGTGTTCTGGTGTCATCTTTATGCATCCATCCACTTCCTATTTGGCAGATTATGTATTATAAATAAATGACGAATGCCAGAATTGGGTGCAATCAATGAAGCAGTAGAACTTAAACTGCTCCAAAACAAACATCATTCTGACTGTGATGAGTCTATCTATTTACAACGCTCACTAGTACCACATACTGCATGGAATGATCGGCCATGAGCGGTCCACTCCTGGTTGGCAATTGCTAAAAGCACACCTGAACAATTATCTACTGAGTCTACATAAAAAAATTATGAATAAACAACACATTTATTAAATACAATATTAATACATTATTATACATGCTGTGGCCTTGCACCTCCAGGGTTAAGGGTTTGATTCCCAACTCTTTGCGTGTTCTGCCCGTGATTGGTGTGGTTTCCTCCCACAGTCCAAAAACATGCAGATTAGGCTAACAGCCGTTCCCAAATTGCCCGTAGTGTAAAAACAGTGTCTCTCTCGTGTGCTCTGGATAAAGCACACGAGAGTATTTGTGTCTGCCAAATGCCTAAATGTAAATGTAAATGAGTGTGTGAGTGTGTGCCCTGTGATGGATTGGCGCCCTATCCAGGGTGTATGTACCTCGCCTTGTGCCTAAAGTCTCCTGGGACAGGCCCCAGACCCCCTGAGACCCTGTACGAGATAAGAAGATGAATGAATAAATTCATTATTACCTGGGCAACTGAACTTTTATGTCAACTGAACTACCGCATCCAGGTGCTATTTGGGAGACATATACACACGTGGACAAAATTGTTGGTACCCTTCGGTCAAAGAAAGAAAAATTCACAATGGTCACATAAATAACTTTAATCTGACAAAAGTAATAATTTACAAAACTTCTATGAATGTTAACCAATGAAAGTCAGACATTGCTTTTCAACCATGCTTCAACAGAATTATTTTAAAAAATAAACTCATGGAACAGGCCTGGACAAAAATGATGGTACCCCTAGAAAATACTGAAAATAATGTGACTAAAGGGACATGTTAATTCAAGGTGTGTCCACTAATTAGCATCACAGGTGTCTACAATCTTGTAATCAGTCAGTGGGTCTATATATAGGGCTCCAGGTCGTCACTGTGTTGTTTGGTGACATGGTATGTACCACACTCAACATGGACCAGAGGAAGCGAAGGAAAGCGTTGTCTCAGGAGATTCGAAAGAAAATTATAGACAAGCATGTTAAAGGTAAAGGCTATAAGACCATTTCCAAGCAGCTAGATGTTGCTGTGACTACAGTTGCACATATTATTCAGAAATTTAAGATCCATGGGACTGTAGCCAACCCCCCTGGACGTGGCCGCATGAGGAAAATTCATGACAAATCAAAGAGACGGATAATCCGAATGGTAACAAAAGAGCTCAGAAAGACTTCTAAAGAGATCCAAGGTGAACTTCATTCTCAAGGAACATCAGTGTCAGATCGCACCATCCGTCGTTGATGGGCCAAAGTGGACTACATGGGAGACAAACAAGGAGGACACCATTGTTGAAAACAAATCATAAAAAAGCCAGACTGGAATATGCCAAACTACATGTTGACAAGCCACAAAGCTTCTGGGAGAATGTCCTATGGACAGATGAGACAAAAATGGAACTTTTTGCCAAGGCACATCAGCTCTATGTTCACAGACGGAAAAATGAAGCATATGAAGAAAAGAACACTGTCCCTACTGTGAAACATGGAGGAGGCTCTGTTATGTTCTGGGGCTGCTTTGGTGCATTTGGCACAGGGTGTCTTGAATCTGTGCAGGGTACAATGAAATCTCAACACTATCAAGGGATTCTAGAGAGAAATGTGCTGGCCAGTGTCAGAAAGCTGGGTCTCAGTCGCAGGTCATGGGTCTTGCAACAGGACAATGACCCAAAATACACAGCTAAAAACACCCAAGAATGGCAAAGAGGAAAACATTGGACTATTCTAAAGTGGCCTTCTATGAGCCCTGACCTCAATCCTATTGAGCATCTTTGGAAGGACCTGAAACATGCTGTCTGGAAAAGGCACCCTTCAAACCGGAAACAACTGGAGCAGCTTGCTCATGAGGAGTGGGCCAAAATACCTGCAGAGAGGTGCAGAAGTCTCATTGACAGTTACAGGAATCGTTTGATTGCAGTGATTGCCTCAAAAGGTTGTGCAACAAACTATTAAGTTAGGGGTACCATCATTTTTGTCCAGGCCTGTTCCATGAACTTCAATGATTTTTTTTAAAATTTTTTTTTATAATTCCGTTGAAGCATGGTTGAAAAGCAATGCCTGACTTTCATTGGTTAACATTCATAGAATTTTTTTAAATTATTACTTTTGTCAGATTAAAGTTATTTCTGTGACCATTGTGAGTTTTTCTTTCATTGACCGGAGGGTACCAACAATTTTGTCCACGTGTGTACATATTCACACCTACTGACACCTGTCCAATTACTGCCATATTTTTGGAAAATGGGATCAAACTAGGGGACACTGAGGAAGCCCACAACGACATGGAACAACATGCACAGAAAGTCTGGACCGAGAGGACCCCAAGCTTAGGATTGAGCCAGGGAATGCAACATTGCTACCTGCTGCATAACCATGATGCCATTTACAAAGCTAAAATTCATTATTGAATCTTTGTTGTTGTTGTTATGTAATGTTCTATTTAGAAAATTGTTTGTTAGTCATTTATCACTGGAAGCTTAAAAAACCCAAATCCTATTTCCTTCATATTTTTGCAGAGATTACTGTTTTTGTCATTATCAGGAGCTGAAAGCTGCTTTTATCACATCCAGAGTTGACTACTGCGCTGTTTTCCCCTGGATTAGTAGCTTAACGTTCATATGAAGTAATGTTCAAAATGGTCCTTCACTCCTTTATGTAATAACATTGCTCTTCACACAATATCTTGTACAGATATTACAGAATGTGCATTATATTGTGCTGTTTTGAGTTTCAATCCTGAGCTCAGGTTACTGTTTGTGCAGTGTTTCATGCATTCTTGCTGTAAATGTCTGTTTGGATTTGAACTCAGATTTCCTTTGACCACCCATACACTTATATACTGTATATACACACATGGTACCATGATGTCTTGGAGTTCCATCCAGTATGTATATTAACGCCCTGAGGCTGACATTTGCATATGAATCTTTCATTATATTGTGTGTTTTGAATTGAACAATCAGAAGTCTTTGCGGATCAAATGGTGTCTGCGCACAACAAGTATGAATAACTCCAGCCTCCCTCTACTGGCATGTTAATGTTCACATTAATATAGAGCTGTCATACTGTATTACATTTATACTCAGCCTGGCAGTGATGTTGGATCAGATTCAGGATAAGTAATTGATCAATCAACTGAAAATCACTCTGAAGCAAAATTTATCCCACATATACAATAAATGCTTTCTATTTAACAGGCAAATTCCCTAGATGCAACCAAGCTAAAACACTAGACGATTCAGAAGCTGCTCTCTAAGCACAGGCACACCATTCTGCTGAGGTAAGGCTTTCTGAAAGAGATTGCATTACAATGTGGTTCAGCATTTCTCCTGAGAGAGAGAGAGAGAGAGAGAGAGAGAGAGAGAGAGAGAGATGACTATAGGTCATCCAGACTGGCAGTGATGAATGAACTGAAAAAGGGCAGGGAGCTTCTCTTACTGGAATATTTCTTAGAACTTATGTCCATTAGAACCAATTAGCTGTCAGCACTTTTAGAATCAATTTCCAACAATACACAGAAGTACATTATATTTCAAGTAGTACAAGTTTTTGTTCATATGTCCAGTGCCCTGTCAAAGTATTTTCTACATACCTACAGTAGTATATATTTTACAAAATGAATGGCTACATAATATAAATGCCTATATTGCTGTCAAGGAATTCTGTCAAAATATCGTAAATTCTACAATGTTCATTTAACGATATGTGCCGTATGATGGAACTTGTGCAGTTTCATTCTTTGAAAGCCTTCTGAACCGTTTTCGCTCAAGCCACTGAGAATCACTTCAATCTTTCTTATCACTTCTACATCTTTATTGAGTTCCACGCTTGCTGTTCAACTAAACGAGTGTTCAGTCTCCATGCACTTGACCCATGTGCTGCCCCATGTCCTGAGAGATGTCTTCAAGCAATATCTGCTCTAACTGAGAACTTTTACTTAGTCAGCCAGTCTGTCCAGAAAGATAAATGATGCTTCATGGGGGGAAAAAAAAGTATGTTCAAAAACGATCACAGTCAGGAAATAAGTGTAAAATTTGTTCACATTTAGGCAGGAAATTAAAAACATATTTACAAAAATATAAGTACCATTTACAAACACATACCTGTCGCCTTGCATCTCCAGGGTCCGGCTTCGATTCTCGGCCAGGTTCGATTCCCGTCTCTGTGTGCATGGAGTTTGTATGTTCTTCCCAAGCTTGGTGGGTTTCCTCCGGGTACTCTGGTTTCCTCCCCCAGTCCAAAGCCATGTAGGTTAGGTGAAATGGCATTTCCAAATTGGTTGTAGTGTGTGTGTGTGTGTGTGTGTGTGTGTGTGTGTGTGCCCTCAGTCTCCTGGGATAGGCTCCAGGCCCCTGTGACCCTGAATACAGGATTAAGCAGTATAGATAATGAGTCAATGAGTGCTAAAAGTAGTGAACAAAAGTGTTTTCTGACAGGGATTCACTTTTTGTACAATGAGAAAACCTTCAGTATAGAGGAGTTTTTTTTTTTTTTTTTTGACAAATTGACTTTATGAGAGTAAAAAGATGCTGGGAAAGGAATGACTGATTGATAACAGGAACTAATGTTAAACTCAATGTCAATCATTAACAAAATTTTTTTTTTTTAAACATGCTAATAACAATGCTTCACCTCTACCTGCATTACACAACCTTGTTGTTGATTTTCCTGTAACAGAATCTATAAATATGGTTTATTTGTTAATTATTTGATTACACAACACTTGTCCTTACGAGAAGTGGAAAAATATAAGGAACAAAACTTCTGGATGAGGCATCATTCTGCTATAAAAAAAATAAAATAAAAATAAAAAACAGTCTAATACCATCTGGATCAAAAGACTGTAGATCAGAAAACCTTGACATGTTTTTCACTTATTCACTCTTTCAGCATTGGCAGAGAGCCGTTGAAAAGCTGAATGAAAGGCGAGGTACTGTAGGATGTACTTTTAGAAAAACTTTGAATTCTGTTCAGCTTTTAAATTTCTGTCTATTGCTCAGTCTTGGACTCAGTGGAACGTCCAGTGCTTTCTCTACACAAGGTGGCAGTATTCTATCAGGATTAACATTCAGTGCATGCAGGCTGTGAAAGACTCATAGGCTTCTGCCTCTGAAATCCCTCAGTTAGAACATTGACTCTGGTTGACCTCAATGAATCAAAGCATTGCCATGATGATGTGCTTTGATTTGTCGGTGGGCTGCTGTGGGCGGCGTAGGTAGGTCAAAGCAATCCATGCGTGGAGCATAACTTTTCATCCCAAATTCAAAAGCCTGGATGACATATAGACTACTACAGGCTCTGGTGATAAGCCTGCTCTGCTCAGAAAGGATAAAACCAGGATGGGGGAAATGTCAATGTATATTTAACTGTTTTCTGGCAACCCAGGGCTAACTGCATAACTTTTATAGTACGGAATTTGCTGGAAAATATATTGACAGTAGTCCTACCTACTGTTTCTGATGTAAACATATTTCAATCAGTTTATTTAATGCTTTCAGGTGCATCATTTTCTGCAGTAGGATTTTAATATTTTTAATGACTTTTAGATTGTAGAATCTAAATTCTATAATCTATAGTCTATGTAGAATCTGGAAATTCTTTATTTAATCCATATTTAGGTAGTATAATAAATGCTAACCATGCTTATGCTTTGATTAATTCATACAAAATTTAAAAACTGCATGGACAGATTTAGGGTCTATCTTTTACTTTCAGACCTGTTTGGTTAGGAAACTTATATTTTATAAAGCATTTTAATAATAATACTAATAATAAAAAAAAGATCTCTTCATCATGTCATGGCCATTACAATGGATAATCTGAAAAGGGTTAATGCTCCTGGTACATACTGTAATTGGACCTTATAGTGTCTGCTGTTGTATTTTTGAGGACATGTTTATATAGATTGTTTAATTTGAGTTCCAATAAGTTAAATTTTAAACAATGCAAAATGGTCTTAATATAAATTTCAACATTTATGTTTTCTAGAACTTTTCCAACTTTGGTGTTTATGATGAGCTGCGCTGGTGCACGGTTTGCTCCATATTTTTGTGCATAAAATAAAAGTCCACTGGAATGACATTGACTGGAATCTGACTGGAACAAGTGTTTGTCTTTCTTAGTTTAATATTACTGTAAACTATGATGTGATTTTAACATCAGGTAGTTGTAGTAAAATGCCTTAGTAATCTGTGTAGTAACCTCAATCAAGTCTGTTAAAAAAAAAAACTAAAAAGTCAACCATCCTCCTCCTGAGAACAGAAAAAAAAAACAAAAAAACATTTTCAGTTCAACATAATGAATCTCATCTGGACAGCTGGGATTAGAATTGCCAACACATTTCTTCTGAATTCTGAAAGCTCCTGAATCAAGCTGTAAGAAACGCCTCTTGTTCCTAATAATTCCTATCTAAGTCGCCCCTTATATTTCATAGGTTATTTGGAGTCTTGATGAGCAGCATAAATTAGGTTTATTTGTGTTGGCCTGGTGCAAGTTGGTTAGGTTTCACAAGATTTAGCTGATCTGAAGTGACTCCTGATCGTACAAGAAAAAAATAGTTTGTGCAGTGGTCAAGAGTTTGCAAGTTCAAAACTTAATAGAGCCACAGGCATTCTAGGCCAGGAACAAAATCAGTGTGGAAACGATGGCATGCTTCATCTCACCTGTCAATCAAAGCAGCACTAAACCACTATTGTGGGCACATACAGTTTAGATAAATGCAAAAGAGGGATACAAGTGCTTTCCATGTAGTGTCTAATGTTGGCTGGTTCGCTGGCTTCATGTGTCTCAGTGGAACCATGTTAGTCCTCACACCTCATGCTTGATAGATGTTGTGTGAAAGGGGTGAGAATTGGCATAAGACCAAATTAGGGGAAAAAGAGTTGTGTGTGTGTGTGTGTGTGTGTGTGTTTGTGTGAGGGGAAGGCTGCTGTAAGATATAGGATGACAGAAAAGTCTATGTTGTTACTGTAGAATTCTTACAAAAAATTTTCTTTTTACGCCATAAACACTTATCTTAGCCGGGTCAGTGTCTGAACTGTTGTTAAGTCACTGTTTGTGAGGGTTTTCCCCCCAAATGAGGACTCTCCTCTGATTAACACTTGACCTGATCTGAGACATACAGTATATTTTCTAAAGCACAGATTCTGTCTCACTCCCTGTACTGGATGATTAAATACAGCTGCCTTCTGCCATCACTGTCCAAGTGTGCGGTTATACAGTATGTGAGTGTGTATGCTGCTCTCAGGTTGCTGTGGTAAACTGTACACATATGCAACTGCTGCTAACAGACTGCTAAATTAAATAAACAAAACAAATAAATACATAAATAAATAAAACATACTTTAGTGAGATTAAAATGACCAAGCTGCACTATAGTAAACTACTACAGTACATGTTGCTACTCAACATACTGTCCTCAACACAACGCGGTTCTGCTTTGTCTAACTCAAAACCTTGTCCTGTCCTAGTGCTGAAGTGTACTGAGATAGTTCCGACACTGTTTCACACCAGTTTTCAGTAAGTGGGTTATTCAAAAGCTTAATTACAAAGACAAAGACATCACTTCGCATGGTGTCTTTTGTATGTACCAGTTACATCTAAGAATTTTTCCAAACTGTTATGCCAACATGCAATCCTAGACCTCTGGGATTATCCAAAAACATTGACTTATTTGCCACCGACTATACGATTACACTGTTCTTTCCGCTTGGCGGAGTGCCCGTACTCCGCTTCACTGGGCCAGTATTCAGAGTGTTTGGAACACTGGGGCAGTTCAATTGCTGACTTACTGGCCAACAGGGACACAATGAAACCCACTGCTCCCCTCATTTACACTACAACACCAATGTGTGCATAACTCAGGCAGGGGAATGCCCTGTAGTAGTACATGGTATCTGCTCGTTTAATTAAGGGACCATGAAGTTCGATCATATGATTCTCATTTCTCCTTCTCTTACAAATACCAAAATATAGGCAATATATGCATAAATATGAGGACAGATTTTTGCTGATTTAGCATTCCCAATTTTAAATATCTTACTTGTGCTAATAATAATCATTAAAAAAAATGAATACGGGTAAGAATAAACTAAAAGAAGGTAGGTGAAAAAAAAACAGTAGTTTATTTTGTGCATAATTGAAAAGTTAATTTATGTATTTAAAAGTGTAAATCACATTAACATAATGTCAGAATGTATGTCTATTTTAATATGGTATCACACTTTCCTCCGATTAAAATGGTTTCAATCTAGCAGAGAAGACAGGCAGTCCTTGTCGATACTTTAAGTTCAGTTAAAGTGAAAGTTCATGGATGCTGCAAAAAGTATACATCATATGAAATCAATTTAAAGGTAAAAATATAATTCAGGGGAAGATAAATGCATTTTGAATTACAGTGAAAGTGTTAGAGTTGCCCATTCTGACTAGATTAAAGGGACAAGGTTAAAAGCACAGTTCATTTTTTTATTTGTCTTAAAATCAGGCGGCACAGTGGCTTAATGGTTTGCACTGTTGTCCTGCACCTCCAGCGTCTGAGTTCGATTACTGCCTCTGGGTCAGTATGCATGGAGTTTGCACACATTGTTCTCCTGGTGCTTGTTGGGTTTTCTCGGAGTACTCCGGTTTCTTCCCACAGTCCAAAGAGAGGCAGATTAAGCTAATTGGCGTTCCCAAATTACTCGTAGTGTGTGAATGAGAGTGTGCGTCTGTGCCCTATGCGTGATTGACACCTCTTCCAATTGGCACCCTGCCTTGTGTGGGGATCTCCTGGGATATGCATGGAGGGCTGATTTACACTCGCAAGTATCACATACTGTAAGTAAGTTTGTGTTTTAAATCAATTACATGTAGGATCATAGTGATCTTAGGTAGATTTGGACATGGATTTAACCATTGGGGAGGACTGGATTGGCAGGATGGCGAGTGAGGGATTCAGTAGGTAAATTCATACGTTATAAAATTGTTCACGCTGGTTAGGATTCACTGTGCCGCCTGGTAAAGGACAAAAAGTGTTGGACATGTGGGAATGCCATTGGCTCTTTTCCCAGTAAAAGCCGTATGGCTAGTTCCGGTTAGCGATACAGTTTGTTTCAATGAAAGAAAGGAGTTAAATCTGTATTAGTATGCCATACTTTTAAAAGTACCAGTGGGACTACAGAAGCTTCATATGACTCTCAGATTTTTTAAACAAACTTGCTAACAAAAAGAGTTAAACTTTAGCAGAGAGTTTAAACATTCAGGGACATTAAACATACAGCATGCCGTAATTTTAGAAGTACTGTACTAGTGGGACTGCAGATGCTTCGTATGACTCTCGGTCCTACTAATCAGTGCCAAGGGTGTGTGATGTGACCTAATGCAAAGCACTGAAGTATTTTATGAATAAAATCACATACTGAAGTGTATATAGTATAGTATGTCACAACTGTGCATTTTTATCCAGATTTAGCTACATTTAATGGTGTGGAATCTTCACAAACGTTTAACCATTTGTTAGATCATTAGAGGTTAGAGGTTCACGCACCTCTTCTCAGACACAGCCTCATCACTTTATCAGTTCGTCATTAAAACTGTACCATGTCCATGTGCCATGTACATATTCATTATTAATGGTATATAGATGCAGTTATAAAGTTTGAAATTTCGCCTGACTACGCCCATAATACGGTTTCCCTCTTTTTTTTTTTTTTATAAAATGTTTTGTTCTTGATGGGGTGGGGTGGGGGGACATCACTTGATTAGAGTACATGGCAACAGGATGTTGTGTTTTCCGAAAGGTCATGTCCTCCTTCTCCGATAAATATTTGTTAACATGCAGTACGAGAGGCACTTGGGAGATGTGGAGAACACTCCACAGAGTCTCTTTTCCAAGGAAAGTAAATAGACGAGTTCTTATCACTTGTCATCATGGAAGAGGTTTGGTGGCTGATGAAACATGGATCAGCTTTTAACAGATGGTTTAGCAAATCCTAACACGTCTCATCAAAGACAATCAACAAAGCAGAACTCATTTCTCACATTTACACACAAGTAAACACATAGTCTCTGACATGACCTCTTATCCCTGCGGGATAGCATTAAAGTAAACCGGGATTAATAGTTTGACCACTACACCATCAAATTGAATATCTCTACTCACTGTCTGTTTCCTTGATCTTCTTGGGTGATGCATCATCCAGAAATTGAGTCTCGCCTAATGTAGAATGTGTACCATGCTCTTGAAATATCTGCCAGGTGACCTAGTTCCGCCATAGGACTCATTGTTTGGGGTAACAGAAGAAAAGAAGAACAATAGTTCAGTTGGTCAGCATAATTAAAAGAGGAAATGAGATTTCATCTGGAGGCAGTTTGATTTCGTTGGTGGTGGGAAATCATAGGCCCAGATTGCTCTGGGGCAGGTGAGTTGAGTAGGGGTATCAGTACTGAGATGAGGAGAATGTGTTTGTCATCTCTCTGTTTTTCCCCCTCTGGGATGAAGAAGGAGGATAGGGAAGCAGTAGGAAAGCCTGAGATACCGGCACTAAGGTGATTGGCCTGACATGCTTGTCAGATTGTGTTCTGTGTCTCCCCAAGCAATAAGAAATGGCACGTCTCATGCTCTTTTCCTGTTTGCAGCATGTTCCTGAGTAAATGTGATAACTGCAAGTATTCAAGATCACTCACCAACAAGCGGCTTATAGCCTAATATCCAGGGATTAATCCAATAAAATTCCAATTTCTAATGCAGTCAAACCCTTCCCTTCTATCATTCCATAATTTTGAAATGTTGAGCGATGAGTTTCCTCAATCTCAATCTTATTTATGCAATTCTTTATACTCATATTACTTACTCACTTCCAACCCCTCTCCCTATTTCCTTGTATTTCAACATGCTGCATGCAACCTGCTACATGAATTAATGAGCAGAAGCATGTTGAAATAAGCCTTAACTTTTTAGTAACCAGTAATTTACTTACATTTTGTTTTTGTCTGCTGTACAAAAATCTGGAAAATTATTCTCTGGCACATATAGTCAGCTAGGTACAGTATAGTCAGAACCAGTGGATCTGAGCCAGAGACCCCTTTAGCTTAAAAAAAAAACAAAAACACGGTACCATTCAGAACAATTTTCAATTGAGTACAATAATATTCTTACTATTTATTGGAGATATGGAGCTTTTAACTGACAGAACACATTACATGTATTTCTTTTTTCATGAAGTAATTGTACTTGTAATTATACTTATTTAATTAAAGTGATCATTCAATTAAACCACCATTTATAATAATGAAATAAAAGTTATAACAATTTTGACATTGGTATAATAAATAAATGCATTTTTATATTAATAGATTTTTTAAGTAAAATTGAGACCTACAGTACTGTGCAACTGTGCAAGTGCCAGGGCAGCGCTATAGAACCTATAATGGAGAAGGATGTGCTTTGTCGGGCTCTTGCTGAACAATAATATTTTATATGTTAAAACCCAGTGACTTCTACAGCTGCAAGCTTAAAATATATATAAATAAATAAATTCAGTGAATCATCCAGCACTAGGCCTACAATAGCACATCTTCGGCCCTCAACGCCGTTGGTGAGACTACGCTGACCTCAAATCCCAAATGCTCATATCCCTCAAGAGTGACATTTTATCCTTGATTAAAGCATCCTCATTTCCCCTCTCGTCTTTTCCAATCATTCAGCATCAGCAGTATAATAATCAACGGCCTGATCATCTGTTATCGCCTACACCTGTTTCTCACTGGTTCATGCCGTAAGTTTGATTTCTTTTTTTTATGTTTGAATGATGCATAGGTCACTGTGTTTTAACAAACAAAAAGATTCCTCTGAAACTACTCAGGTACAGGGACTGGACTGAAAATGAGAGGCAAAAAAGTCCTGGAGAACTATTTCTCAAGACTTCATTCAAACATAGAAGAAAGTCTGGCTCTTTAGAAAGTAAACTATGAAGACTTTCACACAGTACTGTACATTGCTGACTTGTTTTATACTTTAATTGAGCAGTTAGAATTAAATCAGATATCCATCCATTATCTATAACGCTTATACTGTGCAGGACCCTCTCATAGGGACACTGAGAAACAGCAATCAGCCTACAGTGCATGTCAACATGCAAGCTACACTCACACAGGCCAAATCAAATGTATATCAAAACACTCATAAATCAATTATAGTATATAAGTATCAGAGAAAATGTATCTTTAACCTCTCTAATGGGACTTGCTTTCGCTTTACACGCGCACACGCATGTTATAATAAACATTGCCCGTTCGCTGTACACACACACACACACACACACACACACACACACACACACACAAAATAAAAGATGTTTTACGCACACACATGTGGTCACAGTGTTATAGTAAACAGTACACGCGTGCACAGATGTTGATTCTACCAGTGAGAGATGAGCACGAAGACCCAGCAAGAGAGACTATTACCCACAATTCAGCAGTGCAAGCGAGAAAAAAGCCATTGGCTCAGTTGTGATCACGTGACGCTCGACGTCAAAACAAGAAACACATGCGTGCTACATGACACTCGTTCGTTTTTTACAAATTTTGCTCGTCCTGCGGAACAGTCGAAAACCGTGTTACTCACAATCCGAAGTTCCACTGTATTTGAAAATTTGCCCCCACTGACCATTATACATAATTGTGTTTTCTTTGTGACATTTGTAAGCTCAATAACATTATAGGTGCTTGAATTCAGACGGGGATCTGGTTACAGACAATAACGAAAACAGCACGTTCACAGTTGAGAGAGAGAGAGAGATTTATATAAAAAAAACTACTGTGAGTTAATAAAAGCTCCATCATTTTGATACTAAAGTTAATGTGAAGTTAAATAATTTTGTGCAATTACTCAAGTAGATTTAAAAATGAAGAACTTCTACTTTTACTTAAATAATATTTGACCTAAGGTATCTCTACTTTTACTGAAGTACAGGATTGTTTACTTTGACTTTTATGTATTTTATGTATATAAATTGGTAATGGAGCAAACAACAAAACCCACATAAGGTATGAAACCCACATACCTTAACTGGGATATAATGAATTACATTACTATAGAGATTAAAGTTGAGCCATAAGAGGAAGCGTTAATGTTAATAGGCACAATTAACGCTGTATAACTTCTATTAGTGAAGATCATTTTGGTTAGTATAAAAAAAGCTAAATGCACACGATGTGCGACAACCTGTCATACTAATAACAGAATTTCCTCAGGTTAAGCAATATTTGTGGTCATCCACTAACTCATATAAGTTTGTCTGCTGTGGGAATATATATACGCAGTGAAGTGGATGGAAATATCCTGAAATGCATACTGGATTTATTGCTGTGCTTCTAGCAGATTCACGGAAAGAGGCTAGTTATATTGAAGCAAGTCTCACAAGGTTTGAGGCTGACTTGTAGCCCTTATGACCTGTAAATAAAAATGAAATTAGGTGGTTCTTCAGGTCTCCCCCCTGAGACAATAAGTCATTTTTAACTTTGGCCAGCACGAATGACGTGTCCACATCTACATAGAGATGAATGTTATAGCAGAGTTGTAGTGCGTGAACCCCTCATTAGAAAGCTCAGTACACATTGGTGAGTGCACTGGTGCAGAAGACTATAAGTTAAGTTAAGCTATAAGTTGTCACAAATACATTACTGCACAGTGAACCTCTTTTTCCGCATATCCCAGTGTAACTGAAGTCAGAGCACAGGATCAGCCGTGATACGACGTTCCTGGACTGGATAGGGTTAAAGGCTGTGCTCAAGGGCCCAACAATGGTTCGGACCACTGACCTTCTGATCAGTAACTCAGTGACGTAGCCTCTCTGAGCCACCTCTGCACCAATTTATATAAAATACAAATATTAAGAAATACAGTACATTCTATCAAACTCTGGATAGAAAAGCACAAAAGATTGCTAGAATACTGTAAATATATTTGCTTCCCACAGTGTCTTGTATTTGTGGCAATGTTCCATCAGTTTTTCTGGTTTCTTCTTCTTCTTGTTTTTTCTTTATGCGAGTTTCTACACTGGGTGATACAGTTCAAGATTTGCAGTCAGTTATTGAATCACGCTACAGGCCAACACCCAGTGTGTTCCTGGGTTGGACTTGCATCAGTGTTTCAGCCCTGTGAAATGTGAGCCCACACCATGGTCTATTGTGAACTCTTGATAGTGCCAAAATCCTGAGTAGGGTTTCTTTACAGTTTGTTTATTTGTTTGTTTTATTTTATTTTATTTTATTTTGATTACAATTTTTTTTTGGAAGTTTGCATATGCAGAGTAAAATCAGGGTTGCTACTTCAGCCTTCAGCCAGGGGAGGCATCATTGTAGATAAATGCTAGGACTTTTTGATTGATAATTTTTATTCTATGATGATCTATTATATCTATGAATGCTCTGACCTTTACAGTCTCTAAATCTTGAGCCAGCTGAACAATATAAGATGCGTTTCTGTTTATAAAATGCACCACCATCATAAAAAAGAGGAAATATCTTATATCTGGTAGAACAGCGTTCATTGTGTTTTTCCATTGGCTATACCGTTATACCTACAGTATAGACATTTATTCATACTTTTTGCCTCGCTAATGAATGATGCAGAGCACTTTTAAAGAAAGTGAAAAAATCAATTGCAGAAGTTATGGTATGTCACTGAGAAGGAACATACACCCATGTGTATAACATGTATAATCAAAATGAAGATGTATTGTTTATTCACTCACTCACCATCTATACCGCGTTATCCTGTCTACAGGGTTGCGGGGGGCCTGAAGTCTAACTCAGAGTGGTGGGGTACACCCTTAACGAGATACCTATCCATCGCAGGGCACAACTTTTCATTTGAAAAGCACAAAAGGCAAATAGACAAGAAGACTGACCTGGTGTCTTGCGATTTTTATATCATTGTCGTACAGTCCTGTGGAAATGAGTTTTCTTTATATTATATTAAATCAAATCAAGTAGATTAAAAGTAATGCTACTGTGACAGGCTGCAAAATGCCTAAAGATACAATTTGAAAATTGAGTGTTTATGTACTATAACAACTTCAGCAACAACCTCATTTCCCCTCTCGTCTGGTCCAACCAGCCCAGCCAGTATATTAATCACCAGCCTAATTATCTGCCATCATCTGCACCTGTTTCTCACTGGTTCATATCTTAATTAGTTTTTTTTTATGCTTGAATGATTTCTAGGTCACTGTGTGGCTTAACAATCAAACCAAAAAATTCCTCTAAACCTGGTCAGGAAGAAAAATTGGACTGAAAATCTGAGACAAAAACTTGAGCCAACAAAAATGAGAGCCAGAAAAGTCCTCCAGGAAGCCTGGAGAACTATTCCTCAAGACTACACTAAAAAAAAAGATAATAAAAAAAGAATGTCTGTCTCTTTGGAAGCAAAATATGAAGAAAGGAGGGGTGGCTCAAGACTTTCACAGCACTATAATGACCTAATAACTTTAAGTTTATTTGCTCCTGGAGTTTTAAATGCCTAGAGGCCTGTAAACTTATCAACAGGATGCACTTACTGTTGGTCAGATTGTTACCTCTAAATTCACTCAAAAAAAAAAAAAAACTCTCCAATAACCAACAAAAGTATGTGCATTAAAAAAAAAGCACACAATCTTAAACAATCTAATTTTGTAGGCTTCTCAACCTCCACCTACATATCTGCTCAAAGCAACAACCTTTAAGAAACATATCACTATTAAATCTCAAATAGACTCCTAAACAACACCTAGACAGATTCAGCAGGGGGTGGAAGCATTAAACACACACAAATAAAGCACTCGTCTTAGACCAAAGTTCTTTTTCGTAGCGAAATATAAATAAAGGAAACACATGATGATGATACTATATACATGATGTGACCCTTTTCGAAGTTCTGCGAACCCACTTCAGCAATCACTGCACCAGCACTCCAGCAATCACGACTGGCCCGAATGCTCCGAGAGAAGGAGAGAGAGACCGAGACAGAGAGAGTCTTTTATGGAGAGTGGGGTCAACTTTTTAAGCGTGTGTGTATGTGGCAGCTGCTTTGTGTGTTTTATAGATGTCATGGTTCAGGCTTCCACTGCAGCCAAGTACGTGCTGTTCCCTGAGAAAGAGCCAGAACTCGGCACTGAAATCCTTAACGGGGAGAGTCTGGAGAGCGAGCGCGCGCGCACAGAGAACGATTCATTCTTTTTGAACGAATCTTTAATGTGACTCAGAAGAACGAGTAGTCTCCGAGAGCGATTCGCTCATTTTCTACTGGGCGCGCATGCGCAAATCATCGCAAACCCTCCTTAGGTTATGTGCAGGAAACAGAACTGAACGGTGCTCAACGAATCATCCAAGTCCGAGTCGTTCGTTCTTTTGTCACGTGACTCCCATAGACGCTATGAAGTGCAATAGATTCAAACGAACGGACGACTCGGACTAGAAAATATGATGGTGAGCCGCTCATTCTGTTTATAATATGTCCTTGGCTGCATTGTAATATTTTCATTACTGGAACTATAACCAAAAGTCCTGTATGTAGCCGTGTTGGGGGTCTGTTTATTGAAAATGTAACATTTTATTTTATTTCTGGTCAAAAGAATGAAATGAACTAAATGATTCAAAAAAAGATTCGTTCATTTTGATGAACGAGAGTCAAAGAACCGACTCACTAAAATGATTCAAACTTCCCATCACTATTATGGAGCCTCAGCTGAGGTAATTAAGATAATTAATGCTACACCTTCACCCAAATCTAACCCTAGACGTAACCTGAGGTTGCCAAATCTTTGGCTCTGATACTGTATGTAAAGAGGTGGTGTGCCCTGTTAGGAACCAGTTAAATGGTCAAAATCATGCCGTTACAGGATACTACGTAGACATAATGACGGACTTTCAGAGTTTCACGATCCTTTACTAAAACTAAGTCATTTTGCCAACGAACACCACAATATACTGTTGTTGTTTTTTCTAACATTTTGCTCCCCAAGTGATTATCTTACCCAATAGAGCCATCTGCTCTCTCTCTGCCTCTGCCTCTCTCACACACACACGTATACACACACACTTGTCATACTATCCTAGTTTTCCTGTCCTCACCATAGTATAAAAACATGCCCACAAACACACACTCGTGTACTGAAAGGTGCTTTCATCGTCTCCAGCAGCAACAGTTTTGTTCTCTCTCTCTCTCTCTCTCTCTCTCTCTCTCTCTCTGTCTGTCTGTCTGTCTGTCTCTCTTAATGTCTCTCTCTCGACAGGCTTTATGGTCCTCCATAAATGTTTGCACAGATGGCTTCCAAAAATGCTGGAAGCTAAAATGAAAAAAATGAGCCTAAAGCCAAAAACTCTCTCTCTCTCTCTCTCTCTCTCACACACACACACACACACAAACACACATACACACACCTGCATGTCTAAGAACTATGCTGCTTTCATAAATCCTTTCTCTCCACTGGGCTTTGAGCCCGAGGCACCTTGTTCATCTTCTTGAGGACGCACCACGGACTACCAAAGCATCATCCAAACTGGAGAGGCCTTTTGAGATTACATCACAAACATTCCACCACAGGCATCCCAGAAACACACCGAACATCAATCCTGAGCGACGAAAACAAGGTCTGCTTTAAATTACGATGATCAAAAACACCACTCAGAGTGGGTAGTGCTATTGCATCCAAAAAAGAGCTAGACTCATACAGAATAAATCAATATCCTCCGTTAGTCACCACAGCAAATAAACAGGAGGGAATGTGCGCCTCGATGATGAAAAGACATTGTCCCGTTTGCTATTTTCAATCAGCAGTGATCTCTGACAGTTCTCTCGCTAGAACTTCTGAACTGATTGATATTTTAGCCCACAGTGCTGTTTTATGTTATTTTCTCACATATGACATGTTGCATGGTCCTACTTGTTTTAAACAAAGCCTGTCAATTCAGTGCAGGATGGAAGCAAAGATCTTAGTTTGCTTTGATGGAGCTTCCTGCTGGAGTTTCATGAGGGCCTTCATTTCTCTGCTCTTCTGTACTGGCTGCCATCCAGACAGCGACCCAAAAAAAAAAAAAAAAAGAGGAAGCTCTAAACAACAAGCACAAGACAAATAAATTACCTGCAACACCACCACAAAGATGGATATGAAATAATTGGTTCCCAATAAAACTGTACAGACATTCTGAACTTAAATATAAAAGTGAATACATTGCACAAGACATATAATATGCATGAGTAACTGCAATTGTATGCAATCTCTGGATAAAGAAAAAAGTTGCTGTTTATGTAGAGTCAAATTATTGGCCTGAATCAAGCAAATAAAACATTCCTGGAATTGGGTCAGAACTTTCTAACGCAATATTGAGAAAAAAAAAAACATGATCAGAAAATATCATGAATGAGTGTGTTTGGAGATTATTTAGAAGCTTGGTGAAGTTGTTTCATAAAATGCCAGCAGCAGAAACCACAGCTACTGTATGTTTAGTCGTCCGAGCAAGAACATTTCCACACACTCAATGTGATGAAAACGCACAGCTGTGTGGCCATAAGAAAACAAATTGTTAATAAGATTAATCAGGAAGAAAAAGGCTTCAACTTACTAGGGAGCATAAAGATAAGAATTTGGAGAATAGTGCTCTGATGAGTCCAGATTGACCACGTTTCAGAAGGATGGTTGCGTCAGGGAACGAAGTGAAGCGTATGAAGTGATCATGCGTAGTGGACACTGTACACCACTCTGGAGGCTCTGTTATATCTGGGGTTGCAACAATTGGTCAGGTCTAAACTCAGTAACGTTATGTTGCAGTACAATGAAATCTGATGATCTGAATGTACTGCATGAATATTCCCAGGACTCAAATTGTGAAAGAGTGGTTCTAGACACAAGGAATTATTTCCATTCATCAGCTGGCCATCACATTGTGCGCTATAAATAAGTAAAATGGGACAAAAATAAATAAATAAATAAATGATATATGCATTTTTCTCTAGGCAGTGTATATTAGGCAGTCAAACGTAAAATAATTTATTCATTTCAACCAAAAACACACATTTACTATTTTGTGAAAGTTAATCAGTCTTACTACTAATTCTTACTACTAACAAAGAAAATTTATTAATGAAGATGTGTTCAGTTTCAAAATAGTGCCATAAAGGAGGAAGAAGAATTGTGTGACTGATGCCCTGTATTTTCTGAACTGCAATACTTAAGAGGTTCACTTTTTAATAACAGAGTTAATTGTTTTCATTGCATCGTGTGATCCTGTATGCATGATACAGCGGTATAAATGATTAGTCAGTGAAAGCCAGGCATGACAACTCTAAAATAACACATAAAATGTCATGACCAAAAAAACAAAAACAAAAAAAAGCAAAATGTGTTCTATTTTGGATTCTTCAAAGTAGCCACCTATTGTAGGTATTCTCTTAACCAGCACCATGAGGTACAGTAGTCACCTGGACCGATGTTTAATAGTCTTGAAGGAGTCCCTACATATCATGAGCACTTGTTGATTTCCAATAGTGTGCAAAGCTGTCCTCAAGTTAAATTGTGTCTTTTTGTTTACCACATCATTCCATATGTATTATTTGATAGTTTGATGTCCTTCAGGATTGTTCTACAAAGTAGAAATAAGAAAAACCCTTCAATGAGAAGGTGTGTTGAAATTTTTGTCTGCTATATGAGGCCCAGTGTATGCACAACATTTTAATAACACTGTATACTGTAGGAAATTATTAGTAGTACTACGGAGGTTTTTCTTTTTTTAGAACAGTGCAGGACTTTTAAAAATGTTACACCATGTTCTTAAAACCGGCTGAATCTGTCCTGAACACTGCAACAGTGTAGAGAAAGAGCTTATCAATGTTAGTATCAGAATGTAACAGCAAGGATATTAAAAAAAAGCACAAATAATTTCAGTAGAAGTGGTAGCTTTTTAATAATGCATCATGTTTTCTATAAAAGAGATGTCCTGAAAAAGCAAAACAATTCTATGTAAAGGCCATTTTTCAAGTACTGTTTCAGAAATTGGCCAATATTCTAACACAGTAAGCATGCCTTTTAATTTATTTTTTATGACTAACCATCTGAGAATTCAGCAACCACACCATGGAAACCTCACTTTTCAAAACAGTCTTTTTCCCTTTTAAACTAGATCCTCAACTAAACCTTCTCTCTGCTCCAGGGTAGCTTTGAATAAAAAAGGGGCCTATTCTGAAAGCATTTGGGTCGTGAATGATTGCCTTAGCGACGCTCGTGTACCAATATACAGACACAGTGCGCCAGGTTCCATTGCTTCATTCACCTCTGTACTCGCATGTCTTGCTCCTCGCATGCTTTGCCACAAATCTCGAATGATTTTCAGGATTTCTGGGTTTTGGCTGGACTCTTCCCTAACCTCTCCAAAAGCTGCTGGCAGCCACTGCTTTCCCTTTCACACGCACACAGAAACATTGGTCAAAGTTTCGTTTCAGGTCTGAACTGTGTTGAAAGGCCTTGTATGAGCAGCAGTAAATACTGTTTTATCACCATGAGTGATGTGGTACAGATACTGAAACTGAACTTAAAACAAAATGTTACTTAAACAAAACCTGGAAAAAATTAGGCGGTTATATTTTGCTTTCAGACATTTTTCATTTGGGAATAAAAAATGGAAAATAAAGAAATAGATAGATAGATAGATAGAAACACATACAGACAGACAGATTTATTAATAAAAAAAGAGAATAAAAGTACATGATTACATTAGTGCAATCAGGTAGAAAACAAGAGATTGTAGTTTAAGGTGCATCAATGGAATATTAACAGATTAACATTATGGTTAATAAATACTGAACAGAAGAGAATGTACTGTAGTGTACTCTATGTGACCATATTTATAGTGTATGTCAGGAAACATACACATGATGTTATACAATTTCTGTTATCTGTTATCACCCAGATGAGGATGGGCTCCCTGTTGAGTCTGGTTCCTCTCAAGGTTTCTTCCTGTTGCCATCTCAGGGAGTTTTTCCTTGCCACTGTCGCCGTCACCCTTGGCTTGCTCATCAGGGACAATCTCATTATCTAGTCACATTTTTCTTACACATATATACATTTCCATAAGTCTTCTTTTCATTTCTGTGAAGCTGCTTTGAGACAATGACCATTGTTAAAAGCGCTATAGAAATAAAATTGAATTGAATTGAATTGAAAGGATTTCTACCCAAATTCTGAAAGTGCTCTGCTGTTTAGCCAATAGATAAGACAATTACAGTATAAACAGAAAACAAGAAAGCAACCTTCCATAATTTTTTTGTACTCAAATAACTAATGAAAATGGGGCGTCGACTCACTCAGTCACTCATCATCTATACAGTGGAACCTCGGATTACAAGTAACGCAGTTTACGAGGGTTTCGGAAGGTGAGCAAAGATTTTTAATAAAATTTGACTTGAAAAACGAGCAAGTTTTGGTTTACGAGCGCCAAATATCATTAAAAATCATGTGGCATGCATGCGCGTCTTGTTTTTCTTGTTTTTACGTGCACTCGACAACAAAACAAGAAGCGCACGCATGCGGTTCCTGTTTTGATGCCGACCACACGTCATCACAACTGAACCAATGGCTATTCACTTTCTCATGCTACGGTTTGTGGGCAATCGAGTTGTAAACATCCGAGCGCGTGTATGCTGTTTACAACACCGCTGTGACCGAGTGAGCGCATAAAGCATTTTTTATTTACTTTTAAAGTATTTTATTTATTTTTCTGTCTTTACTGCGCTTTAGTACTTTAGTGTACTGCAACAATGGCACCCGCGAAGAAAAAGTTGCAAAAGGAAGGTGGTTAAAAGGAGATGATCACACTGGAAGTTAAAAAAGAAATCATTAAGAAGCACGAGCAAGGTACGTGAGTTGCTGACCTCGCAAGATTTTATAAAAAGTCTACGTCAACGATATGAACAATATTAAAGCAAAAAAAAAAAGAAATAGCCGGACTAGATGCAGCAAAAGGAGTCACGCGGATATCAAAGCAGCGGCCACGTCTATTGGATGATGTAGAAAAGTTGCTTCTTGTGTGGATAAATGAGAAGCAGCTCGCCGGTGATACCGTGACTGAGCAACTTATCTGCAAAAAGGCAAAGAACTTGTACGCCGACCTTGTAAGCAAACTGCCAGGTACTTCGACAGAAAATGTAGAAGGCTTTAAGGCGAGCAGGGGCTGGTTTGATAACTTTAAGTGGAGAAGTGGTATCCACAGTGTTGTGTGGCATAGAGAGGCTGCGAGTTCAGATGCTAAAGCAGCCGACGCGTTCGTTTTTCCGAATTTCAGGAGTTCATGGTTTCTGAGTGTTACCTGCCGCAGCAGGTTTTTAACTGCGACGAGAGCGGGCTTTTTTGGAAAAAAATGCCAAAGAGGACTTACATTACAGCAGAAGAGAATGCATTGCCGGGTCACAAGCCCATGAAAGACAGACTCACGCTATTGTTTTGTGCTAATGCAAACGGGGATTTAAAAATCAAGCCCCTGCTTGTGTATCATTCGGAAAATCCACGAGCCTTTAAAAAATGTAAAGTGCAGAAGAGTCAATTAAATGTTATGTGGAGGTCCAACAGCAAGGCTTGGGTCACTCGTATCCTGTTTGTGGATTGGATCAACAAGGTTTTTGGTCCTGCAGTGAAAAACTATTTTTTAGAAAAAAATCTGCCACTCAAAGTCTTGCTGGTTATGGATAATGCTCCTGCTCATCCTCCAGGCCTTGAGGATGACTTACTGAAGGAATTTGAGTTCATTAAAGTCAAGTTCCTTCCTCCCAACACCACTCCACTACTCCAGCCTATGGATCAGTAGGTCATTTCAAACTTAAAAAAACTTTACACCAAAGCTTTGTTTCAGCAATGCTTTGAAGTGACAGAAGGAAAAAACCTTACCCTAAGAGAGTTTTGGAAAGATCATTTGAACATCGTGCATTGCCTCAAAATCATTGATAAAGCCTGGGATGGGGTTACCAAGAGAACCCTTAATTCTGCTGGGAAAAATCTGTGGCCTGATTGCATTCTTGGACATGACCCTGAGGGGTTTGCTCATGAACAAAAGTTGGCAGTTGTAGATGAAATTGTGTCCTTAGGAAAGACTGTGGGACTGGAGGTGAATGAGGACGACAGTGAAGAGCTGGTGGAGGAACATAGCCAGGAGCTGACCACCGACGAACTGATGGATCTGTATCGTGAGCAACAACAAGAGGTTATGGAGGAGATCTCATCATCAGAGGAGGAGAAAAAGACAGAGGAATCCCTAACTTCCAGTGAGATTAAGGAGATGTGTAAAATGTGGGAAACTATGCAAAATTTTGTATAAAATCACCATCAATCAGCACAATCAATCTGTTTAATGACAATGCAATGTCCCATTTCCATGAGATTCACAAAAGGAGGCAAAAGCAGGTGTCATTAGATAGGTTCCTGGTAAGATTTACCCAAAAAGAGAAAGAGGCTGGTGAGCCAACAGACAGCAGTGATGAGTAAATCGTGATAGTGACAGTCTTGGTTTTATTTACAGTATTTTATTTCAAGTCAAGTATCAAGTAGGCTTTTATTGTCATTCCAACCATATACAGTTAGTACACAGTGAAACGAAACAACGTTCCTCCAGGACCAGGGTGCTACATACATGCAACAACATAAATTTACAACAAACATTTTACATTTTTACATTTATTTTATTTATTAGATTTTTACATTAAAGGTGCAGCTTATTTTTGTTTTATTTTTATTTTAAAAGTGCTGGTTACTTTGGTTAATTTTTTTCCCTATATTTTGTATATATTGGATAATTTTATAATAAATATTTTTTGCTTGTGGAACGAATTATTTGAGTTTGCATTATTTCCTATGATAAAGCATGCTTTGGTTTAAGAATGTTTTGGATTACAAGCACGCTTCTGGAACGAATTATGCTCGTAAACCAAGGTTTGACTGTACCACTGTATACAGGGTTGCGAGGGGTCTAGAGCCTATCCCAGGAGACGTATTGTATGGAACGAGGAAGGGGTACACCATGGATGGGGTGCCAATCCATCTCAGGGCACACATACACATACTGTACACAGACACACGCACTCAGATACACATTTAAACGAATTGGGGATGCCAATTAACCTAATCTGTACGTCTTTGGACTGTGGGAGGAAACCAGAATACCCAGAGGAAACCCACCAAATACGGGAAGAACATGCAAACTCCATGCCACACAGACCCCAAGGTGTGAATTGAATCTGGACTCTGAAGGTGCAAGTTGACAGTGGTGACCTCTAAGCCCCTGTTGCTGCCATTTCTTTGACATTATTCATGAATATAAGCATTCAATTAGGATTCAAATTTCACATTAACATCCATCCAACTTTGCTCTGTCTGTTTTTTTTTTCCTTTTGTGCATTTCAACAGTTATCAAACTTTTAAATACTCCTTGTAACACCTGCCATCATAATAACCCATACATAGCCCCAAACATAATAGCCCCAAAAATAATACAAATATGCAGCTTTATATTGTAATAATCCCACAAATGTAATAAATTTCCCACAAACATAATAATAAATAAACCACGAATGCAATACAAATCTGCAGCTTTTAATGTAATAATCCTGCAGCTTACAAAATACGTTTGTGGGAATTTTCTTATGTTTGTGGAATTATTACATTAAAATCTTCAGATTTGTATTATGTTTGTGGGTTTGTGGTTTATCACATTTGTGCGCTGTTATTACTGTACATTGCCTGATCTTAGACTTCCTGCAGTACAAGATTTAATATATTCCAAATTTGCTCAAAATAATGATAATATCTTTGATGCAAAATTGTAAATATCTTCTTAAACAGATTTGCCATGTAAGGCACTCAATTAACATTTCACACGGAAACATGGCACAAGTCCACTTTACAGTACATCACACAGCATGCAACGCTCATGATAGGGCAGAGTCAGACGTGCCGATAATGCTTTTATTTTGAAAGCACCATAGAGTCACTGCACAGATGGTCAGAATGGTGTCAATATATCAGTGATATTAAATTGGAAATGAAACGTTGACATCTGGACTATTGTTGGCATGGTGATATGATCAGTCACAGCACAAACAGAAACCACAGCATACTTTCACAGTACATCCACAGTTTGGCTCAATCATCATGTGTGTGTTTAATGGCGCAGAATAATCACATCCACATGCTAATAGTGTCTTTTGCTGCACCCATGGTGCTTGGGCCCGCCAATCACTGCTTGCAGCTGTATTTCTTTTCTTTTCTTTTTTTTTACTCTGCCCACACTAAGGTGTGTGCGTGTGTTTTTAATCACTTATTTTGTAATTGTTTTATTAGCTTTACTACACAAAGTCAAGAAATTAACTATTTGTTCATTAAAATATAAAAAGGTCTACCTGGAATTACAAGTAAGCAATTATACAGGAGAACGTAAACTCTGCTTACGATCTGTACTCTGTATGGAACTGTATTCTGATTTCACAAAAAGATGTTTGTACTTATACATATTCGGAAATAACTTATTCGTGATTAAAATATCCTTGAAACAGCTGTTTCCAGAGAATTCTGCTAATCCAGATGTCTCGTGATCCCCCATTACCACCACCCTATTACTGTTTTTTTAAAGCCTGTAGTAATGTCTATAGGCGTCACAGTGGTGTAGTGGTTAGCACTGTCACCTTGCATCTCCAGGATCCGGGTTTGATCTGTGTGCATGGAGTTTGCATGTTCTCCCCATGCTTGGTGGGTTTCCTCTGGGTACTCAGGTTTCCTTCCACAGACATGCAGATTAGGCTAACTGACATTCCCAAATTGCCCGTAGTGTGTGAATGAGCGTGTGAGTGTGTGTACAGTACGTGTATGTGCCCTGAGATGGATTGGCACCCTGTCCAGGATGTACCCTGCCTTGTGCCCTAAGTCTCCTGGGATAGGCTCCAGGCCCTCGTGACCCTGAATACAGGATAAAGTGGTATAGATCATGAGTGAGTGAGTGAGTATACTATATGTCTATACTACACTTCTTGCTACTAGCCCTAACTGTTGATACACATTGAGGTCATTTAAAATGATTCATTAATTTTAGCAATTGAATCTATTGATGCTAGAAATAGCATCAATAGATTCAATAGGAAATGAATCTAAAAGGATGAAAAACACATAAATAGGAAATAGAGAAAGAGCTTTTTGTAATATTTTACATTTATAAGTGGGCTTATTGGATGGATTTTTAGATGAGTTTCTATGGTTTTGGCCCCACTTTATTCAACAGTGAATAAAATGTGTAGACTCAGGGTCCATTGAACGATGGTTTTATCACTTTCCATCTTACTCCGTTTAAGAAGATTCTCGTGAATACAGATTTTTGTGGGGCAGGATGACATTATTAACAACATAGGCTTCAGTCAGAGACATACCGCACTTGACTCCAGACATAAGCTCAGACATAAGAGTCAACAACTACATGGTCATCCAGCATAAACTTAGATTAGTAGTAAATTTGAACAGATTTACAATAGACATACCTTTAAATTTCATCTCTGTTTAAGGTGAGAACATTAACTGGGGTTGACAGATCGACTGCAGTATTTAAAAAATGGTTACACGGAACAAAGCATTTCACACATATTGCTGATGTACAGAGGTTATTCAATTTGTAAATCCTCTTGCCCTGTTTTTAGTCTTTCGCATTATATCGTTCAATAGAAATGGTTCTCTTTATCACATACACACTGTATACACTAATACTTTGCAATTTCGTTGAAATGTATTCCATTTAATGCACATTTGCTATTAAACAAGCTCTTGGTGGCAGTGCAGTATTTTAAACGAGGCCAATTGCAACCCTGTCATTATCTGTAACCGTTCTTCTTCCACCACTGATTTAGCATGAGCAGAATTCTGTGCATATGGACCTCTGTTACACTTATTTACCATTATTGAAGCAATAGATGTTATAATAATTCAATTGTACAGACATCAATAGAAAATCATTTTATATCTGATGGATAATGGCGTTTTAAAAAAAAAAACGGAACTTACGAGTAATTAGTATCTCAAATTAGAATTTTAAACGAGTTTCAGAAGATTAATATTTGTTAAACAGTTGATATAAACTGTGTGTGTGTGGTGGGGGGTGGAGGAGGGGTTGAATGAACCCCTACAGCTCAAGTTTAAAGGTTCGTGCATATTGTCATGCTTAAAAAACAAACACAGAAAAATGCAATATATTCTTTTTTTCCCTTCCTAGTCCATCAAGTTCCAAGATGGAGGTTTGAAAAATAAAAATAAAATACAGTTTTATTCTTTCACAATACAGCCTGGACTGAGGAGCCACGGTTGAAAAAAGTGAGCATGCTAAAATTGAGAAATGGAAAAAAAGAAAAGAAAAAAAAATCTAAAGCAAAAGCCTTTGATCATGCACCTTGTGAATCATTTATCATGTAGACGAAATCCCCGCCAAACATGCATGGCCAGCATGAGATACTTATATCCACCGTAACACGGAAATCAGACAAACAGGGGCCATTAAATTTTAACAGGGCAAAAGGTTAAAATGAGGTCAGGGACTAAAAAGTTAAAAGCATACAGAAGAAACCTATTTTAATCCACTCGAGCGAAGCTTGAAAGGTGACACGAGCGTGAATTCTCAGAGAATGATAGCCGGAAACATGACATCTCCGCTCTGATTGTGCACATGAAAATAAATGAAATGATGGGATGTCAGTTACACTGATAAAGTCTGACTACAGTGACAAGACGTGACATGTGAGGCTTTCTCGTGAAGGTATGATGTGCTTTTGAGCAGAACGCTTTAGAATGCTGAGATGCTTTTACAGAATGGATAAAAATAGAAATAATTTGTGAAACGTTGACAAGCCCCTTAGGTGTTAAATGATCACCTTTTCTGCTTTGTCACAGAGGGGTGTCATCCAAGACCCACAAATTAAACTTGTTTTCAATAGAAATATCTGTTTTTATATAAATGATCATTTTATAAAACATCAAAATGCTTTTATATATACTTTGTTTTTTCATATGCGATTAGAACACACTGAACTTTGAGTGCTAAGCACAGATCCAGTGGTCAATCTATTTTTATTGCTGTTAGTTTTGTGCCTGTTCAGCCCATCAAAAAGCTTTTTTCCTTTATTTCCATGGAAACAAGCCAACCTGGCTACCTAAGGACCAGCCAAACACAGGCTATTCAAAGGCAGTACATTTTGTAGATCTAAAAATCAGAATAAATGGAATTCACTTATACAGATGCTGCCTGGCCTTGTATGCTTTTACTGATTTAAAGTACATAAAGTAGCTTTATACATTACAGCTGAGTTAGGCAAATGCCATTCAAATCGAATAATTCAGGGATCAGGTTTTAAATGATGATGCTTTCACATTCCAAAAGTATTGGAACGGCAATGCTAAGTCCGTACGGCTAACAAAGGAATCTTTGTTTCTGGTATACAATGAAGACAGTTTGTTTGGAAATAAAAACAATATCTGCAAATTGGATATAATAGTTAAAAAATAATATTACCTTTTCCTTCCTAACGTTTACATCTAAATGTGTTAAACAACTTAGAGCATGGCATCATTAGTTGCAGACAACAACCAGTCAATTAAGTAAATAACATTTAATATTTCATTTCATTTCATTTCAGTTCATTTTAATTTTTATAGCACTTTTAACATTATAAAATCCAAATAGCAGCAAATTTTTAGAAGGATGCTGAGGTTGGAACTGCCCGGCAGGAGGTCTAGAGGAAGACCAAAGAGGAGATTTATGGATGCAGTGAGAGAGGACATGACATTAGTTGGGGTGAGAGAAGAAGAGGCAGAGGACAGGGTTAGATGGAGGCAGATGATTCGCTGTGGAGACCCCTGAAAGGGAACAACCGAAAGACAAAGAAGAAGAAGAAGAGGAAAGAATAGTTATAATAAATAGTTATGCAATATTTGGTTGCATATATCTAGCTTGCAATAAGCGCAGTAAGCTGGTGACCCACTGGCATCACCAAGCTGTGGAATTTTGTGATGATTTTCCTGCTTGTACTGCAGTGTATTTCAGATGTTTGATTTGGGGAGGTATCTTCTTTCGGTCTCCTTATCAGGAGGTGCATAGCATGCCCAATTGGGTTAAGGTGTAGTGATCAAGTTTTCATGTGTTATGTTATCAGTGTGTTTTGGGTCTATGTTTTGATGTTTGATGCATGATGCATTTCTCTGTAAATTGTCAGACTTAATATACATCATGTTGAAACTGGTGTCCCCTCACCCACAACGTCTGTCTAACGTAGAGCATGAAACAAACCCCCATAAAAAATAAATAAATAAAAATGAATGAATGAATGAATGAATAAAAACCTCTGTTCAACATATGAGTCTGCAGATCAAAAGGGAGAAAAAAGCCAGAAGAATGCAACAGCAGAACCTTACACGCAACTACTTTTAACTGGCGGGAAGCCCCTTGCGTAACCCTCTCTACTGAACCAGATTTGGCACTCCATTCTAGTGAGTTACAGGAACCAACTCTCTCTGTGGTTTCAGGAAATACTGTAGATGTCGTATATCTGAAGTGCACCGCCTCTATCCGTTCACCTGACCTCATAATCAACTTTTCCAACTCAATGTGTGGCCATGAAAAAGGAGTACCATGTGTCCTGGTGAAAATTCCAGTAACCCCTGTTATACAACTGGAATTCATGTTCATATTTGATTGTGTTACTTGCGCTAATGTGTGGAGTTTTGCTTCCAGGTCAAGAAAATATTGAATTTTGTTTTTGCTTAATGACATAAATACCACAAAAAAAAAACAAAAAAAAACACAGCCTCAAGCCACTTATCTCAACTTCATCATCGTGAAGGAAGTTATGAATCATTTTTTGATTAAATAACTACACCAGGTCATCTAATCGTGCAAATTGATTTAATCCATAATAATTATTAGACCTCATGTAGTGTGTGTGTGACATGAATGCCATGCCCTTGTCACTCAGAATATCTTCTGGGATTCTTACTTGGGAGATAATGTGGAAGAGTCCCGCTGCGACACTGTAACAACACTATAATCTATCTGGGCTAACACAAAGCAGTATCCTCACCTGCAACTTTCAAATGACAAATCTTTCAAAGGGCACCTTGCCTAAGGGCAAAGGGTACAAGGATTGCCGCAGGGGTTGGCGCAAGATATACCAACTGACAGTTGCAACATGCCACACAACTAAAAACTTTGCAGTGAATGCCTGACCAATAAAAAAAAGCCATTAGACATTAGTTCAGTGTTTTATCCTGGCCCAAGTGCCCATCCATGGAATCATGAATGGCCCCATGGAACAGTAATTCCCTATCTCTCTTTGATAACAAATAACCGATAAATGCAGATGGGAAAGCAAAACACTAAAATATGGATTGGTTGGCCAGCGATTACTCTCACTTGGTTGAAGGCATGCTTCAGTCACACTATTGCTCCTATAGTAAGTTCCACGAGGTGAATCCCTGCCAGGGGTGGAGAGGACAGAGCCCTTCCCACCCTCCAAGTCCCCCTGATGTGATACTGACATCCATGTCCTTGGAATGTCCTCCACACCCAATGGTTTCACACATTCCATTTTGCAAATCACATTCTACAATACAAAACATTATGCTCTTGCACTGATGAGGTCATTTCTATTTATTGGCTATATATTGCATCCAAATGGTTTGGGACAGAGACAATATCAGGAGTAAGAGGTGCATGCTCTTATTTAATAACCACAGTGAAACACTTGGACAAACAAGACCTTGAATTATGGCATGATCGTTAACTAGGAACTAGGGCTATGAGATGTAACACAACAGAAGCAAGACAAAGATAGTGGAAAATGTAACTTAAACAGCGTGCTTAACAGAACACAAATAAGATGTACAGTGGAACCTCGGATTGCGAGTAATGTGGTTTACGAGTGTTCCGCAAACCGAGCAAAGATTTTTAATACATTTTTAATCGGAAACCGAGCAAGTATTAGTTTATGAGCGCCGAGTATAATGTATCACACATGCGACTCTTATTTTGACACTGAGCGTCACTCTCTCACCTTTTCACCTCCCCCCCTCCCCCACAGCCTCGCAAACACAGAGAAACTCTGCTCTTCTCACACACACACACACACACGCACAGACGCTCTCTCGCCTTTTCACCCCCTCCCCGGCATCACAAACACACAGAAACTCTGCTCTGTCGCGGTTCTTTTCAAAGGTAAGGTGCTGGTTCATTTGTTTTTTCTTTCTTTTTTTTACTTTACAGCAGTGATTCCCTTAGTATGCGCTCACACCAGGTCAGAGAGATTTCTTTTTCCCCTGTTAAAACGGTGTTTCCGTTCTCTGTGTGTGTATGTTGTGAAATTTAAAAAGTGATTCCCTTAGTATACGCTCACGCCAGTCTCAGAGAGATTTCTTTTTTCCCTGTTAAAACGGTGTTTCCGCTGTGTTTATGTGTGTGTCGGTTTGTTGTGAAACTTAAAAAGCGAGGTGGGGAGAGAGAGAAGGAGTGTTACTGTGTAAAACGAGGCGAGGGAAGGGGCTAATTCCACACACACACACACACACACGCACACAAACACACACACACACACACACACACACACACAGCGCCTGCACGCACCAACGGAAACACTTATCTGTTGGGATTTATTTGTACTTTTTTTTTAAAGGTAAAGTGCAGATTAATTTGTTTTATTTTCATTTTATAGATTGTATTAATAATTTTATGTATTTATTTTTTGGGGCTGTGGAACAAATAATTTGAGTTTTCATTATTTCTTATGGGAAATGATGATTTGGTTTATGAGTGTTTTGGAACACGAGCCCACTTCCGGAACAAATTATGCTCGTAATCCAAGGTTCCACTGTAAATGTAAATACGGTAAAAATGCAGTCAGGGGCATACACTAGGTTCAGTGGCTAGCACAACGGGTCTCGACTCCACTCAGGGAGGACCACTGCCCTGCACATGTTAGTGCTTTTTCAGTTCTCAGCACACCTGATTTAACTTATCGACTAATTAACAGCCTTTTAATTGAAGTGGGTGTAGAAGAGCAGGGAAAAACGTTAGGCTGAGAACCACCTGGCTAGGATGGATATGCATGGGCTGATGGGAGGTGTAGTCCAGTGCCTCTTTAGTGTCATAATGTTCCATTCATTCTAACCCAATGTGTATTATTTGCTGAGGTCAATTTTATCATCACATTCTCCTTGCATGGTGGAGAAACATAAAAATTCTCTTTTTTAAATTATACATTTACAACAATAAACATGATCCCCCGAGTGAGCCACCATAAATCATTTAACATAGTACAGAACATAAAATACAAAAATATGTACAAAAATGGGAAAAATAATGGTAACGCCTACTGAAAGTTTCTGATGCCTTACATTGGCAAGAAAAACACAGAATTTTGATTTGCATGTTGAGATGAGCCAAGTGTCCAGTCATGTCAGTAAGAGTAAGCCCTAAGAAAAAAAAAATACTTGGTGCATCTTTAAAAGGAATGCTTGGTATCTCTTTTTTTAATTTTGCATCAAAGTTGCAAGGCACATGTAGTTCAATTACAAGCGATAGTACAATTCGACCTTGAAACTTTTTTTGAAAACTGAATTAACAGATTATACATCAGATGTGTACAGATTTTGGTTCATACATAGATAAAGCATCCACATTCCTATGTAGCAAATCTACATGATATTACTGCAGGAATGTTTTACTTTTTTATTCAGATGTCTATAAAACTTAAAACCATATGTATGGAAATAATGTTGGTGCACTGATGATGTGTCTGACTCTGACTGCGATTTTGTTTTCACAGGTTGATGAAGAAGAAAAAAGTGACCTTGTGAGTCAAAATACCATTTGATATGGACTAGATGTATTTATAGATGAGCCTACAATGCATTAAGGTAAACAGAGTGAGTTACATACATTTAAAGGACATATTCTGCAAAATATGAACTTTACCAGAAGACATGATTACGATGAAAAACTTAAAATACTGAGCTCTGTCGTGTGATTTTCTGGATAAAGTCTTGATTTTATTATTTAAAAAGATCTGAGCGCACCAAAAGGTGAATGAAAAATATACTGTGCTATATATAACCCTTTACTGCTGTGAAGGAAAAACTATTTGTCACCATTTATTTGTAGTACCTCTGTATGTGCTGAGAGCATGGCGAGTGCCCAATGCTGGGAGAAAACCAATCTAGCTCTAACAGGAGCTCTGAGGATGAGGAGAGTGAATGAACGGGTAAAGTGTGTGTGTGGGGGTTAGAGAAGTGCACATTGGAGAACAACGTGCCATCGATCGGTCCAGTGCGTCAGAGCAGCTCTCCGAGCTGGCAGGTTGTCATAGTTACATATTAGAATTAACAGTGCACCCTAGCAACTGAAAGGTCAAGGTAATTCAGCGCTGAGATGCTCAGATGGGATTTTAGTGCAGGAACATGGTTTCTTGCTGCTACACATGCTTACCAGTCCTGGTTTGACTCGTCTAATCAATTTATTTTCTCTGCGAGTGACTGCAGAACATGGAGATGTGAATACGATAGTAAAAGTATACGGGATATTTGAAAAAAATAACATCTCATGAGGCTAATTAATCCGGGGATATAATGCAGCAAACACTCTTTTTCTGACTGACCTTGTATTACAAGATCCATCTATTTTGAGCATGAAAAACAACAAATACACAAAGTATATACTGTATATATATTTTAACACAATGCAATCATTTAATATTACTTGATTTTAGTAGAGGAATAAAATTAAGAAGTGGAAGCTGTACATTCCATACATTCTGCACTTATACGTAAATATATTCATTTGGTTGACTTTATATCATAGTTAAACGTATACGTAGATATAATACTAAGACGGTGTATAATTAAGCTGATTTGAGTCTAAGGTTGTTGCTCAAGCACGCGGCTTGATTTTGCTGGAATATGAACTCCCAACCCAACAGTCAGTAACGCAAAATGTTAACCACTGACTAACCTCTGTAATTTGTTTTCTTAAACCCAGAAAATATTCTTCAGTAATTGAATTATTCATTTGTTTACCCGTCTTATTATTTTGCATGCTGCAATGAGTGTGTTAATTTAGGCAACTTCCCAATTCCAATTCCTTGTGAGATATTGTTCTTACTTAACCCAATTCCGGCCTTGCGAAGCCGGTTATAATATTATGCAAAAAGACCTAATATGCATACATCAAAAAAAGGTAAGGTTTCTTTGGTTACTGTAGTCTTCCTATCCTTGATTATGTTTATTATGTTTTCTATAGTTTTGGTCATGGTTTAACAGAAACCCTTTATTACTGCATCTTAATCACTTAACGAATGATTTAACCCAAATGAGCTGTCTACATTTGCATGAAAACTTCATTTGTGAACAAACAGATTCGGGAGGCATCTGGAGGCTGCCTTGCCTCATGGAAATTCAAGCAACAGCGTACCATCTGCTAGCAGTAACAGCACCATCGGTGCTACAAGAAGACAAAGAACAAACACAGTATTGATCTCTTCAACCAGAGTGGATGTGTGTATTTAGAAGAACTATGTTCATCCTGTGGCTCATACAGCACTGATCAGCAAGCAAGGCCATGCATCACATGGCTTCATAACCTCATGTATCTGTGCAACAATTGGCATGTCGCCATGTGTCAGAAGTTTTCTGCTTGACTATGAGGTTGCTGAAAATAGCTTGTCATTTTATGAATATTCTTTAAGCCTCTGTGGATCTTCTTTGGATATGAAGCTCATTAGAGATACTTTTTCGTTGAGGAACTGGAACGGCTGTGTAAAAGACATAAAGACCAAATCACAATCTGTTGGCTAAAATGACCTACAGTAGCTAGACATCAACATCCAGGTTAGTGAATGAGCACTAACTGGCCATAAGATGTTGAAATGTGTTTCAGAAAACTATAACATTGAAAATTAACGGATGTTCAATATGAAATTAGTCTTACCTGAATGAAAGAAACTTCACTGAAATGTTTCAAAGTATAAGGGCCAACAAAAGCAGGCATGTTCAGTGTAGTCAATTTAATGAAATTCATTTTTATTTATGTGGTGCTTTTTTTTATCCTGTGATGGATTGGCACCTAGGGTTGTACCCTGCCTCGTGTCCAAAGTCTCCTGGGATAGACTCCAGGTCCCCCGCAACCCTGAATACAGGCTAAAGCGGTATAGACGATGAGTGAGTGAGTAGTGCTTTTAATAATGTTCATTGTCGCAAAGCAACTTTACATAATCAAAAGAAAATTATGGAAATATGAATGAAATGTGTGAGAAAATATGTACAAGTCAAAATGATCAGATTGTCCCTGATGAGTGAGCCAAGGGCAACAGTGGCAAGAAAATAACTACCTGGTAATAGGAAGAACCTTGAGAGAAACCAGATTCAACAGGAAACCCATCCACATTTGGATGATATCAAGGGATTAGCAAGGGATTGGCTGATAGAAGGGATTGATCTGCAGTCATACTGCATGTTAGGTGGCTGGAAGTTTCAGTCAGACCATTTCATGTGAATATACCATAACTAATGCATGACAGAAGTGTCTAGACATTACCATATCAATGTGGCTATAATGTCTACCAAAAGACAAAGTGGCTGTAAGTTGATGGACATACATTTTTATTTATTACTTAACTATAGCCAAGGAGAGAAAAAATGGTGGAGCATTACCATGGTAATTACTGATTGGGGAACAATGGTGATCAGTTGTTAGAAAACAATAGTATTTAGTGAGGTACAATGGTGATCAGTGGTTATTTGTTGGTGTGCAATGGTGATCAGTGGTTATTTTGGGGAGTATAATGGTGATCAGTGCTTAATTGTTGGGGTACAATGGTACTAAGTGGTTAGTTGTTGGGGTACAATGGTGATTAGTGGTTAGTTATTGGGGTATAATGGTGAACAGTGGTTAGTTGTTGGGGTACAATGGTGATTAGTGGTTAGTTGTTGGGGTACAATGGTGATTACCGATTAGTTGTTGGGGTACAATGGTGATCAGTGGTTGGTTGTTGGGGTACAATGTTGATTAGTGGTTAGTTGTTGAGGTACAATGGTGATTACTGGTTAGTTGTTGAGGTACAATGGTGATCAGAGGTTATTTTGGGGGGTATAATGGTGATTAGGGGTTAGTTGTTGGGGTACAATGGTAAAAAGTGGTTAGTTGTTGGGGTACATTGGTGAACAGTGGTTAGTTGTTGGGGTACAATGGTGATTAGTGGTTAGTTGTTGGGGTACAATGGTGATTAGTGGTTATTTTGGGGGTATAATGGTGATTAGTGGTTAGTTGTTGGGGTACAATGGTGATTATTGGTTAATTGTTGGGGTACAATGGTGATTACTGGTTAGTTGTTGGGGTACAATGGTGATTAGTGGTTAGTTGTTGGGGTACAATGGTGATTATTGGTTAATTGTTGAGGTACAATGGTGATTACTGGTTAGTTGTTGAGGTACAATGGTGATCAGTGGTTATTTTGGGGGGTATAATGGTGATTAGTGGTTAGTTGTTGGGGTACAATGGTGATTATTGGTTAATTGTTGGGATACAATGGTGATTACTGGTTAGTTGTTGGCATACAATGTTGATTAGTGGTTAGTTGTTGGGGTACAATGGTGATTACTGATTAGTTGTTGGGGTACAATGGTGATCAGTGGTTAGATGTTGGGGTACAATTTTGATTAGTGGTTAGTTTTTGGGGTACAATGGTGATTAGTGGTTAGTTGTTGGGGTACACTGGTGAACAGTGGTTAGTTGTTGGGGTACAATGGTGATTAGTGGTTAGTTGTTGGGGTACAATGGTGATCAGTGGTTGGTTGTTGGGGTACAATGTTGATTAGTGGTTAGTTGTTGAGGTACAATGGTGATTACTGGTTAGTTGTTGAGGTACAATGGTGATCAGAGGTTATTTTGGGGGGTATAATGGTGATTAGGGGTTAGTTGTTGGGGTACAATGGTAAAAAGTGGTCAGTTGTTGGGGTACATTGGTGAACAGTGGTTAGTTGTTGGGGTACAATGGTGATTAGTGGTTAGTTGTTGGGGTACAATGGTGATTAGTGGTTATTTTGGGGGGTATAATGGTGATTAGTGGTTAGTTGTTGGGGTACAATGGTGATTATTGGTTAATTGTTGGGGTACAATGGTGATTACTGGTTAGTTGTTGGGGTACAATGGTGATTAGTGGTTAGTTGTTGGGGTACAATGGTGATTATTGGTTAATTGTTGAGGTACAATGGTGATTACTGGTTAGTTGTTGAGGTACAATGGTGATCAGTGGTTATTTTGGGGGGTATAATGGTGATTAGTGGTTAGTTGTTGGGGTACAATGGTGATTATTGGTTAATTGTTGGGATACAATGGTGATTACTGGTTAGTTGTTGGCATACAATGTTGAGTGGTTAGTTGTTGGGGTACAATGGTGATTACTGATTAGTTGTTGGGGTACAATGGTGATCAGTGGTTAGATGTTGGGGTACAATTTTGATTAGTGGTTAGTTGTTGGGGTACAATGGTGATTAGTGGTTAGTTGTTGGGGTACACTGGTGAACAGTGGTTAGTTGTTGGGGGGGTACAATGGTGATCAGTGGTTGGTTGTTGGGGTACAATGTTGATTAGTGGTTAGTTGTTGAGGTACAATGGTGATTACTGGTTAGTTGTTGAGGTACAATGGTGATCAGAGGTTATTTTGGGGGGTATAATGGTGATTAGGGGTTAGTTGTTGGGGTACAATGGTAAAAAGTGGTCAGTTGTTGGGGTACATTGGTGAACAGTGGTTAGTTGTTGGGGTACAATGGTGATTAGTGGTTAGTTGTTGGGGTACAATGGTGATTAGTGGTTAGTTGTTGAGGTACAATGGTGATCAGTGGTTATTTTGGGGGGTATAATGGTGATTAGTGGTTAGTTGTTGGGGTACAATGGTGATTATTGGTTAATTGTTGGGGTACAATGGTGATTACTGGTTAGTTGTTGGCATACAATGTTGATTAGTGGTTAGTTGTTGGGGTACAATGGTGATTACTGATTAGTTGTTGGGGTACAATGGTGATCAGTGGTTAGATGTTGGGGTACAATTTTGATTAGTGGTTAGTTTTTGGGGTACACTGGTGAACAGTGGTTAGTTGTTGGGGTACAATGGTGATTAGTGGTTAGTTGTTGGGGTACAATGGTGATCAGTGGTTGGTTGTTGGGGTACAATGTTGATTAGTGGTTAGTTGTTGAGGTACAATGGTGATTACTGGTTAGTTGTTGAGGTACAATGGTGATCAGAGGTTATTTTGGGGGGTATAATGGTGATTAGGGGTTAGTTGTTGGGGTACAATGGTGATTATTGGTTAATTGTTGGGGTACAATGGTGATTACTGGTTAGTTGTTGGCATACAATGTTGATTAGTGGTTAGTTGTTGGGGTACAATGGTGATTACTGATTAGTTGTTGGGGTACAATGGTGATCAGTGGTTAGATGTTGGGGTACAATTTTGATTAGTGGTTAGTTGTTGGGGTACACTGGTGAACAGTGGTTAGTTGTTGGGGTACAATGGTGATTAGTGGTTAGTTGTTGGGGTACAATGGTGATCAGTGGTTGGTTGTTGGGGTACAATGTTGATTAGTGGTTAGTTGTTGAGGTACAATGGTGATTACTGGTTAGTTGTTGAGGTACAATGGTGATTACTGGTTAGTTGTTGAGTACAATGGTGATCAGTGGTTAGATGTTGGGGTACAATTTTGATTAGTGGTTAGTTGTTGGGGTACAATGGTGATTAGTGGTTAGTTGTTGGGGTACACTGGTGAACAGTGGTTAGTTGTTGGGGTACAATGGTGATTAGTGGTTAGTTGTTGGGGTACAATGGTGATTAGTGGTTAGTTGGGGGGGTATAATGGTGATTAGTGGTTAGTTGTTGGGGTACAATGGTGATTATTGGTTAATTGTTGGGGTACAATGGTGATTACTGGTTAGTTGTTGGCATACAATGTTGATTAGTGGTTAGTTGTTGGGGTACAATGGTGATTACTGATTAGTTGTTGGGGTACAATGGTGATCAGTGGTTAGATGTTGGGGTACAATGGTGATGCAGTGGGGTTTAATTTTTTTTGGGGGGTAATTAAAAAAAAAGGTGATAGTGGTTAGTTGAGTTGGGGGTACAATGGTGATTATTGGTTAATTGTTGGGGTACAATGGTGATTACTGGTTAGTTGTTGGCATACAATGTTGATTAGTGGTTAGTTGTTGGGGTACAATGGTGATTACTGATTAGTTGTTGGGGTACAATGGTGATCAGTGGTTAGATGTTGGGGTACAATTTTGATTAGTGGTTAGTTTTTGGGGTACAATGGTGATTAGTGGTTAGTTGTTGGGGTACACTGGTGAACAGTGGTTAGTTGTTGGGGTACAATGGTGATTAGTGGTTAGTTGTTGGGGTACAATGGTGATCAGTGGTTGGTTGTTGGGGTACAATGTTGATTAGTGGTTAGTTGTTGAGGTACAATGGTGATTACTGGTTAGTTGTTGAGGTACAATGGTGATCAGAGTTTTTTGGGGGGTATAATGGTGATTAGGCGGTTAGTTGTTGGGGGTACAATGGTAGTGGTCAGTCTGTTGGGAGCGAGGACATTGTGAAGCAGGTGGGTTAGTTGTTGGGGTACCAATGTGATTAGTGGTTAGTTTGTTGGGGTACAATCGGTGATTAGTGGTTAGTTTGTTTGAGGTACAATGGTGACAGTGGTTATTTTGGGGCGGTATAATGGTGATTAGTGGTTAGTTGTTGGGGTACAATGGTGATTATTGGTTAATTGTTGGGGTACAATGGTGATTACTGGTTAGTTGTTGGCATACAATGTTGATTAGTGGTTAGTTGTTGGGGTACAATGGTGATTACTGATTAGTTGTTGGGGTACAATGGTGATCAGTGGTTAGATGTTGGGGTACAATTTTGATTAGTGGTTAGTTGTTGGGGTACACTGGTGAACAGTGGTTAGTTGTTGGGGTACAATGGTGATTAGTGGTTAGTTGTTGGGGTACAATGGTGATCAGTGGTTGGTTGTTGGGGTACAATGTTGATTAGTGGTTAGTTGTTGAGGTACAATGGTGATTACTGGTTAGTTGTTGAGGTACAATGGTGATCAGAGGTTATTTTGGGGGGTATAATGGTGATTAGGGGTTAGTTGTTGGGGTACAATGGTAAAAAGTGGTCAGTTGTTGGGGTACATTGGTGAACAGTGGTTAGTTGTTGGGGTACAATGGTGATTAGTGGTTAGTTGTTGGGGTACAATGGTGATTAGTGGTTATTTTGGGGGGTATAATGGTGATTAGTGGTTAGTTGTTGGGGTACAATGGTGATTATTGGT
This sequence comes from Clarias magur, assembly GCA_013621035.1. Taxonomy (NCBI): domain Eukaryota; kingdom Metazoa; phylum Chordata; class Actinopteri; order Siluriformes; family Clariidae; genus Clarias; species Clarias magur. The sequence continues at coordinate 147,791 of QNUK01000442.1, read as the reverse complement.
TAATTGTTGGGGTACAATGGTGATTACTGGTTAGTTGTTGGGGTACAATGGTGATTAGTGGTTAGTTGTTGGGGTACAATGGTGATTATTGGTTAATTGTTGAGGTACAATGGTGATTACTGGTTAGTTGTTGAGGTACAATGGTGATCAGTGGTTATTTTGGGGGGTATAATGGTGATTAGTGGTTAGTTGTTGGGGTACAATGGTGATTATTGGTTAATTGTTGGGGTACAATGGTGATTACTGGTTAGTTGTTGGCATACAATGTTGATTAGTGGTTAGTTGTTGGGGTACAATGGTGATTACTGATTAGTTGTTGGGGTACAATGGTGATCAGTGGTTAGATGTTGGGGTACAATTTTGATTAGTGGTTAGTTTTTGGGGTACAATGGTGATTAGTGGTTAGTTGTTGGGGTACACTGGTGAACAGTGGTTAGTTGTTGGGGTACAATGGTGATTAGTGGTTAGTTGTTGGGGTACAATGGTGATCAGTGGTTAGTTGTTCGGGTACAATGTTGATTAGTTGTTAGTTGTTGGGGTACAATGGTGATTACTGGTTAGTTGTTGGGGTACAATGGTGATCAGTGGTTAGTTGTTGGGGTACAATGGTGATCAGTGGTTAGTTGTTGGCATACAATGTTGATTAGTGGTAAGTTGTTGGGGTACAATGGTGATTACTGATTAGTTGTTGGGGTACAGTGGTGATCAGTGGTTAGTTGTTGGGGTACAATGGTGATCACTGGTTAGTTGTTGGGGTACAATGGTGATTAGTGGTTAGTTGTTGGAGTACAATGGTGAACAGTGGTTAGTTGTTGGGGTACAATGGTGATTAGTGGTTAGTTGTTGGGGTACAATGGTGATCAGTGGTTAGTTGTTGGGGTACAATGTTGATTAGTGGTTAGTTGTTGGGGTACAATGGTGATTACTGGTTAGTTGTTGGGGTACAGTGGTGATCAGTGGTTAGTTGTTTGGGGTACAATGGTGAACAGTGGTTAGTTGTTTGTGGATAATGTCTATTAGGGAACAATGGGACTCAAGATTGGTTGTTGAGGAACATAGGTGATCAATGATTGGTTGTTGGAAACCTAGGCACACACAACTCAATCAGGCTTCACACACTGGCAGTGAGTTGAACCTGCTCTTTTAGATGGTGTAACTGCCAGCTGTGGTTTAAGCTGGAGAGCCGTGCCGAGTACAGGAAAGTCACTAATGTCTGTTGTTAGATTTGTTACTACTGTATACTTGTTTGAAATTAATTAAAATGTGGAAATAAGTCTACAGTATAAATCCACCAAGTGTAAGCAAAAAGCACAAAATCACACAAATGCTACACTAAGCGCTCATCCCAAGGCAGCATGTGACTGAAGCACTTCATGTGAAAGAGTGAGGCATGTGAGGACTAGATAGTGTTTGTGAGGGTGACAGGCTGACAGAGAGTCCAGGGACAGCACAGGCTTTATCAAAGGGAAACAGCCCAGTACAGTGCCAGAAAGGAATTCAAATTATTTCAGCTAAATGCCTAAGGAGGTCACTGCAAAACCAGAAACCTTTTCCACAAATGGTCTCACTACAAAATTGCCATGCTGCAAAAAATAAACAACCATATGTCAGCTCCAACAGCGAGGGCATCCTTTGCCTGATTCCAAGGAGTATGGTAAGCTGCCATTTTGGACGAGGTCTCTCAAGTGTTCATGTGGGTCCATAAAAATTATATTGCTTTAAAACAGGCCTCTTGAGGATTAAGGTGACCTCTGTGTACCAGTGCTCATGCTAACAAGATCCTTACACTGAGTGAATACAGATCCATGCTTTGATTACCAGAAGTGCTTGTTACAATATATTTTAACTGCATAATACTGTGAAACTAAAAGAAGGTGATGGTTTTTAATTAAAAACAGAAAATGCTTCAAGCTCGAAATAAGTCCATATAAACATCTGATTTATATATTCAATGTGTGTCTAAAACCACCGGGTAACAAGCAGGTTCTCCAGGAGGTTCCTTACAAGAATAAAAGGAGTGGTGGTGTGGTGTTGGTGAAGGACTACAAGGTAAAGTGTTCATAGAATTTCATGAAAATTTGATTGGAAAAAAAAAAGGAAAGTCCTCCTGGCTACCTGCCACTGCCAGATGTCCAAATCCTGAGCCCCCAATAGATTTTCACACAAGAAGAGAACCCCCTCAGGACCTCACTAAATAAGAACTCCACTAAAGTTGATTTACTGAAAGAACGATTGATTCTGAAGGCTCAACCTTACAACAGGGGAATTGCAGATATGCTACATTTCATCAAACTGTATGCTGGGTTTATGGCTCAACTACTGTATGACAAAATGACATAAATACCTGATGAAGACATTAAACAATCAATTATGTATAATAAATTGCAACCAATAAAAATTATAATATAAAACTAATCAATAACATTTTTATAAATCTTGAATCTTAAATCCATTATAATGCTATATGTCGCTTTTCATCACATCGCAGTGTGACATTATATATAATTATAAAAGACATGTAATCTGTGTTCAGCTCTAAATATTTATTACAATTTTTGTGGCCTTTTATCAGACCACATTCATCACTTCAACAAAATGCCATTTCGTTTGGGGTTAAATCAAGGACTCATTCGGCTTGCCACTCCGAGGAGAAAGGCAACCTTTAATTATTCTATGTAGAACTTTAAAACCAACTGTTTCCCTATCACACAGAGGTGCTGTTATAGGGGGAAAATCAATAACAAGGCGGCGTGAAATGGCTCCGAGTTACCTTTTAAACAGACATAGTTGATTATTTTTCTATAACAATATAGTACACCAATTTGTGTTTTATTGTGTTTCTTATACCACAGTAACTTTCCAATTTTCATCAAAGTGGCACTTTTTTATTAGGAAATATTTACATTATTATTATTATTATTATTATATTATTATTATTATTATAAGTGGACAATTGTGACTCACTCATTCCACAAATCTCCTTAGAGAAAACATGGCAATATTAGCAAATAAAGTTTATATTTTGTTAAATGTCAACACTTTTTATTATTGTTAAGATTATATGAATTATACATATGAGTGTGAAATGAAAAGGGCCGTGGTGGCTCTAAACTAGGCTCTAGTTTGTTGATCTAAGGATCTGGGTTCAAGCGCATCTTTGGGAAAGACCTTTAACCTTATCCCCACCCAGTCACTGCATGATGTGCCAGGAAGAAAATGGGAGGATTGTGTCAGGAAGGGCATTCGGCATAAAACCTGTACCAAATTGTGTGGTCTGCTGGCGGATGGTCTACTGTGGCACTTGACGGAAGAAGCCAAAGAAAGTTATGCATGTAGAAATAAAATGTGCTAGTACCTCTGCTTTGCCTTGTGACTAAGACTAACTCAGAGCTGAGCTTTTTAAAAATATCAATCAATACCTTCTGAACAATTCTGAGGATGTGATCATGTAGATGTGAACCTTCATCATAGGATTCCACAGATACACTGAACTGAGAACAAGCGAATATGTTCCTGTTCCTGGCTAAAAAGAATAGCGCATACGGTAGAACTGTACTGAAATATAATTGCAAAGTGAAAAAACATATATAAAATCAACTGTATATTCTGTCTCACTTTAGCAGAACAAGCAATACACCTGCACAGCAATTCTTGTGCTTAGCTTCTCAGCATCTTTTAATTAATTCATTGATTCCTACCTCTCAGTTAATCCATCCATCTTGATTAGAAGCCGTGATCTGCAGAACTGAAATTCCACTGATATTTACAAATGTCAGGACAGTAATCCTCCAATCCCGTTAGGCTGCAGCGGCTAATCCTTGACAAAATTGTTAGCAAGGCCACTGCTTTTCAGAACAGGAGAACGCTGGAGGGCATGACAGCACTAAGAGAGAGGAACTCGGCGTGTAAGTTGTGATCAGATGAATGCAGTGAGCATGTGGCTTTAGCTTCTCAGGCAAATGACATAACAGACATTTGGGCAATGTGAATAAAGTGGAACAAATGTTAGAGATTCCTTATCGACATCAACGATATGAGCTATGGAGTGTAGAATCTCTTGAGCATTGTATAAGTATTATGTTCACATCTTACAGGTTTATACAGAGACTGCAAAAAATTTCGAATGGAAAACACTGAAACCTCTTTGAGCGATGCATTATCACACACAGGGTAGGAGGAAAGTTCGTTAAGTTAAATGTGAATAATTTATCATACCAGTGTTTTGACTCCCTTTGTTCTCTATCCAAAGGATATGCATTTTAAGTTTTAATACCATTTGTGGCTGGACTTATTATGCATGATCAAATAATCCCCAGTCTTGGGATTTGCAAAGGAAAACTTGTATTTCTTTCCGAAAGTTATCTCGGCCACATGGGCATGTTGTCTTTTCTCATCTTTTCCAAGTCTCCTAAAAAAAAAATAAAAAAAAAGCAATATAGAAATGTGTTCTAGGTGTTAAATAAGTAGCTCTCTGCCAGAGAAACCTGAATTATACATAACCTTAAACTTTTATTTTGTTAGACATTATCAATAAATGCATGCAAACAGTTAATTCATATCTTAATAATGAGGCCAAAAAGAATCTGTCTGTGATTTATTTTAGGTTATTTGATAAAGAGACTCTCGGAGCCAAGCATTCAAACCCTCGATATAAAAGACGCCAGCAAAAAAAAAAAAAAAAGAAAGGATAATATTTATAGTTGTGTGCATAGAGAATAGCTACTGTATGTTTTTCACTTTATGTATTGCCGACTTGGGAAATTTGTTGTTAGATATTGACCTTTAGTGACCTCTATTAAAAAAAAGAAAGAGATACAAATCTAGTAAATGTTAAGCAGATGCTGGTGACTGTCCTGCACTTGCCAGCTAAAATTACATCTGCTGATAACAGGAGTTGAGAGACTATATTCAATCATGTCACTGTTAGAGAATAAAGTTTATCTGAACTGTGCACGATTTTCCGAATCACTGATCTTCCATCCTCAGCCAGAGAGTAAAAAAAAAAAAGTGAACGCAAGCTGTTCTCATAGACTTTACTGATCAGGAAAGGTCTTGAACGGGAGCAATTCGGATAATGTTACCATCATGTTGGGCAAACATGTTTCGAAACACTATATTTATTCCAACAAAAGAAAACAATTAAAAAAAAATAGTTTTTACATGGCTAATATTCACCTATTAAACAAATTATCAAGGGTCAACCCACCTATCTTATTCCTTATTTCTAAAATTCCTTCCGATCGAGCCAGCTTGGCTCAGACTTTTCTGAATGAGGTGTTTATACAATGCATTTTTATTCCAGTTGGGCTATTATTACCATTATTAGTGAAATATCATGGATCATGTAGATGTTGGTCCAAACTACCAGTCACTGATCACCATAATTTCCAGTGGCCAATTTCAGGTCATCAATTTTATTCCATTTATAGCTGACTCATTAACTGCACCTTCAGAAAACCTTAATATAACATATTTTAATATGTAAATGGTCATGATGGGGCAAACAAATATGCTTATTAGTCTGTTATTTTAACTATTACTATGTTAGCAGTGCTGAATACTGGTCATCCAAAGATTTGTGCTAACACTGGTTCATGGAACAATTAATAATTCAGAGGCAACCATATACGTCATGAGAACTTACTCCAACAATGAGTGAGTTCAGAAAGTTCTAACTTTGCGAGGTGGTTAATTGACAAACCCACACTAATGGAAGCTAAAGCTAACTTTGACTTTACTTCTGAAAGAGCAGAAGGTTGCAAAGTAGATGATACATTTCTTTAAACTCATGAGGACTCTATTAGCTTTGGTTGAAGTTGGACTGCAGCAGCCCTGGAGATTTGGTGGGTAAACTCGTTGGATTTCGCAGGATCTGGAGATCTAGCTCGCGATGCATATCAATCAGGAATCGGGCGCGATGTGGCTTACCAGCTAAGGTTTCTCTGGGATTCCTGAAGTCCCCCAGAGGAGCACGTTTCTGTGGGCTAAAAGCTCTTGATCATGCATTAATTTAGTGATTGTATTTCAGAGACAGAAATAAATGCATTTCAATGAGTTCCCCTGATTGATCCTAGAGCTGCATAGATTTCTAGCTTACCTTGGGCATGCACCTTTCAAAGAAGATGAAAGAGAATGCAGGACATATACAATAGAGGCAATAGAAAGTTCAGCGAGTTGCTTTAAAGAGCAAAAGCAATTCCATATAAGAAATTGCAGTGTATAGTATATAAGAAATCAGTCGGAAAAAGCGTCCATTGTACTGTTCACCATAAACGAGGAGCAGAAGCAGAGTGAATAACAAACATGCATCTATAGTTTCTAAGAAAATGTGCTTGAGAGTTGTGAAGTGGGGCAATACACCTGTGCCTGTCTACATTCTAGGCAAAAAGAGGTTAAAAGAAAGTGAAGTTCTTCACTGTATTAGTGTGACCTGATAAAGAGAAGCGAAGAGAAGAACTGTGACTTTCGCCTTTGGGGGAACAGAATGAGGACCTCATTTTTAACCTTTTATAATACAGTGAACTCTGGAGCATAGACAACTACTGCTTTGAAGATTGTGATGCAAAGTTTCTGCACTGGGAAATATCACTAGACTCAAAATACTCTCCATGTAATGGGGGGAAAAAAACACTAAGAGAAGGTTCTGCTAATCTGAAGAGGGACTCATTAAAATCTCCCGTGTTGACTTTACACGGATCTAGATACGCAGGTACCTGAGCTAAAACAACATTTAAGAAACAGTGATTGATTTAACATCTTAATTTTCTTACATTTCCTGTAAACGCTCAGCGAATCTTTTTGTGCTTGGAGTATCAAGAAAAAGGCCACGAAGCTATAAAGTGGAACCATAAAACTAGGAGCAACCACTCAGTAGATGCCAGGTTACTATCCAGCACACCCTGGCTGAATTTAAAGACTCTGAATGTTTATAGGGAATACAAGCAAGGTTCATAATTAATTAATAGCTGTCAGGGTAGAACAGACAGCTAAAGGTCCTCCTGAAAAAAAGCGAACAGCTAACATGCAGATGCACGTGTGCTTTAGGGATTGTGGGGCATTTATCACATCAACAGCGAGGCAGAGCACACGGCTATAGCCTTACTTTCCCTCCATGCAAAATGGGCTATAAACTAAACTGGAAATCCATATCCACGAGGTTTATAACTCTGTCAGCATCTGTTCTATTACCTTACGGTTAGGCTGTATGAACTCCCTGCAAGCCGAGCATAGACAAAAACGTCTTTTAGGGAAGATTGGAGTGGTTAACAATGTTACGCACCTGCATAAGAGACTTCTGTCTGGGATATACTACAGTATGCACCCAAGCTTGTGAATACACAAAAAATAGTGACGAAATTGCATTCTCTAATCTAATCTTATTCTAATAAAGGATGCAGTGGATCCAGGGCACTTAGATAGGACACTATCCCAGGTACAGATGCTGTGATGGGGAATTAAGCAACGGAAGGGATGCCATCCATTACAGGGCATCATGCACACACACACATTCAAACACTCAGGCACACCTAGGAGCAATGTGTCTTAGACAAGACTTCGATTTTAATAAGGACCTATACAGAAGAAGTATTACTATTCTACCACATACTACAGGCTTATAAGCGAGAGTATTTCTATTTCTGTTCTCTTTTCAGCGTTAACTGATTATTCCTAGATAGCAAATTGATGTTGCGCCAATGGTTAACCATTTCTTTGGACCAACAACATCAACTGCCAACAACAGCCCAATGTATTTGTTTCCATTGGGACACCAAAGCCAACAGACTTTGAGTCACTTTGGGTCTTCTGTAATTGTGCTGGTTTCCTCTCATTAGTTCGTACCCAGGAACGAGATTTTCCTTTTTAATATTAGAATAAAACTTACAAATTTGGACTACAGACTTCTTTTTTAAAGTACTACAATATAACAAATAAGGCAATTGTTAATTAAATATGCCCTTGACACTGACTAAATGTACCTCAATAAATTATTTAAAAAGTAGCCATATAAAAAAGTTGGTTATAAATTTTTTAAATTGCTCACAAATGGACCCAAAATCACCATTTTTTGCCTGGGGTGCCTGACCTTAAACCTCTTCCACTGTGTCTTGCTGGAATCTTGGAGAAGATGAGGATGACTAGGCACTGAACTCTGTTTAGAAGTAAAAGCTGCAGATTCTCACCTCCTGAATCATTGATTTCAGCTAAGTCTTGACTGCTGCCAAGTATCTGATCTGTCTGTGGAGTAACTCTGGACGTTTTCTGTGCTGTTGGTTGTGCTTGCCGCCCTGGGTGTTTACAACTTGCAGGCTGTTTGGGTTGATGGGCGGGGGCCAAATTTGACTCTGACCCTGTGTTGATGTGAATGCTGCAAACGAATTTCAGAGACATAGGTGGGTAAATGGGCGGCACAATGGTTTAGTGGTTAGTACGGTCGCCTTGCACCACCAGGTTTCGGGTTCAATTCTCGCCATGGGTCTGTGTGCATGGAGTTTGCAGGTTCTCCCTGTGTATGGTGGGTTTCCACCCACAGTCCAGAGATATGCGGATTAAGCTAATTGGCGTTCCCAAATTGCCCATAGTGTGTGAATGAGCGTAAGTGTACAGTAAGTGTGTATATGTTTGCCCTGCAAAGTATCGGCACCCTATCTATACCATGCCTTGTGCCCTCCCTCAGTCTCCTGGGATAGGCTCCCCGTGACCCTGTATACAGGAGACAGCGGATGGGGAATTCTGAGGTAAGGACATTGTTGATGCCACTTGTTTTATGGTTAACAAGAAACTATTCAACACAAACGAAGCACATGTAATCAAACAGATAGTGGCAAATAACTAGCTAAATGCAGGCAGTAAGGCTAATGAAGGGAATCCAATTCAATGCTAACAGGCACCACAAGGCCTTGTATAATGTGAAAATGCTTGTCCTCACAAAGGGAAGAAGTAACAAGAGGAGGTTATCATTGCCGTTGGAAAACATAATACCTGTACAGTACAGTAGCACTTGCCATAATCATAAGCCGCTTCTTACTGGCCAGGAGACGTTGAAAGGGAATAAATGCCGCATGTGTTACTGTATATATTGCGAAACATCTCAGCATGCATGTGTACAAGGAGGAAACCAGATGTTACCCAGAATCCTCGGTGGTCAGAAGGAGAGAAATCGCCATAATATAAATAAGGTTTTTTTTTAAAAGAAGAATTTAACACTTACTGTAAGTTTTTAGGCAAAGAGTAACAAGAGTTAAACACTCACTGAAACTTCTTAGGAAAATAATTAGCAGTGTTTCCGGACATTTATATGGATCGCTTGGACTTGAGCAGAAGGGTTAAATGATCAACATTATGTATGTTTACAGTTGTTCAAAAGGCTGCCCACATAACATGACCTTTCACTCGGCGGCTGCACCCGCACGACCTCCATGTAACAAACCAGGAGCAACGTACTCGCATGCTGAAGATAAACACACTCCAATGGCACAACTGGGGGCTTAATTACCCGGCATAATCTCATCATTTTGTTTTCTAAACAGACTAATGAACAGTCTGCTAGCGTTGCACGGCTAATTGCCATGTTTGTCGAGGACAGAGTCACTGAGAGGAAAATGAAAACCAACAGCGAAGGGTAAATTAAGCCTTTCCGTCCACAGCTGAACTAAAATATCATCCCTCAGGCACCAAATCAGCCTCTCTGTCACAACACTGACCTTTTTACACATGTCTCGCTGAACATCGGTGCTCAAAAATAACAAACTGAGCATGGAAATAAAGCCTCCCTGTGCATGATAGATTGGTACAGCAATATTTTGTGAATTCGGTTATAAACTGTGGTCAGCTGGGACTTGGAGCAATCTGTGTTCTATTTGTGAAAACATGCTACAATCAAGTTCTTTCCTTTTTTCTTTTTTCTTCACGTGCATGAACTATTATATTATGATAGTTCTTGCAAATCTATCCTACTTTTAAATACAAACTTAAGACTTTAGGTACAGAACCATGTTTGACAAGCACACTATTATAGGCTGTACATTGACTTATCTTCTACATGTAGCCTTGTCCACACCGCTGGATGTTATTCCAGTGTGTTTCAATGCCTTTGGACTCCAGGAAAGCAGCAAGGGAAGAAGTCAGAAATATCTAGTATATGTGGCTTTGGGACTATTTTTTTGCATAGAACATGGGTTAATTTTTTTTTATAGCTCAATAAGTTTCATTAGCTTTATTGGCTTTAAAAAGTAGTGAGGTCTAGGAAAAATTGCAAGCTTTATCTACTACTTTTACTCCTTTAAGAGGAAGCTGACTACACATTGTGCATGATAATACTTATTATTTTGCTTTAATGGAACTTTTATTTAATTCTGATTGAATTGTAGAGAGGGCGGCACGGTGGTGTAGTGGTTAGCACTGTCGCGTTGCACCTCCAGGGTCCGGGTTCGATTCCCGTCTCCGAGTTTGCATGTTCTCCCCGTGCTTGGTGGGTTTCCTCTGGGTACTCCGGTTTCCTCCCACAGTCCAAAGACATGTAGGTTAGGTTAATTGGTGTTCCCAAATTGACCATAGTGTGTGAGTGTGTATGCCCTGTGAGTGATTGGCACCCTGTCAAGGGTGTACCCCGCCCCCTCCTGGGATAGGCTCCAGGCCACTGTGACCCTGAATACAGGATAAAGCGGTATAGATGGTTAGTGAATGAATTGTAGAGAGGGTGCCATGGTGTTTTAGTGGTTAAGCACTATCGCCTTGCAACTTCAAGGTTCAGTTTCTGCCTCGGGTCTGCATGCATGGAGTTTGCATGGTTTCCCTGTGCTTGGTGGGTTTCCTCCCACAGTCCAAAGACTAGATTAAAAGATTAGGCTAATTGGCATTGCCCATAGTGTGTATGTGTGTGGATTGGCACCATGTCCAGGATGTACCCAACCTTGTGCCCTAAGTCTCCTGGGATATGCTCCCTGCGAGCCTGTAAACATGACACAGCGGTGTAGACGATGAGGAGTGAGTGAGTGAGTGAGTAAGTAGATGCGTAATTCTGAGGTAAGGACGTAGTTGGTGCCACTTGTTTTATGGTGAACAAGAAACAATGCACAAAACAAAGCACATGGAGATACATGTAATCAAACAGAGAGTGGCAAATAATTAGCTAAATGCAGGCACTAAGGCTAATGAAGGGAATCCAATTCAATGCTAACAGGCACTAGAAAGCCTTGTAGAGTAATGTGAAAATGCTTGTAATCACTAAGGGAACAATCGAAAGTGAAATGAGAGTGAAATGTAGTGTGTCATAAAAAAAAAAAGTCTTTAAATCATGCATCTGCTTATCCTGTATCTTCATATAAAATCCTCACACTGTGGCTCTATCGTGACCGGCGCTGTGGGAATGGGCAAGTCTAGAAGTGTAAATTACTGTACACATCACTATTTAGTTCCATTCAGCTCGTTTAGGGTCACATCAGTGGGTCATGGCTGTTGAGACGCCAATCGAGACACGGTGTTGGATGCTACTCGGGTTTGAGTTGGACATGATGGACAAGACGTTCTCGCAGACGTTGTTGTAGGTACTGTAGCAAACCTCCATCCATGGACACTGTGGCATAACGAGGACAGGAGTCGCCATATTGTCTCAGGCATTACAGCTGAGCTTGCACTTCATACACTTTTTAATAACTAGTCCATCCTTAAGTAGTTCAATATGATATGAATGCAGTTTGAAAAGTCTTTTCTGCTATTTATTAACCTTTAATGCACTCAAAAATTCATTTAAAAAATCTTAAATCAGTTTTCGCATCAACTTCAGTTGGCTATGGATGCTTGGCCTTAAACCTGTTTTTTTTTTTTTTTTTAATTACCAATCAAGTCATAAAAACAAATAGTTCTGAAAACACGATTTTAATACCATTTTCTACTTAATTAATACTCAATGTATTATTTTTTTATTCTCAGTATAGAGATGGTGAGAGAGGTGTACATCTCAGTTGAGGGTAAATTATTCATTTTAATTCCAAGACTGGAGCCAGACAGGCAGAAATGCCATTGCTGGTCCTGTGAGAAAAACTGTTGGCTCACACATTCTTTCTCGTACACACACACACACGCCCTGTGTAAGCAGCACTGCCTTGCCACATCATGTCAGCCAAAGGGATCCACACTCATCAATGTGTTTGTAAACAGCAGATTAGTACAGTAAGCCAAGTCCCATGCTGGGATGCTTGAGGACACGTTCGTGCACACACACACACACACACACACACACACACACACACACACACACACACACACACACACACACACACACACACAGCTTCCTTTGCATTTAGACATTAACTCCAAAACACACTTTCAATTAACATGTCCTTTATACGGGAGTGCCAGAGCAGTTTATTTATTGAATCCTCCTCCTGCGTTAATATTATGGGATATTTCGTTCAGTTGCGATGATGTATATTAATAATCAAGGCCATTTAAATTCCATGTTGTAACAACACAAAATGGAGAAGGTTAAGGAAGCAAATACTTACAGTACCAGTCAAGAGTTTGGACACAGGTTTGGATTTATTTTCCATAATCGAGAACAATATTGGAAATATTATTATATAGACAATATTTTTCAACTATGAAATAACATTTGCTGTAATTCATTAAATTATAAGGTAATTAATTAACAATATTAACAGTATCAAAAGACACAAAGGTCAGCAGTTCTGGAACAGTTCTTGCAAGAACAGTATTCAAGTCAAGTGCATTTGCAAAACCCATCAAGCACCATGATGAAACTGGCTCTCATGAAGACCGTCCCAGGAAAGCAAGACCGAAACTTACCTCTGCTACATACGGGAAGCTGTTAAAATCACTAATTAACAAACAGCACCCCACATTAGAGTCGTTATAAGTAGCACATCAACTATAACGATTATTATCTAATTTTAATTCCTTTCACAATGTAAAATCAGGAAAGACCATGGAGTTAGAGGGTGTATGCAAAGCACTATAATACATTGTGTACGGAATATTGTATATTCACTTCATAGAATTGTTATTCCTAATGCGTTCCTAATTGTTATCCGGCTACACAATGATTCACAATCGCATGATACCTGCACAAACACCCCTTGGGTTTCATCCCAATTCAGCCTATTTATTTAGTGAGCGCATTGTATAGACAATTATCCTGTCTTGTGTGTTTATTACACTGATCACGTCGTGCACGTCGCACTGAATAGGGTTATGTTCTCTAGGTAGGATTAAACCTTTGATGCCTGTTCTGTATCATGATTTGCTCTTCGTGCTTCGATTTGCAAATACAGCTGGATTGGTGTTCTATAATACATGACTCAAGTTACAAACTTTTTTCTCTCCTCAATTTTTACTATTTGCGCTCAGGGACAGCTTTACAGCTCGGGTTAAGGTTCCTGAAAGTTGACGACAAACTGTTCCGGTAATGTTACGCAGTCTCTCTTTTTTTTTTTTTTTGCCATTCATTTATCTCGACCAATTACAGCCACAGAGCGTTTCAGTGTTGTCCTCTGGCATCTCTTTTCTCAGCTTCGTGTTTCGGGCTGCCGCTTGCAATCTGGAGGGAGTAATAAAACGGCCGGTGACTTACGGCCGGGTCCTGGAGCGTGAGCGAGATGACAAATTGAAAGGATTAAATTAAGGGCCTCGAGGGGTCCCGTGTGGAGACCTTTAAATTATTTTAAGAATTCAATCAGGCTGATTCTATCAGAATGTCTGAGAGTGCAGATAAAAACACCAGGGTAAATTATACAAACAAGTAAATGCTGTCAGTGACACCGATATGATGCACGCCGTGGTTATTGAGTGTGCTATTCTCAGGAGGTGCTAGAAGAAGAGAGTTTTAAACACGTATGATCTGTGGAAAATGACTCTGAACATCTAATAAACACCTTGGTGAGCAGCTGAATGAGGGGACGCAATGGGCGAGAGTTCCTGCTGCGGGCGAACTTATCTGGGCAACCTGCAAATCAGCTACAACAAGGAAACGACAGCTCAGATTTGAAAATAGCTCATTTGGAATCATCTTAAAACATCTGATCATATGACCCTGTGAAACGTGTGTGTGTGTGTGTGTGTGTGTGTGTGTGTGTGTGTGAACTAAGCAAACTTATTCAAGATTTGATTTTTGAAAATGGGACAGTGCACCAATTTTGAATTTTTTATTTTTATTTTTACTTCCTGATCCCACCTATTCTCATAAAACATTGGTCCAAAATCTGTGTTGGCCAGCAGTGAGGTGTGTGACGGGAAGTTTGGATCATTTTAGTGACTCAGTTCTTCGAATCTTTTTTTGAGTAATTTAGTTAATTTGATCAGGAAATAAAATGTTACAATTTTAACAAACAGACCCCGACATGTCTACATACACACATTTAGGTTATAGTTCCAGTAATGAAAATATTACAACACAGCTAAAGACATATTATGATAAACAGAATGAGCAGCTCACCTCTCATACTGTATCTTCTGGTTCGATCCATTTGTTCTTTTTTCACGTGAGTCTCATAGATGCTATGTGAGAGGTTCTTCTCATGAGTCTTCTAGTCTGAATTGTTCGTTCTATTGAATCTATTGCACTGGATAGCGTTTATGGGAGTCACGTAACAAAAGAACGAAGGACTAGTACTAGAAGACTTAAAGGTAATGACTCATTTCTGTTTTCTATACATAACCTACGGAGGTTTTGAGATGCTTTGCTCAGAAAATGAACAAATCACTCTCCAAGACTACTCAATCAAAAAACAAACAAACAAAAAAAAAAACGGATCGGTCAAGAACGACCCTTCACTAGGTGTGTGTGCTGGTTGTGTGCAGGCTATGCCTCGGAACTGGCCGTAGCTTGCCAGATTATAATGTAATGTCTTAATGTCTTTGTTATCTGCTGTTTTTTTCCTCGAATGATTTTTTCAGCCTACCATCATTATTCATTTAAGCTATCTACAACTGTTAGCTACATGGGAGTTAGCTAGCATTAGCATAACGTATATTGTTATTAAAGTGATTAATTGACAAAGCATTGCCTTAACTCGCTCTCTGTGCCAGAGGTATTTAAATTGTAGGACTGCATGGGTGGTACAGGTAAAAACTGAAATAAAAAGCAGACGTATACACAACATATTTAAACAACTTGCTAGCCTTTATCTGTTTTACATACTGTAGGTACACTAGACTTTGCTTGGCCTTGTTCCCAATTATGCAAAAACCTTAAAAAATATATATTTTTAATAATAGTGATGTTAAAAGGCCATTGGATACAGAGCCCCTAAATTTCCCAAAAGTGTAATAATAAAAAAAAAAAACTTGTTCTCATGGCACCAGTGTTGAGGCATGCTAAGTTTTTGTATGACCACAACTGGGTAATTTGCATTTACATTGACACCTTAATAATTTAATGAAGTATATTTGGAACATAGTATTCCTTCATTATTTTATTTGAGCAGTTCATTTGCTTTGTGGTTAGAATGTGAGCTGTGCACACAGGATAATAACTTGTGCAAATAAGATCATAACTTATTCAAAAAAGATAATAACTTGTGCATACAAAAAGAAAAAAACAACAACCACACACCTTTTTAGACTTTTGCATCTTCGTAGTTGGATATTTACGCTAGTGTTGTAACTAAATTTGACACTTTCTGGAAGTCCTGCCTTCCCCTCACTTTTGCTCTAATTGTTGTTGGGGTGTTTAAGCACAGTGTTTTTTTCTTTTGTTTTTTTTTTTTGCTCATGGTAGGTGGACTTGCTATTGGATTCGGACTTGCTGATCTGTTTCAGATCATTGTCCTGTTGTGCAACCCTAGTGCGCTTGAGGACACAAATTGATGGCCGGACATTCTCCTTCAGGATTTTCTGGGAGAGTGCAAAATTCATTGTTCCAGCAATTATTGCAGCTCCATAATTGTACCACCACCATGTTCACACTACTGTACCACCACCATGTTTCTTTCTTGGCATGATGCTTTATAACAGGATGCACACCTTCCAAAGAGTTCAACTTGTGTCTCATCAATCCATAGAATCTTTTTTGACAACTGTGAGGTGAGCCTTTGTGTACTTGTTGGTCAGCAGTGGCTTTTTCTGTACCTCGGAACTCTCCCATAGATACCATCTCTCCCAGTCTCTTTCTTATTGTTGAATCATGAACACTGACCTTAACTGAGGCAAGTGAGGCCTGAATTTCTTTAGATGTTCGGGTCAGAGGTAGCTCAGTGGTTAATGCATTGGACTATGGTTCAGAAGGTACCAGGTTAAAATCCCACAACCACAAAGTTGCCACTGTTGGGCCCTTGAGCAAGGCTCTGTATAAGTGTGTCTACCAAACGCCTAAATATTGTTCTGGGTTCTTTTAGGAGCTCCTGGATGAGCTGCCTTTATGCTCTTGGAATAATTTTGGTAGTCTGGCAACACCTGGAAAGCTTCACCACTGTTCCAAGTTTTCTCCACTTGTGGATAATGGCTCTCACTGTGGCTCGCTGGAGTCCCAGAGCCTTCGAAATGGCCTGGTAACCCTTTCCGGGTAGCTTACCTTACTAACCACACTAAACACCTTCGGGTATTGAACTGGTATGCTAACTCACCAAACCTCACTAAATCTCTTTTGGATGAATGATCACAAATCCATGCAGCTACACTCCAACAACCAGTGGAAAGCCTTCCCAGACGAGTGTCTGTCATCTAACAGCAAAAGGGAAGTAATCTGGAATGGGATGCCCAAAAAGCACAGGTGGGTTTGATTGTCAGGTGTCCACAGACTTTGGGCCATATAGTTTATCTGGCCTGATAGTGTATTCCCAACAGTCTAAAATGAAGTAAAGTTAAAATGGGCATGTCACTAAAAAGGAGAAAAACACTCTGGCCTGACAAACAAACAAACAAACATAAAAATATAACATATTTCTACTTTTTATCATGTTCTTCATATTTTCCTAATTATTTTCTACTTGTATGAAGTAAACATAATTGAATCCTGCACTCCCTATGGATCCGGTTACAACATCAAATAGATGCGAGGGACAACTGTTATGTATGAAAAAGGAATAATAATAATAATAATATTAATAATAATAAAAAAACAAATGCAAGCTGACTCTTATGCAAAAAAATGTTTATTAAAGCTAGAGGAAATCATACAGAGACAGTGTAGGAATGAGTACTTGCAAATCCAAAATTAAAAACATTAACACAAATTATAGATAAGGATTTCTAATTGATTCACTTTTCGCAGAATTAATAATAATTCATAATAATCCGTTCTCCTGTTACGTCTCTCCAATCACACCAGTAAGACTCCTTACGAAATACAAAGTGTAAGAAAATCCAAGACTTTTAAGCCCTTGTAAATTTATGGTCCATTGTAGAAATACCTGACAAACCTATCTGAGGCCACCCTGAGCAACACGCTACTGTATATTTTACCCCTTATGGTTAATTCCATGCTTAATATTTTACATCCTTAAAATCCCTTGTTTTTTTTGTTCCTCACTAGTAAAGCAAAACAATAAGAAAAAAAAGAGAAAGAAACAGTAAAAGCCTGTAAGCAGTACTACATTTTAGCGAAAAAGCGCAAAAAAGAAACAAGAGCACGCGTGTCTAAGTTAAACAAAAAAACAAAAAACACACACAACCCCCTCTCTGCGTCGTAACACCTTAAGAGCCGGATGATGAAACTGACCAGAAAAAGCACAGAGAGGTGCAGAGTGGAAAACTTATTGCTTAATTCAAATATTTCCTGAAGAGTAAAAACAAAACAAAACAAAAAAAGTTACAGTCTGCATATTATTTTATTTAAAGTGTCAATGCAATAATAAAAAGGAAATTGCATATTGTTATTATTCTTGTACAAAGCTAAAAAGCAAGTAAATCCTATCACTAGAAGTGTTTTTTCTTCTTCTTCGCTATTTAGGTCTAATTTATATGTTTCACAAGTTGACAATAATAGAAATAATGCTCATATTCCTGTTTAAAAGAGCATACAAAAAAGTCGTTCTATTTTATTTATATATTTTTAAACTATGCTGGTTATAATAATTGTAGATTTATTTATTATAACACCTTTTTAACCTGCATTTGATTGTCACACCATAACCGATTTCATTTCAGTGTTTCTAATCATATCTACCGTATTAAGAAAAAAAAGGCACTTTATACTGCCCTAGATTTATTAAAAATTTTTTTTAATAAAGATACCAAAATTATGGTGGCAATGAAGAGCAAAACACAAACACGCGCACAAAGAAAAAATGAAAGCGTTAATAAGAAATAAACAAAGAAAGAAAGAAACACCTTAAATACAAAACAGAAAAACATCACAAAAACATAACGTGCAATTTTACACTTCTGGACTGGAAATTTAGTTTTTTCGTGTTTCCCTTTTGTTTCTCTGTTTCGCATTTAAGGAGCGAATTCGGTTTGTTTTTGTACAGAATGTGTATTTCTTTTGTGTGTTTTCTCTTGTTCAGTTTCAGCCCTGAAAATTTTTGTTTTCTTATGTTTGTGTGTGTGTGTGCTTTGTTCTTCAGTGCCACCGTACAAAATGCACTACAGCTACATAGCATTAAATGCCTTATTTCATGATAAATACGTTTAATAATTGTGCTAAGTGGAAAGCAGTCTGCTGAACAGGAGGAAGCAGCGATGCACTGCAGCATCTCTCAGACTTTGGTTATATAGGTTTGGGTTCACAGTCCTATTCCTTATAATAAACTTCTCTATGAACTGCATAAGTATGTAAATACATACACACGTCGTCAAAGAATGTAAACGTCGCTCCGGTAGAGTCTTGCAGATTTTATTTTATTTCTTTTACAGAATTTCGAGAAATAATGTCAAATCCTGTTTGGAGTTGTATTTGTCTCATCGCGCGCCGACACCTGTGTAACATCTGCACAGCTACCATTCGAATTCCCCTCCTGGAATACTACTAGAGCTTTAATAACTTGTACACATTTTCATATTATTATTATTATTATTATTATTGTTATTCACCCCAATAATAATAACCCGAAAAGCCCTTTAATATAGTTATAAGGCCGTAGGAATATATACGAGCATTTTTTTTTTAACCTTAGTTTGTGTGTGTGTTTATGTTTGTGTGTGTGTTTGTGTGTGTTTATGTGTGTGTGTGTGTGTGTGTGTGTGTGTGCATACATATATATGTTTGGCCCCACATGTTTACATACTGCGGTACAACATGAATATAATATGAATGACGACAGCAAGGCCACTGATTATCAGAATCTCCTAATGAATAAGAGGATTGCGGTGCCGTTTTTTAATGCCTGAGGACGAAGCACATGTACTCACGTTATTCAGAACACGAATACGCTAAAGCTCATCATCGACTGACCGAGCTGGGTTTTCAGACTGGAATAACTCTACCAGGACACACAGCTGTGTGATCCCTTCAATACTATTGACCTACTACGCACTCGTCCCGGTCACATTTCTCTCTCTGACCACTGGCCATGAGGAGGATACGCAAAGAACAGAGAGATGACTGTAATAATTCATCACGTACAATTCATCATGCATCAAAACTAGTATCATGTATTCCTTTGGATCACTTATGGTACCTTTAACATTTCAATCAATTCGTTTTTTTTATTTTTTATTAGTAGTATTAGTTTTTTTATATATATAGTATATGTTAGATAAGATGTAAAGATAAAATGCGTCTTCTTTTTTTTTCTTCTTTTGCTTGGCGTGCACATTGTGATCATTATGAACTGCATATTTGTCTAAGTGTGTATAAGCGTGAGGATATTCCTAATGCATCAGTATTGTATCATACGGGTTTGGAGTAAATGAGTGTGTGCACGTGGGTGTGTGTGTGTGTGTGTGTGTGTGTGTGTGTGTGTGTGTGTGTGTGTGTGTGTGTGTAAGAACAGGATAGACTCAGAGGTCGGTGGTGGCCTTGGCGGTAAGAGCCTGGATGCGGCCGGTGTTGCAGTTCTTGCAGAGAACGTGACCGTCCAGGGGGTAACAGCCCTGATTATCACCCTCAGAGAGCAGACAGCCACAGTCCTGCAGAAAAAACACACACACACACACACACACACACACACACACACACACACGTTTGCCTTATTATACTTAAGTATTATCCGCAGCCTAATTTATGCTTTGTATATATAATATATATATATATATATATATATATATATACACACACACACCCACACACACACACACCCACCTCGCAGCGGTAACACTGCACATGGAAATCCCGGTCCAGGGCCACAATGCGCACCGTCTCCTCCTGGCCAGGAGCCGGCATTATGGCCTCTTTACACACAGAGCAACGAGGAGCAAACTTCCTGCAGGGGGACACAGACAAAACCAAATTCAGCACAGACACACACATCAGGATCCTACAGTATTTTTATGATCGTAATGAAAAGTATAAAAATAACAGGAGGTGGAGTGTAAGTGCGGTTGAGGCCGACAAATAAACTGTATTTGCTTAGAAATATATTTGGAGTGACAGACAGTACTATATAATTAAAATATTTTTGAGAAGGATATAAACAGCTACCTGGTGAAACATAAAAGAAATAAGCGTTTCCTTTTTTTTTTGTTGCACACTCCAGAACAATAAATGTTTTTGCTCTGTAAATAAGTTTAAATTAAATATTATATTGATTAGATATACTCTGAAATATTGCTGATATTCGTCCTATATCATGAGATGTTGTTTTCTATTTGTTAAGTACATACAGTAATAATTCAGTTACGTACAGTACTCCATGGTCAGGTCCATACATTATGGAACAAAGCTGATTTTTTTGCCGTTTTCCCTCTGTACATCACCACACTGAATTTGAAAGCTATCAAATCCGAGCCTAAAATCCAGAACCACGTGAAAGCCATTTATCTGCTTGATTAGAGTAACGAGAGAGCAGGCCACACCTGGCCATGCAACTGTTTGTCAGCCATTTGTTCCATTATTTATGGGTGTGTATTAAAATGGCTCCAAAGTTAATGGCACACTTTTTGTCAAACCGCTTGAATTCGAGCTGAAAGTCGTGACTTCGTTCACATCGTGTGTGTTTCATTTCCAGAGGTGGGTAATAATGAGTTACATTTACTTCAGTGACTTTTTGAAAATAAAAGTACTTCTAGGAGTAGTTTTACCGCAGCATACGTTTTAATTATACTTGAGTAGATTTGTGAAGAAGAACCGCTACTCTTACTCTGCTACATTCGGCTCCACTCGACTCGTTACTTTTCTTACCGTTTATTCGACACATGCCGCCGGCACTTTTCACCAATCAGAGGCAGCAACAATAGTCACATGACTCCATTTAATCAAAGCCGCGGTAACAATAACCACATGTACGTAGTCACATGACCAAACCCAAAACGGAAGCATTGCGGGAAAAAAAAAATCTTCAGCCGGCATCCCTGGCATCATAAAATCATGTTTTGCTTGCAAAAGAACAGCTTTGTAAAGTACTGCGGTGTCTCCTCTATCTGCCAACACAGACAAACACTTATAAAAACTCGACTTCTACCCCAAAGAAACATGCCGCAGTAAGTTTAAGCTGTTTCAATGAATGATGTAATGTTGGCATACATAATTATTATAATTATACTATACTATACTACACTATACTATACTACACTGTATCTCAGCACTATACTATACTACACTGTACTATACTATACTATACTACACTACACTGTACTATACTATACACACAGTATATTACGGTTGAAACAGTTACTCAGTACTTGAATACTTTTTTACTTTTTTACTCTTACTTGAGTAAATCTTTTGGCTACTCTCCCCAGTTCATTTTAAATTCAAGTACGGAGGTGTACAGGACCCGGACACCAAGAAAGGTATCTTTGTTCCTTAATTTATAGGACTGAGTGTTAATGTGTTTAGCAGCAAAAGTAAGGATTAATGTCAAATGAAACAGATGGGACTGTTAATGCAGTTTAAGTGGCCTGGAACACAACACGGCAGCGAGCAACCTCAAATATTACGGCCGTTTCTAACCATAAAAATACAGTAGCAACTGGGACGAAAATAACCTAAACACGCAGTTTGTTAACGCTGTACCACTAAACTGCCGCTGCACACACAATGCAGCTGTATTAATATTTGCACTGGTGCTTTAACTGATCAGAAAGACGGAATTACTGTACTGTACTTCCAGCGAATTTCCTTCACATGGTCTAGCATTATATTGGAGAGCGATACCTCAAACACTTTCTGATCTCACCACTCATTTAGCTCGGGGCTTTCCTCTTTCTGCAGAACCAGGTGATCTGAATTCAAACAAATGTCTGTGGCTTGTAATTCTTCTCACTATTTCAGCCACTGGTTTGAATAGCTTTCTGTCTTGTGCATTCAGGGGAAACGTACAGAGGGAACAGAGATGAGAGCAGACGATGCCGGTGAGGATGTGAAGACAAAACCTGACTTTTTAGTCCAGACAGGTGATGGAACTTCTTTACTGATCTGGTAGGAAGTGGAGTGTGTGGTGGCTGGGAGGAACCACAAGAAACACCCAGCCGTTCCTCGACACAAAGGCATTTCTGTTCACACACCTAACGGCTTCTGTGCGAAACCTTTCAGTTCCTCAACAGGTAACTTTTTCCTCTACTGCATAAAAATTAGTTTCTCGTTTCCTTTATACCTCAATTGTCTCTTTTAAGGAACACTGTGCTGCTTTACACTGGACAATATGAGACCTTCACTTTCTGACCTGACCGCCTCGTTTATTGTATGCAATCGAGACAGATGTACTGATTGTGTGGAAAAAAAGCACCACAGCATGTTATGCACTAAGAGAACATTTCTGCTTTTTAGTAAAAGCATTTTGCACATGAAAAAATGTGTGTGCGTGTGTGTGTGTGTGTGTGTGTATTAATGTTACTTGTGGAAGTCCTCGATGCAGTGGATGTGGTTGGAGGCATCCACAGTGAAAGGGATGCCATCCAGGCTCCGGTGACACACCACGCAGGTAAAGCAGTGCGGGTGGTAAGCTTTTCCCGTCGCCCGCAGAATCCGCTCCATGATGGGCTTACTGCAGATGTTACAGGTCTCCAAGGTGTTCTGAAAAATCACACAAACACTAATATTCAGTTTTATAAGTGAACCTAAAAGTAGATGTTTTCCTTTACATTAGTACATTAATAAATTGCTAAGATCCACACAAAAATCCTAAATATGGATCTTTCATGGAAAACCAAGCACTGTGGACAGGAGGCCGTCGTCCACAAACAGCAGTTTCAACCCTGAGAACTTACTGAAGGTTAGCATGAGAGCTACAGCAATGCATGAAAGCAAAAAGCAACCTACTGATATGATCAGCAATGGAGTAGAACAGAAGAATGATTTTATCATGTACAGTAAATAAAGTGCGTGTATTAAAAATTATTATTATTATTATTATTATTATTACACAAAGATTCAAGATTCAAATAACTTTAATGATCGCAGAGGGAAATTGCTTATTCTTGGTTACAGTTGCTCACGGTTTTTATCCAATAGAAAGGAAAGAGTAATAAATAGGGAACAAAATAATAAATAATAAATAAATAAATAAAAAGAATTATTATTAGTAGTAGCAGTAACAGAAGTAATAGTAGAACTAGTGTTGATACTACTACTACTACTAATAATAATTTTAACAATTATAAATATAAAGAATATTCCAAATCATGGTGATAATAATAATTATTCATATTATTGTTGATGATTATAATCATCGTTAATAATCGTTAATAATCAGCATACAATATTATTATTATATATTGCATTTAAAATATCAATAATAACACTAATTAATAAACTACTACTTCTACTACTAATTAAAGTTAGAATGTATGTATGCTTTATTTTTTTAAACAAAAACATTAAACAAAAGAATTTATTCTAAAGCATATTAATATAGCTCAATTCTATATTTAATTAGTTATTTATATTGTATTTAGATATTATATTCATAATACTTATAGTATATTTAATAAATTTTAAAGCATGAGTTACCAAAAGAAAATCCATAAAACATATATTTGTTATTGATTAATTGCTTTATCCTGGAAGATGCATAAAATGAACAGTTAAACTGTGCCATGTCTCTCTTTTTTTTTTAAAAACGTGTATAAAGTTTATATATAAGCTTTATTTATGTGCTTCTTAAATATCTTGTAGTTCGATCCATCCATCCATACTGTATATCTATCTATCTTATTTTCAGCACACTCAGAAAAAGAAAAGAAAGAAGAGAAAAGCATCAGGAGACATCAGGAATTTTGATGGTGGAACAGCCTTCAGTGGCCAGGATCCATGGGAACAAAACTGACTGTTCTCTCTGTATAAGAATGACAGTATACTCTTTCTCTCTCTCTCCTTTATTGGTCCAGCATGTTTGTCTGGAAGCTCACATATGCAGAAGACTGTGGCTAGCACTTTCCTCTGTGCAGCAGTTTGAAAAGATGTGCTTACTGTAGGTGGCGCTAT
Organism: Clarias magur; assembly: GCA_013621035.1. NCBI lineage: Eukaryota > Metazoa > Chordata > Actinopteri > Siluriformes > Clariidae > Clarias > Clarias magur. The sequence continues at coordinate 123,316 of QNUK01000442.1, read as the reverse complement.
GTCGGAGGAAGCGCACGGTACAGTTCACCCTCCCCTCTCTGGCTGCTGTTGCAGAGGAAGGTATGTTTTATGATGCTGGGGTTTTCTAAAACTTTACATTCTTATAATTAAAAAAAAAAAAAGAAAAAAAGTTCCTTGTGGGTTCTAAGTTTAATGGTTTTAGGTTTCCACTGGAAACAATTTGTGAAAGTAAAATCCGGTCCAAAATCTTTTATACTGCACCAGAGGGATAAGCAGAAGTTTACATGCTGTATCAGGAAAAAGTTCTCCCATCATCTGAAGTAAATGTAATAATCAGGAGTTACAGCAGGCCAGCTGAGCGAAGTGCTCAGGGGGGGCTGAACTGCTGCAGGAGACATCAGACCTAAAAACCATTCAGAGCAAATCATAAAAAATGGAAAAAATAAAAAAACATCACAAACAAGTCTTTGTAGTCAGTGTGGAATGCAGTTTATGCAATAAACTAATCTCCAGTACATCACGCGCCCTGACTTGCTTTCTAGGTAAGGACACAATCTGTCACAATCCAGCACAGCGACAGCTATTTAAGCCCTAATGCTGGGGAAAAGTGAACTCGGGAAGGATCTGACGATAAAGTCCGCTGGTGAGTATGAGGCAGAACATTAGGGGTGCGGTCCTCTCGTAAACAATTAGATGAAATACAGAACACATGGATTTGACTGTTTTTTTCTGTCAGTGGCATGCAGAACGGACGCCACGGTCCTAACTCCTTCGGTGGAGATCAACTTCTCACGTACTTTGAAATGTCTCCGAGAGGCTGATATGGAGTACATCTCATAAATGAAGGCAGGAACGGCAGCCAGTCTGATTAGCTGCTCTCTCAGTCGTAAACAACGTAATCTTTCACTCCCCCCCCACCTTCCACTGGAGGCAGGACGGTAAATATGTCGACTTTCTGATGACTGTGGCCTTTTCCTCGGCCATGAGCGCCGGGCACCGTGCCCGATCATGACTTCTCTTTTCCTCTGCATCACTCTTATTATCGCCCAGCTCGTTCTGCAGATTTGTTACGGCCATATTTAATGCACAACAATCCATTTCCTTTCGCCCAGCCTCACAATTACAGCAAACAATGACAAATCATTAGAGGATTATCAATTACAGTCACCTCGCTCTCTGAGAAATTTGTGTGTGTGTGTGTGTGTGTGTGTGTGTTTGAGATTCCTGGATCTCTCGCTTCTAGGTTGAGTGGTCTTGCTGATTCTGCACTGGCGCACAGCCAGGAAACGGCACTTGCTCGCTTTGGCACGGTCCAAATAACACCGCCGGTGTGTGTGTGTGTGTGTGTGTGTGTGTGTGGACACGTGGCATAGCCGAGCTTCATCGTGTTCATGGTCGGTGCTATCCCGAATCAGAGCTGCAATTCGTCATACACTCAGATGCTAGAGACTAATTCTCTTTTGGATATTCCCTAAACTAGAGAAGGAATCAAGCCATGATGTCTGTGCGTTCAGACTTTGTCCGGTGAACTTTAAAAGCTTGCTCTCAAAGGAGTGGGAGCTAGAACGTTGCTATAAAAAAAAAAAAATGGGTTCAGGTCCTGTGATCAAGGCTTAGTTTCTCTCCTTCCTTCCAATTGTGTAATATAAATCAACAATGTTGTTCCATAGCAACTCCTGTGTATCAACAGTGTATGTATCCCACAGATCCTGGAAAAGGAATAAAGCCTTTAATAAGACGTCTGCTCTGAGGCCATGAGGCAATGCTTCAACTCCAGAGAGACAGACAGAGAGAGAGAGAGGTGTGCTCCCAATTTCAAATGCTTAAACATATAACAGATTCACCTCAACCATTTCTCCAGTCTTTATGAGCGGTGCTACAAGTCTGTACACACACACGTACACACACACTAACATTTACTTGTCAATCATTCAGCAACTCCAAACAGATGTTTCCGACACCAGCCTTGCTCAACTGTCTTCTGCTGAAGTGTTTATCCATGACTTCAAAGCAGTTCAGCTTTACACACTGCGGATTTACTAACCGGCAATAACTTTCAAGTACGGTTTAAGAAAAATCCCCATAAAGTATTTCCAACAGAAAGGCTGGAGCGGACCACGAGGACTGCCACCGCCACTAGAGGGCACTAGCTATCTGTGCCACTGAAATGTGATGTACTGCCTGAATGATGTACTATTTTTTTCTTTTCTTCTGACTCATATTTCTCTAAGTGTTTACCCAGAAGGCTAAACAAATGTCTATGAGGTAAAGTGAATTTAGGTCAGAGAGCGTCTCGCTGAACCGAGGGCCAAGCGGAGTGTGTCGGAGTCAATTGTGGCCTCTCGTCTCCCACGCCGCGTTTTCAATTTTCTGCCAAAGTGTTTGGTCTTTCTCCGTTTCTCTTTCTGTCTCTCGGGCACTTGAGCCATGCAACTCTAAACACGGTGCTTCATACGGGAGCTCTTTTCCTTAACCAGGAGCTGAGACGCTTGTGTTTTTTACCCAGGAGACAGAAGTCTTGGGTTATTCTTGCCAACCTGAATGACTTCGTTCTTTTTTTTCATCATGAGACTTATGTTTCAACACGATTACTTTATCTACTGGAGATTATCTCAGTTAAATATATAGGCATAAATGGTGGGAGAAAAAGGGGATATCTGCCTGAGACGGTGTGAACTATAAGACTGAAATTTATAAAGGAATTTGTTTACCCTTTCAAATATGTGCACGAGCATGTGAAGCGGTACACTCCATGTGTACTCAAGCACAGTACTTGCTGAATGTCTCCTTTGATAGAATCAACTATCTGCTTCACTATTCACTGAACATTTTTGCCATTAGACTATCGTGTCAAGATGTGAAGTGTCCTAATGCATTCATCCTCTATACCGCTTTATCCTGTATTCAGGGTTGCAGGGGGCCTGGAGCCGATCCCGGGAGACCTGAGGCACGAGGCAGGGATCACCCTGGACAGGGTGCCAATAAATTGCACAGCACTCATGCACACATGTACACAACACACGCTCATTCACACACTACAGACGGTTTAGGGACCTCCATTAACCTAGGTCATGGGGGGAAACACACCAAGCACAGGGAGAACATGCAAACTTCATGTAGACAGACCCGAGGTGGGAATTGAACCCTAAAAGTGGATTATTTTCCAACAGCAGCATGCCCCAAAGTGGGATATTAGTCACCGTATATGACAGGGATATGCCAATGATGACAATATTATTTATGAAAGAATGGCATGGAACGGTGGAGTAGTGGTTAGCAAAGTGGTCTCAACCTCCAGGGTAGAGGGTTCGATTCCTGCCACAGGGCTGTTTGTTTGCGTGGCATGTTTTCACCATGGTTGATGGGTTTCCTCACAGCGCTCTGATATCATTGCACAATCCAAAGAAATGCTAATTTTCTTGCCGTTTCCGAACAGCCCGTAGTGTGTGAATGAGTAGGTGTGTGCATGTGTGCCCTGCTAAGGACTGGCACACCATCCAGGGTGTATCCCGCCTCATGCTTTCTGGGATAGGCTCAAGACTTCCCATCACCCTATACAGGATACTTTAAAGAATTAAAGGTGCGCACTTTGTATTTTTTTTTCATTCACTTACACTGACTTTCCAGCGAGAAAAGTTATTCCCTGTTATCTCTTGCATTCATTTTGTTTGAGCTTAATAATACAAAAAAAAAAGCCGCTTGTCATGTCCTAATGAACACCAACCTGGGAATACATAAAGTTATAAAATCTCTATATGCCAAAATCGGTTAAATAAACTAAGATCTTGTCACAGGAAAAACTCACATCAACAAGTAGATGTTTAAAACCTATTTCAGTGTCGTGCCAATCATGTGCAAGCTGTTACCACAGAAACAATAACACAGGTAGATCAGGACACGCACGTTTATATAAGCCTATGTAGCTGTACTAATATTAGAGCTGATGTTATTTGAGATAAATAATCACCAAATCTTCTGAGCAAGCAGAATTCTGCGTATGCTTCATACTGTAGCGCTGCGGTATAAAATAAAGTCTGATCCCTTTAACCACTGCTGAAACGTTCGAACAAAAGACGGCGTGTAGACGCTCCTCTCGCAAACTGGGGCGGCGATGAACGTACGTAAATGCAAAAGAAAAGACAGAGGGTGAAAAACTGAGTCTGGGTTAAAAGCTGAACTCTACTCAGGAGATCAGGCGTGCTGTGACCTCCTCATAGTCTCCTGAGGGTTGCTCCTGATTCCTTCCTCTGGGAGGTTTTCTTTCCTAACGCCAGCTTCAATTGAAACGTAAAAATCTACATCCAGTTTCTTCTACACCCGGTAAAGCCGCTTTGTGACGACGCCTATTGTGAGACGCGCTATACAATTAAATCTAAATTGAACCGAACCCTCGGAGAGGATGTGAATGGTAAGAGACGACAGGAGCCGGCTTTCAGGACTGGAGAGAGAGAGAGAGAGAGAGAGACCAGGCTTTCACTCAGAATGATGCATTAGTTATAAGAGCTGCTTAGTTCGCCTCACTGTTCTCAGATGAATGACTTGTACGAACGTTCCTTTGACTTTTTAGTCTTAACGTGCAATCAGAAAGTCGTGGCACTGTGACCCGAACATGCCGGATACCCACTGTGATCTGCAGGTCACATCGACTTCAAGCTGGAACGCTGTTAATGTTAATAACTAGAGCCAAGATGTTTGTATATGCATAAACCGTATATATTGTGTTTGTTTATTTATTTACTTTTATTGCATTATGTAAGAACTCATGACAAGAGAGAATCATATCCAGATGCTTAAATCTCATTTCATCAGCTCATTTTTCGCCGTTCATCCACCTATAAGTGTCATTTCTTTCCTTCCCTTTCCATTCCCATTTTCCCATTTATTTCCGATCCTTTCCCTATCTCGATTTCGTTTCCTTAAAAACAACAGAGCGACACAATTTGACTCCTCTGTGCAAAAGTCCCTGGATCTTCCTCCTATTACAGAGCCAAGCTGATACACACACACACACACACATACACAAGTTCTCTCCCTGACTTTTAGTGACACTCCAGGGTCAAACAAGGTTCAGGCATGTTTCAGTGCCAAAGATATGAAAAAAAAAAAAAATAGAGACAGCGAGAATAAGGCAGAAGAATACACTTAGACTACAGAATGAGGACAACACCAAAAAAAGGCCCATACAGTACACCTCATATAGAATGCAATTATTGCAGTTACACCCACTAAAACTATGCAACCTGTGCTCCAAGCACAACACCCTCCCACACACACACACACACACACACACACACACACACAGAGACACGCCAGGTTTCCTGCAGCCTGCTGATTGGTTTTGCAACCCAAGTGCTTCTTCTAATTGTGCCTCTCCTTTGAGGAATGCCAGTGAGTTAATCACGTCTGAATATACAGAACTCAATTAGAAGCTATGCAAGCTAATGTAGACAGATATGAATATTTCATAACGAGAGAAGGCGGAAAGCCTGGAACATAGGCGCAGCCTGCGCGCGCCTGACATGGAGCAAAATGAAGAGGGTGGGCACAACTGCCTGTTTAGCGAGGCTGAGGTTTAAGAGCCGTGCCAGAATCGAGGCCATATGGAGGCACGGTGCCAGAATCGAGCGTTGGGGTGCGTGCGTGATGACTAACTGTATATCCGCGAGGCGGTGTCGGATAGCAAGCAGTGTCAAATCAATTAATAAAGTGTGGGACCACAAAAAAAAAAAAAAAAAAAAATCTCTCACTTTAACTTGAGCAGAATGTAAATTGGAACTGTAATGTGAAAATGTTGATAAAAGGGAGCCACTGATCAACCGTGAGCGGGAACCAGGTGAATGAATGCAGTGCTTCGTTTGCAAAATACAGTACGAGGTGCGGGAAAACCCAAGATAGAGGTGATCCAGAGGAAAACTTCCCAGAACATACAGTACTGGATAGGCAAGTGATGTTCTAATGCTTTACAAAATACAGTAGTGTTGAAACAAAAAGTGGTAGATACAGTAGAGGTTAACAACCATAATACAGGGAGGACGGGAACGCATTTCCTGTGTGTTACTCTTCACACTCATATTGTGTCGGACAACAGACACGTACAGTACGTTAAAAAGTTGCACAATATGAATATTACAACATAAATATACTAATCACTAGAGATGGAACATGCGAAATAAAATCGATTCATGTTGATACCAAAACATTTTTTAAAAATTTATTATTATTATTTACATACTGTATAGTACTGAGGTGGCACGGTGGTGTAGTGGTTAGCACCGTCGACTTGCACCTCCAGGGTCTGGGTTTGATTCCCGTCTCTGGTGGGTTTCGTCCGGGTTCTCCGGTTTCCTCCAATAGTCCAAAGACATGTAGGTTAGGTTAATTGGCGTTCCCAAATTGGCCGTAGTGTGTGAATGAGTGTAGTGTGTGTGCCCTGAGATTGGCTGTAGCCCGCCTCATGCTCTAAGTCTCCTGGGATAGGCTCCAGGCCCCCCATGACCCTGAATACAGGATTAAGTGGTAATTATAATGAGTGAGTGAGTGAGTGAGTGTATAGTACTGAATAAAATGGAAAGGTTGCGCAAGGAAGGGCATCCGGCGTAAAAACTGTCTTGATGGGAACAGCTTATAGACTAAGAACAACAAAAAGTGAAAAAAAAAAAAAAAAGTCTTGAGTGACCCCTCTTTTATTATTTTATTGCATTTTCTTAAATTTTCAAATTAAAGAAATGGAGTCAAATGTTTTACTGTAACAGACTCCAAAGTGTCTAAAGATGCAATAAAAAAAAAAATTGGTTGTTTTACATATGTAACAACCTCAGCAGCGACCTCATTTCCCCTCTCGTCTGTCCCAACGGCTCAGCATTCAGCATCACCAGGATACTAATCACCGGCCTGATCATCTGTCATCATCTGCACCTGTTTCTCACTGGATCATGACTTAACTTAGATGTATTTTTTTTATTCATTTGAAACTGCTCAGGTACAGGGACTGGACTGAACGTCAGAGACAAAAAAATGAGGGCCAAACAGTCCTTCAGAAAGCCTGGAGAACTTTTCCTCAAGACTACATTAAAAATGAATGAAAGTCTGGAGAAATGAGGGGGCTCAAAACTTTTGCCCATTACTGTATGTTTACAGTACATTTGCATTGCAGTCCCTCTGTAATCCTACAGACGGTGTACTCACACAGCAATTATTCAAAGGCTTCTATAACCTAGCCAAGCAATTCACAGGCCTCTTTAAGTGTTGCAATTTTCTTTTATCTTCAGTCATGTCATTTAGAAATCCCAAACCGTGCATACTTTACTTTACACAAACACAGACAAACGAGGAGAAGTCTTTTCTCAAGTGAAGGATTTTCAACGGCCATGCATTTCCATCAGCGTCCTAAACAGACGCTTGATTCTGCAGTGGGCATCCTGCCTGACAGCACCATGCTGTAGAAGAAGCCCATCACCATCACCGCTCCATATGACTGTAGATGGCAACATGCCTGCTGCTACGAGCGTCACCGCGATAGAGAAATGTTTGCACACAGCTTGGCATCACGCCAACACGTTTTCTTGGGGTGTACAGGGATTTCCCTAGACACATGGCTACTGTATCTTGTCGCTGTATCGATAATTAAGATTTCTAGGCACGCTAGTATCCTCTGGTGTCCTTCCAGATCCAGAAATAGCTTCCAAGCTTTTCTCATGACTTCTCGGTAAACAGGAGGCGAAAAATATCGCGAGCTTATAATAACTTTTTCTCTCCGGGTCTTCTCAGGAAAAACGAACGCCGTGACAAACAGTACAGTAGAAGCTACGTGAATGAGATCTTGCTTCAAGACCAACACAAAAGAACTCACTCTGCAGAACTTCCGCTTCTACGTTCTAAGTTCTACGTCTCCTTCTAGCGAAAGCCCAGACCTCCAGCACAATAAGAAATAATTGCAGATGTTTTTTTTTTCCCCCTCTCTTTCTTCTTCTTCTTTTTTTTTTTTGGGAAGATTGATGGGTCATAAATCACTGCACACCTTGGTCTGGTAAATTGCTAGACGACATCGTTGACGGATGGAATTTTTAAACGTCACGAAAAGTCTCGGTTGTACAAAGACTGAAGAGATAAAACATGCAATTAAGTCTGCACGCCAGCATATTACCTCTGTAATCTGTTTAACCTTAGTGACCTGCATATTTCTTCGGCAAAAAGGAGATACTGAAATTACTAGTCATGAAAGTAAATCAGGCATATCTTTCGACAAAACGACACAAAAGCTTCGAGTCAAATTATTCCTCTTAGCAACGTCCAATCTCGCAGCGGAGGCCACATTTCTCTCCTCATTATCCGTCGGAGCGAATTAAATGGACGGACCTGAATACTTATCTCAGCCGGTCTCCGTTGCGGAAGGGAAAAAAAAAAAGTTGTCCGGATCACAGTGTAAAAAGAGCTCAGACTAACAACCAGAAATTATGATGTCCAATTAATCCAGAGCGCAAGGTAGTAAAGTGCTCTGACGGACGTAACATGACACCTAGCTCACCTAATTAACCTCGGTGCTATGGATCCGCTGGTTTTTGAAGCTTATCGGTTCTCCAGTATGGGGAAGGCGCCGACAGGATTCACGCAGAGAAACTGATCATTAATAGGAGAGGAACAGGGAAGAGAATGGCTTGTACTTCACGGCTAAAAGCGCGAACATTTAAGGCTCGCGCGTGCGGGTCACAATCTGATTGCTTTAACGAGAATACTTCAATCGAGCAGTCGTAACAAGGTCAATTGCAAGCTCTTGGAATACCATCTTCTTCAAAGTGGCAATTCTTCAAACTGCTCTCATTTTCAGCGCATCCCATGGCACTCTCTCGGCGCTCCGGGCTACTCTGCCGTGCGCACCTCGCAGCTTAGTAGCCGGATGACTCATGTCTCAGCATGCGCGACTATTTTTACACGGAAATTCGATTGTTCTGCCATGAGCTGACATCTTGGCCTCTTGTTAGCATCTTTGGAACTGTCTAGATTCTGTTCTCGTGGAGGAGGAACAGGACAGAGAGGCCGAAGAGATGATAAACAGATAACAGTTTGTGACCGAGGGACGACCTGCGGAGAAGTTGTCCGCTCCCAGCGAGGGGGGCGGGGCGGGGGGGATCGTCGTGTTTCTAAATATTTATGTATACGAGTAAACATGTGTCAGGGATGATCTTTCGCTGGTAAATTCGCTCGGAGCAAAGTGCTAGTCTCTGACACACTTTTTCCACTAGTTATTCCCTCGCCGGAGTCCTGATCTAATCTAATGTGCACCGTTGTGCCAGCCCACTCCGCGGGACACGCAAACTCAACCGCAGCTGGATTTCCATGGAATATAAATATTGCGCGTGGTACTTAACGAATCATTACCGATACAATTCGTCAGGCTAATGTTTTTTTTCTTTTCTTTTGTCCTTTATATAATATTTTTTTTTTCTTCATTTTTTTAATCATTAATATTTATACATTTATGCGCTACATGAGATTGACCAGATGAGACGAATGTCAAGATTCTAGACAGACGCTATTCATGACACTGGTATACCAGAAAGCATTTACAATACACCCATAGAAGTGCTGTTAAAAAGCATTAATGTAGAAGCAGTAGAACATCCGGAAATATAAACCGTAACAGCTCTTCTATACATACTATACAGCCCTTTCCTGACAGTATTTAGAGGCCGAGCTCTAGAAGTTCAGCCTTTATTCGTCACGTACACATTACTGCAAAGGGAAATTCGTTATTCTTCGCGTATCCCAGCTTTTGTTAGTGGGCACGGGTCAGAGCACAGGGTCGGCCATTTTCACTTCGGCAACCTGGCCTTAACACGCCGAGCCACCACTGATCATTTGTTCTCCTGTTTCACTTTGCACTTTCTTTACCAACCCACTCTCCTGTGTGATTTGACTCCATGGCTCATGTCTCAAAAATACCAGGAATTACAGAAGACAGAGGAGTCCTTGGTGGCTCTGGGAAATCTACCTAGAACTGTTAAAATGGTGTGTTAGTTGTGAAATGTAAGAATGTAAGTCTAAAGACTTTTCTTGGAAAACCATGGCTAAATGAAAAGACTGTTACTGTGTGTGTATGTGTGTGTGTGTGTGTGTGTGTGTGTGTGTGTGTGTGTGTGTGTGTGAGGCTCCGGGATCAGTGCAAAACAACAATGAGACGCAGACCGAGCATGAAGCTCTAAGCACACAGTAGCTAAAGAAAAAAAAAGAAAAAAAAAAAAACTCTTTTCAAACAGTACTGGGACATTAACCAGATCAGAAGCCACTTCATGCAAAATAGAGAGATCAGTTAAATAGCGGAGACGTTTATCTCTATTACACTGCATTCAAACAAGACGGGGTAAGGCCTTTGTACGGTGTAGCGAGGAAACGCCAGGACACAATGGCTGATTATCGGCCCTGCGCTTCGCCGAGTCGGGCTCGATAAGAGGCCGCGAGACTAGGAAGCGGTTGAACAAGAGGTTACAACTTTCCTGTCCGTTACTGAAAGGAATGAATGGTATCTAGTAGCAATGTTAAAAGCCCTCAGTATGTGGAAACAGGTGAACAATATGAGACGTGTTCTATAAAATATGCAAAATCGCTCATTTGAATAGATTATGTAAATAGTATTTTCTTTTTGATGAAAGAGAGAACAATTACTGGATTGCGAAGCCGGATTACTTTGCTTAGCCAAAGTCAGACATTATCAGACAATCTGTTCCTGGATCAAACCTGTGTCTACGAGATCTATCAATCATCTTACGGGAAATACTGCAGGATCCACGATTAAATTTAGCTAGGATTTTTTTTTTTTTCCCCACTTCAAACAAATCCCATCAATAAATATACCGGCTCTCACGCTCTCCTCTTAGATTCCTAGACCATCATCTCAGCCTCATTTCAACTTTCTCCCAGCTGAACGGGGCCAGGCACATCTCTTTAGAGACCTGAGTCTCGAGTTGCTTCTCTAATCGTACGGAGGCGTATGACCCTGAGGATGGGAGGAAGAGAAGAAGAAGAAATTACTTTCATTAAGAAATTCAGATTTCCCCCCATCCTTTTGATCTTGCGCCAGAAGAACATTTATGCTGATGAAATGCATAAGTAAAGTTCTTAAATTATCCCAGCCCTCTTTAATGCATGGGTGTGAGTTGGAAAACTTCCACGGAAGACAGCTACAATCAGTCTGAGTGCTGCTGGATGGGCCTGATGGAGAAGGCCGGCCGATGCAGTATTGTACAAACGGTATTTAAAGTACGTTGACAGTCATGTTAATGATCGTAGAAGACACAAATGGAATATGTTACAGCCTGAAAATGAAGCCCACGAGGGAATTATTTATATTATACGTTATCATTTCATATACACACACCGATCAGCCATAACATTTTGACCATTGGCAGGGCTGATCCCAGACAAATGCCAATGCTGCACAAAGTCAGTGCTGGCTATGACTGAAAGAGATGCGAACACTCAGTACATCACAGCCTCCTCCATATAGGGCTTAGCTGGCAAAGAGTTCAAGGTTGTTGATCCAGATCTCAAAACTCCCCAGATCTCAATTCGATCGGGCATCCATGAGATGAGCCATACAGTACAAACAAGTCCAATTGAAACCCACAGGATGCAGTCATACCTCAAGGGGCCAGAGCTGTCCAGGAGGCTTTAACAGAACCTATACAATAAGGAGCATGTCTTCCTTTACGCAAACAATTTAATTATATATACAGGGTGGGCCATTTATATGGATACACCTTAATAAAAAGGGAATGGTTGGTGATATTAACGTCCTGTTTGTGCCACATTAGTATATGTGAGGGGGCAAACTTTTCAAGATGGGTGGTGACCATGGTGACCATTTGGAAGTCGGCCATCTTGGATCCAACTTTTGTTTTTTCAATAGGAAGAGGGTCATGTGACACATCAAACTTATTGGGAATTTCACAAGAAAAACAATGGTGTGCTTGGCTTTAACGTAACTTTGATGTGTCACATGACCCTCTTCCTACTGAAAAAACAAAAGGCCACCATGGTCACCACCCATTTTGAAAAGTTTGCCCCCTCACATATACTAATGTGCCACAAACAGGACGTTAATATCACCAACCATTCCCATTTTATTAAGGTGTATCCATGTAAATGGGCCACCCTGTATAAATTAACAGTCAATGTATTAAATGATGTAGTGTTCTGATCTACTGGTACATTAAAAGGTTTTTAGAATGTCAAAATTCCTAATTGCTACACTAATAGAAAAAAAGATATTCATATTCAAAAAAATATTCACAATATAGATATATTACAGTATACTGAAAAATATAAAATATTAAATTTTTATCAAAATATGAAAAGGAATTGCAGCTTTTCATATATTAAAAATAAAATTCAAATATATTCAAATCTATATCTTAATGTATGACTTTTTATTGAACAATATACTTCAGAATATATTTCGAGTTTGATTAAATATATGTATTATTATTATTTTTTTTTTTTTTACAATATGCTTATATGTTAATGCAGTTTGAACAAAATGGACTTTATAGGCATTAATCAGTGCCACCGACAAAGTACAATTCTGTGTATAATCCTTAAACATGCATAAAGTTTCAATTATGTTTCAATAAAGTATAAATATAATGTTTTTTTTTTGTCTTCACTGCAATATGCAGTATACAGTATATATTCATACAAGTCCATTAAAATATTGAAATATATAAATAAATATAAGCACTAGTTTCCTATATATGGAAATGTATTATTGAACATATTACCATGTATTTTTTTCCCATAAGGGTTGCATTGCAATATTATGGTTGCTCCGTGTTTACACATCTACTGTACTGTATGGATATACCGTGTGTGTGTTTAACCCTAACCCTGTGCTATTTCTTATACGCAGCACAGACCTGAAAATACAGTGCTGTAATTACAATCACTAAAGTTCACAGTTGCCAAAGTGACTATAATCTTGTAGCCCTGTTGCATACTTGTTACATCTGCACTTTAGATTTCATTGTTCATCGTCTGGACCTGCTTTAGCCTGGTCACAGACATGGCGAGGTAACAACAGGCCTTATAAAAATCTGGATCAGAAATGACTTCCAAATATATGGCATGTATTCAACGTGTCCTAAGGGGTGTTTTTTAATCGACTAGGAGAATGCACGCCACTCATAAGGAAATACATTTTTTTTTTTTTTTAGAACTTTTAACCATCTTGTGAGCGATCCCTAATCATTCCCGTCTCCGTACAGTATGCTGGCCCTGATTTCGAACTGTAAGGTAGGTTTTGTGGCCTGCAGTACCTGTATGCTCTCATGGGCGGGGTGTTGGTGAGCTGCGGCTTTAATTGTGCAACAACAACAACAAAGAAATGCACTTAGGGGTGGTTTGTGCTTCTCCCTGGCAAGGCAGGTTGTCTTATAGAGCAAGAGAACATAATAATGACAGCTCAATGCTCTGACATACAGTACATGATGTTCGACACGTAGTATAACCGGGCACACCAGTGAACGTGACACATTGCACTCTTTCCGGGTTTGTCAAATGTCTTCACGGCGAAGACGCGCTGTCTGTTTCGGAGGAAACGTCATTAATTGTGGATCACATGTCCAGGGCCCAGGGCTTGATCTTGAAATTAGTTCAGTCTCTGTATGTTTTTCTCGTGACTGCACAGGGTTCATTCCTTATTTCTCATAATTTTTCTGCACGCACAAGTCTACTAGTCAGAACGTACAAAAGTTTTAAAGGAAAATAATAATATGGATTGACGAGAAATAAAACCAAAATAATAAATTAAATGAAAGTAAAATAATTTTTATTGAATTATTTTACTTTTACTTCTCTTCAACACATACAATTTTGCTTTATTGTTATTATTATTATTATTTATAATAAGTAATAGTAGTAGTATTAGCAATAGTATTATTATAAAATTATTATTTTTAAAAAAACAGTCATAAACCACAATCAAATCTAATCAAATTTCTGCTGTATATTTCAGTAACTGCTGTTTTACCTGAAGCAGAAAAAAAGCTGTAAATGTAACCCAGAAACCACGGCGCAGCATTGAAGCAGGCGGAAAATCTTAAATTTAGTGACCACATTTTGAATATTAATTTAGAACTACACCAATTTTAGTAATATTTGTCATCTGTTAAGGAGAAGTGGTGGAGTAAAAGAGGAAGCCAGGACAGACAGTGATGCCTCAGTAATCTCCATAGCATCTTCCTGAGGAGGAAATAGGGCAGCCCACAGACCATACTTCATGTTCGAATAAATCAGCAGCACAAACACTCACTAATGGAATTCCCAGAAGCTTTATGGACGGCCCTGTGTAGTTTCAACATGAAATGTAAATTCCTTTCTGATTGATTTCCATGCTGAGCAAGCGCAGCGATTTAAAGTATCACTGAAAATGCACCGTGAAGGACAAAGCAGAGTGCTAAAAGCTGCGCCGCACAGAACGTGACACGGTTCGGTTCGCACAGGATCTATGGGTACGTAAGGTGAGCGGAGGTCGAGCCTGATCTTTGCCACCCTTATGTTTCGAGACTGACATGAGTGATGGGATCTCCATCATGTGGTTTTTAGGGTCGGTGTGAAAGAGGTTGTGACATCATAGCCGTGATGTCACAGGTTTTCACACCTCACTGTTGGAATGCGGTGTATTTCTTGGGTCACTGACAGGTTGAAAACATAGAAAAGATTTATTTATTTTGTTTATTTATTTTCTGCAGGAGGAGGTGTGAAGATTCCTCGCAAAAAAAATTATAAGCATGCACTCATTTTTTTTATTCATGCATGAGCATAAAAAAAAAATCAATACAAAATACAGTACAGTGCTTGTAGCATTACTGAGAGTAATGACGAGAGAATCCCTCTTTGCTTTGTCTAGTTACAGCACATGCTAATTAGACACTGGGAGAAGTGAAGCCATGTGTGAAAGAGCATTACAGTAAACACCGTTTTTTACAGTAATAAATGTGAATGGTGGTTTTAATGGTGGTTTCATTTTATGTTGGATTGCTGACTGGCGTGAGTTATTTGCTCGTTGCGCAACCCTGTGCTCTGGGAAAGCCGAAAAAAAAAAAAAAAAAGTTTCATAAGACGTCCATAAAAGTTTGTCTGGTGCCCGAAATGAAAGCGTTCTTAATTACTGGAACCTGGATCTGTACATTTCATCAGATATTTTCAGTAACTGAAAAAAGGAAGGAGGAAGGCAGACGGAAGACAGAGGAGATATTATTTGGTTTCCAATCTACAAAGGCAAATAATCCTATCTGGCATTCTAAAGTGATTTTACTACCTGCTCGACAATTGAAGTGCGATCCGCCCGTACGAGCGCTTATCAGACAAACCCCTGAACGGAGTGAAACACGCCACGCGGGCCTTTGCATGCGAGTGATCAGTTTGTCTAATCTGATCTAGTGTAGTCGAATGTGGATTTGCCTGTGGGCTAACTGAGGGATCATGGATGCGATAACCGTAGCGGAGGTGAAAGATTACGAGTGTGAAATGCTGATTATTGGATGGCATTTGGCTATCTGTTAGCACAAAGACAAACTTTTTAAAGGCTTTCATGAACACAGAGCAGGGGCCGGAAGATTATTTTATTATTAGCCATTATTATGGTTATGTTTACATTTAACACATTATGATTATTATATTGTAATCTACTGTCCTGGCGTTGCACTGTCCTCTTTTTGTTAGTAACGGTACTGAATTGTGCTTGCACTTTATATAGTCTCGTGCCGATGTTCAATTTTGTGCGTCTTCTCCTGCGGTCCTGTATTGTTTCATGTTGCACCATGGTCCTCTGGGAACGTTGCGTTGTTTTCACAGTGTACTGCTGCAGCTGTATGTGGTTGAATTGGCAATAAAAGCCACATGATACAACAAGGCTCGAGGTGGAAAAAACGAACGAAGGAGAAAATGAACAAGTTCAATATTCCTGTCCACTTCACACATTCGCAGGTTTTTTTTTTTTTTTTAAAGGTAGGCCATATTCAAAAGATTAAAAGTGGGAAAGAACTGTACTGTACGTTGTTATACAGTATACTGTAGATGCATACTGAAAATGTTCACCAAATCACTTCATGGATTTTATCAGATTTGTCTAGGAACTTTGTAGAAGTGTCAGTGTAAAAGAAATAAAAGAAAAACATACTGGAATTAAAAAAGCATCATATTGATGCTTGAATAATGAGTTCAAATCTTTTCCATTGTTTTTTTGAGCATGACACGCCATCAAAAGTTTGTTGACATGTGATCATCACACCCTTATCATGCTTTAATTGTGATCGAATCCTGATTTAACCATGCTTTGCTGTTATAATAACCTCCACTCTTCTGAAAAGGCTTTCCAGCCATCTGGGAATTTGTGATCATTCAGCTACATGAACATTGGTGAGATCAGGTGCTGATGTTGGGAAAGGAGGATATTTGTGGTGCAGTCAGTGTTCAGATACTGTATCAGAGCTCTGTCCAGGTCGCTTATGTTCTTCAAGTCCAACATGACTACTCATGTCTTTATGGAGCTCTTTATTTGAAATAAAAGTAAAACAAAAAAAAAAGTTACCTGCAAAGATATCTGATACACTTTGGGAATGTCTATATCATGTTTCCAAATACTTCTGGCTGTATAGCAGATGTGGCTACATTGGATTTGCAGTTACCGACAAACTTCCTTTCTTCTCAACATTTTGATTTAATTTATGGTGCAAGGTTCAGTTTTCATAGTGTGCGCACCATTTTCTTTAATGGTGTAAGCCATGCTGTGTCGTGTTTGCGTTTCGTGAGGATTGTGGACGTTGGTGCATTACAGTTGTTCATTTGTCTTCTGCATACATGGTAAACTATCACCTTGTGCATTTAATGCAACCCTTATTGTTGCATAGCGACACCCATCAGTGCTACTATATATTCATCCAACCAAAAAAAAAAAAACGCTAGATGCAGTGACGTAATTTGACACAAAACTGCTCATAACTTCACCTCTACTCAACATTTTGATTGAATTAATGGAGCAATTAAATTCAGGCAAATACCAAAGGACTGGAAAAGTTTCCGTCGAGCTACAGTAGTTTTGTGCGATGCTGTGACAAAATTGGCTGGACAGACATACAGACATACAGACAGACAGACATTAAAATGTCTAAGATCTGAATCCTGTAATGAATAAATGTGTGGAAGGAGATTTCTACTGTACATGCTCAGCTACCTCTGAAACTCTGAATACATCCCTGTTACTACATAAATCACAACTATTGTTTTATTCCCTTTTCCTCGCGTGTGTGTGTGTGTTAAAGGTCACACTCACGACGTAGCACGGCTCACAGTAGGCCTTCTTATCCACGGCGTAGAAGGGTTTGCCTCTCAGCTTGCAGTTGCAGGTCATGCAGATGAAACAGTCCACATGAAACACCTGATCCATGGCAGTGCAGCCAGTGCCTTCACCAACCACGTTCTCCCCACAGCTCGCACAGCGGCCTGTAACACACACACACACACACACACACACACACACACACACACACACACACACACACACACACACACACACACACACACACACACACACATCATACTCTCTCAAACGCATATTCAAAACCAATGATGGATTACATGGCAACGCACAAGATCATGAACACAGACGTACAAGATGACATGTCGTGAAAAAAAGAAGAAGAAGAAATCTCCTGGAAACAGCTGTACATTGACTGAGTGCTGCTGATTAACAGATGCTTTGGCAGATGCTACTTAGCCTTTAGTGCAGACCATCATTCAGAAGTACTCACAGAGAAAATTCACGTTATTGCACAGCCTCTCCACCTATTGTCCCGCAAGATAGAAGGAAGATATGCATCAAAACTTATTGGCACCCAGGTGGTGGAATGAACTTTATCTGCCTGACAGAACAGCTGAGTCATGTGCTAGATTTCAAGAAAGACTGAAAATCCTGATTGTAATGGATATTTATTTATTTATTTATTTATTTATTTATTTATTTTTGCATCTATTTTCTGACTTACTTATTGACTTAGGTACCCACTTAAATAAAGTATTTGCTTACCTTTGTGTTTATGTATGCACATATTTATTTATTTATTTATTTATTTATTTATACTTACCTATTTACTTCTTTATCTATGTACTTTTGTAACTTGTGTACTTCTTTCTTTATTCATGTACTCATTCACAGTACTTTTGTATTTTATTACATATCTACTTACATACTAATTTACTTGTGTATTTACTGATCACTTATTTACCTGAGTACTTATTTACTTATGTATTCTATTACATATTTACTTATAAGTAAACCTGTTTACTTATTTGCTTATTTATTGACTTATGTACTTATTTACCTACTTACATAAAGTATTTTCTTACATAGTGTTTACGTATGCATGGGTTTATTTTTTATTCATTTAATTTTGTACTTATTTACATGCTTATTTACTTACTCAATTATTTACCTATGGACTTATTTACTCACATACCTCTTTATTAATGTACTTATTTACAGTGATTATGTAGTTTTACTACATACACAGTATACTTACATACTTGCCTATTTATTTGCTTATTTATTTTAGTACTTATTTACTTATGGATTTTATTACATATTTACTTGTAAACCTACTTACTTATTTGCTTATTTATTTACTCACATACTCTATTACATACTGTATTTATGTACATACATGTACATACGTACAAATCTATTTACTTGTTTAATTAATTGGCTATTTACTTGCATACTCATTTACTTGCATACTTATTTACTGGTGTACTTATTTACTTGCGTATTTAGGTACATATTTACTTGCAAACCTACAGTATTTAATTATTCGCTCATTTACTTATGTATGCACCATCGGTATTTACTCAAGTACTTAATTACATACTTACTCAAGTACTTAATTAGCTACATATTTAATTGCCGATTTACTTAGCGTTTTAGCATTAAATATTCACTTCAGTGATTCATGAGTGATTTTCATAGCTGAAACTTTCGCAAGCTGAAATACTGTCAATGAAGTTAAATGTATTAAGCATTTTCTATTATAATATTACAATAAATTAAATATATGTAATAATATATAATCAGAATTCTACAGCTTGAAGTAAGTAAAAAAAATCTCAAAAATGTGCTGAATTATTTACAACTGATTTACTGTCATTTTAAAATATTAAATATATCTGATTATATTGGAGATATTTTTACTTTCTATGATGACATTTTTATAGAAATTTCTATCATTTAAATTATTGTGCGTTTCCTCTTTTTTTTTCCACTCACACACTTAATATTCGCTCATTTTGTATTAAAAATACATTTTTTCCACTCAGGGCGAGCACTGTGGCATCACACCTCCAGGGTCAAGGGTTTGAGTCCCGCCTTTGGTGTGTGTGTGTGTGTGTGTGTGTGTGTGTGTGTGTATGTGTGTGTATGTGGAGTTTACTTTTTCTTTCCTCCAGGTACCACGGTTCCCTCCTTTAATTCAAAGACATGCAGATTAAACTAACTGGTGTTTCCAAATTGCTCTTAGTGCATAAGTGAGTGTATGTGTGTGTCCTGCAACGAAATGGCCCCCTGCCCAGGGTGTAGGCTGCCTCGTGCCCCGAGTCCCCTGGGATAGGGGCTCCAGGCCTCCTGCAACCCTGTACAGAATAAACCGTATAGAGATGTGTATCTAATATTTACTTGTGTTTTTATTTCTGTTTTTTAACTTTACAAAACGCTTTGGCCCCATTTTAAATATTCATGTCCATTTAATTTGAATATATTTTAGTAGTAGTGAAGCGTGGGTATTTGAATGACTGCAGCCTTCCTGTTGGTTTGAACCCATCTTGCCCTTCTCCTCTGACTCATAAGTGCTGCTTACTACATTTATTTGTTTTTCGCACCATTCTGTGTACACTCTATAAGGACTAGTGTTTGGAAAGCAAAACCTTTTTCAAAAAAATCTCAAAACCTTTCAGATACCCACAACAATGGTATGGTCAAAATCATAATGACATTTCCGCCTATCCTGACGCTGGATGTGAAGATGAACTGACGCTCTTGACCTGTACCCGCAGGATTTTAATTCACTGCACTGCCACCGGGATGAGTCGCCCCCCCACCACGACTGGCTGATTGCACAAATAAAGTGGCTGCCTAACGGACGTGCCGTGAACGCGCAGCCGAAACGAGCGGAGGACGTCCTACAGTAACTTCAGCCTTCAGAAGTGCATATCCTCTCTCGGTTTCACTAATAACAAGGCGAATATGAAAGCTCCAAACCAGCCAAGTATTAAAAACACTTCATCTGCAAATGATCAATTGATCTTTCAAAACATAAAAAAAAAAAAACTGAATGTTTCCTTCTCTTTTAAAAGATGAATCTGGTGCTGATTATTCTCCACAGAGATCTGATCTAGAATGGTGTCTGATGGATGAAAGAGTTTATAATCAATGTCAAATGAAAACTGAATATGAGGAACACTTCTAAAGTTAGACTGATTTTATCTCAAGGGAATTCATCCCTTTATAGTGTTTTGATTTTATCCTATTTAAAAAAAAAAAAAAAAAAAAAAGGGGGTAAAGTGATCGGTTGCCCTACAACTTGAAGAAATTGAAGGCGTTTATTAAGGTCAGTTGTTTTAATATAGTGAGCTGAAGTTCCCTTCTGGGGAAAAGACGAGATCGATATGCCGTTACTAACACAGATGCCATGCACAACAATTTTACAAGTACTACTGCCACTTCATGCGTACTGTATATATGTTTCAACATTTGATTCATTAGTATTACAGTTTGCTGTACAATATGCAGAATGTGAACTTTTCAAAGGGCACGGTTTCAAAGAATGGAGAACAGACATACTTATCATGCCTTTACATTAATCAACGCAGCTTCGCTTTCCTTACGACATATCTAATAAATACAGAGTGTCACTTACGTGCCATCAGAGAGCGGCTCTTTTTATCATAAAGGAAACTTTAGAAGTGGAGTCAGTGCAGAGTTTTGTCTCTGCTAAAAATTCCGATTGTGAATTGTAACACAAGGCATTCGGAGAGCTGACGATATCTTTACCCGACTTTTAGATGTCACCGAATCAATGAGACGGGATCTTTTAACCAATTAACGACGCTGTCAATTTAATTAGCAGTATCAGGAAATAATAGGCTTTAGATAACCCTATCTTGTGGTGTTTTCTTTTTGACACATCTGAGGATGGATAGAATCCCCCCCCCAAAAAAAAAAGGGAAAAAAAATTGTGAATTAATTTAAAACTTCTATTCCGCAGTTCTTGAGCTATTTCTCTTTCCCGGCCTGTTTGCATCAATTAAAGCTGCCGTTTGAGGCGATCGCTGAAGTTCAAGCATGCCACTGAGCGAGAGACATGAGCGGGAGCGGGAGAAGCATCAGACGCTCTTCAGGACTTGAGAAGGAAACAAAAAAACTGAATTCCTTCCTTTCAGGTTACAAATCAAAGTCTCTGTGAACGAGAACCCTAGTCTTGAAGCCCAAGGTGAATTTACTTCATTTGTCAGTTTATTAAGAGGTAAGATAGGAAAACACACACACGCGCGCACACACACACACACACACACACACACACACACACACACACACACACACTTTAGTCTGGCAGGGGGAAAAAAAAAAAAACTCATGAAAAGGAAAATAATTCTGAATAAAGAAAATATAATGTGTTTCTTCTTTCAAATCAGGTCTATACACTGAGACGGTCACGCCAAAACTTCTTTGTATTTTTATTTATTTTTTGGCTAATATCATTTTTGAATCATTATTATTTTGCATAACCTTTTAATTAGATTAATAAAGATTAGATTAATAAAGATTAATAAAGATTAGATTAAAAAAGCACTCAAGAACACTCCAGACAAATATACTTTTGAAAAAAAAAAAAAATAAATCTGAACTCTCTTTTTTTCATGTCTCATGTTCATTATAAGGAAATTGATGAATAGGTTATTTAATGCATCTTGGAGAACTTCTCTAAGCTACGATGGTTTTGTTTACCTGCCTCTGTTTTTATTTCAAAGTGCTCTATTATCTAACATCCCCATTTATTTAACAGCAGGAACAAATTTCACTGATATCATTTTTGCACTCTGACAAGTGGAACACCTTTGTATGTGTGTGTATGTACAGCAGGTGGTTTCCATTACAGACTGCTATTCCTAATAGAAATGTCAGGGATAATATTATGGTTACTTTATATACATTGCCTGGCCAAAAAAAAAAAAAAAAAAGTTGTCCACTCTAAGATTTCATTCGATTCACCTTTTGCTTTGATCAGGATTTGAGTCCTGGAACACGCCTGTGCCATCAGGGACGAAAAACTCCATAGATGTGATAACCTGGTCATTCAGTACATTCAGGTCATCAGCTGACTTCATTTTATTGCCACATACTGTAAAATTGCTGAGTCTAGACCTGACCGTCTGAAGCAACCCCAGGTCATAACGCTACCTCCAGAGGCTTGTACAGCGGCTGCTATGCATGATGGGTGCATCGCTTCATGTGCTTCCCTTCTTACAGTACCTCTGCTCTGGAATAGGGTCAATCAGACCACATGATTATGCTCTCTAGCAATTTGAATACTCTCACTATCAAACACAGCTCTGGTTTTTACTTTGGATTTATTTTAGCGTGTAACTTCACCAAGCGTTTAAGTGACCTCCATTCATGGTGTTTGTTTTCGGACCACATTTCTTCCACGACCTTAATGGTTCAGCACTATCCTTCCAGGTTTAATAATGTGTTAAACGGCTCTGAACCCAGATCCAGTCATTTCAAATCTCCTTAGGTTTTTTTTTCTTCCCCCAATTTTCTCCCTAATTTAGTCGTGTCCAATTCCTCCCCGTCACTAGGGGGCTCCCGCATTACCACTAGGGGGCTATTTCTACCACTCAGTCAGGAGGGTTGAAGACTATCACGTGTTTCCTCCGAACCACGTGACGCCAACCGACTGCATCTTTTCGAACTGCTCGCTCACACACCGTTCTGTTGGGGGCGGCGTAACACACTCGGAGGACAACGCTATCCGCTCCTTCCGCTTGCACGAGCTCACAGACGCCCCTGACTGGCTGTAGAGCCGTGATTAATGTGGGAGCACTATGTACCTCTCATCCCTCCCCTCTGAGAGAGCTCGGCCAATCAGCTCTCTCTAGACCTCCGGCTGCGAGAGGTTACAGCACCACCCGGGAATCGAACTCGCGATCTCCGGATGATAGAGTGAGCATTTTACCACTGCGCCAATTAGTTGTTTCTTTTGATTAATCCGGTGAGTCGAAATACATACACACCATCATGAGCGCCATAATTAAAAAAGGGATTTTAAATGTGAGCTGTGAAACTTAAACTTCATGTCCTCATCATACAGTAGATTACTCAGCGAGGCGGCACGGCGGCTTAGTGGTTAGCTACCACTGCTGTCTTGCACCTCTAGGTTCTGGGGTTCGATTCCCACCTTGGGGTCTGCGTGTGTGAAGTTTGCTTGTTCTACCCCGTGCTTGGTGTGTTTCCTCCGAGTACTCCGGTTTCCTCCCACAGTCCAAAGACATGAAGATTAGACTAACTGGCGTTCCCAAATTGCCTGTTTTGAGTGAATGAGCGTACAGTGCTGTATGTGTGATGGATTGGCACCCTGTCCCGGGTGTACCCCGCCTCGTGCTCCAACTTTTCTAGGATAGTCCCGGCGTCCCTGTACACGCGGTAAGGACGATGAATGAGAGGTTACTCAGCAGTTCCCTGTGAGTGTGTGCGCGAATGATTACCTGCATGTGTTATTTAGCAGGTCTGTGCCCCATGGCTGTGAGTGACATTTCTCTGTTACTCAGCCTCGGTGGAGCCTTACGAGTGCATGTCTCTAGCTGTCTCCAAAAACGATCATAATAATGAGTCTGGAACATTTCACTCATTCAAATCCTCAGGATAACAGGTCTAATCTGTGATTCCTGTACACGGTCTAGCATGCCTTTTTATACCAGTGACGGTACAGTATGATATTAATATACAACACGTAATGCACTACAGAAGCAATTCTTTTGACTAGGTGACCTCATGTCCTCCTTGGCGTAGAAAGTTGATCCATGTCACATTAACAGACTTTCCCACTGCTTTATCCGTGACCCGCACCGGTGCTCGAGAAACGGCGGGCGATTCCCCATATTAAATCTTCAAACGGTTCCTTTGGAAAAAGAAACGAGCGGGGAAGAGAAGTTCATTTACACTTTACACAGCCTCTTTTTTTTTTTCTTTCGCCGTCCCTCAGAAGGCTCCTCTCTATCAAGACAAAAAAAAAAAAAAAAGGAATAAAAAGGAAAAGAATGAGGGAAAGACGAAAGAGTGAAAGAGGCGGCGCATGTGGCATGTGAGCCGGAGGAGTATTATTGTGCTTAGGCAGTCTAATTGGATAAAAGAGGAAGATTAAAGCGTTCTTGACTTCGTTCCATAAATAATTGATTTCTAATGTGTTCTCAGTGGCAGGGCCGTGCTGCTGTTTGGCAACAGTGGATGCTGTGAGTGACGAGAAGTTCTCACAAGAAGACTTTTTTTTCCACCCTACACGCGCACACACACACACGCACGCACACACGCACATGCACGCGCACACACACGCGCACACACGCACGCACGCACACACACACGCACACACACACGCACGCACACACACGCACGCACACACACACACGCACACACACACACGCACACACACACACACACGCACACACACACACACACGCACACACACACGCACAAACACGCACACACACGCACATGTTCTGAGTGTTACAGGGGCCATTTCATTTTGAATCCCCCAACAAAAATGCATAGCGATGAGCAACTTTCCTTTTTTGGATGAAGGGGCCAAAACTATTGCTTGTGCACATGTTTTTTTTTGTTGTTTTTTTTGTTTGAAAGAACAACAGAGTCTGCTCAGCGTCTGCAGTATCTGAAAACAAAGCCGGAGACGAGACTACACGTGTAAACAAATACACCAGCACGCAACATATTCTTGGCGTGCAAGATGCTCGCTCTTTCAGAAAGGAATGCTTTGCGCTATAAACAATGGCGCATTACTAAAATAGTGGCACTACAGCGAGAGAACACGGTGCGTCTTAAAGATGCAGTTCATCCTAGATTTTAGGAATGACGACGATAGGAATGAAAAATTATATTAAAAGAAAAAACTAAACTAAACACAAACCTTTACAGACTGTTGCAAAAGAAAACAAAAATGAAGAGACGATTCAAAAACACGTCACCATGGCAAACTCTGCTCCTGAGAATTTACTGCTAAATATATTACAGAGCAGAAAGGGAAAGAGAGAGAGCGCGCGAGAGAGAATTCGTGCCGAATTCTTGGTGCTTAATCGTGGCCCCAGATGAACATTCTGGATCACTGAGTGTTTAATAGTAGATACGCACCGTCTCATCGCATTAGGAGTATAGAGGCCAGATATGACATTGCTAACAACTCTAATTGAGGTTTGTTATTTATCTCATTCCTTCCTAAATTGTTTCTGCACTCTGCCTTTTCTTTCTTTCTTTTTTAGCTGACCAAGGTCACATGCTGTAGTGGAGTAAATGAGCGTGATTAATGCACTTCAGCCGTTCAGTGCCTGAAATTCCACTGGAATATCATGTTCAGGTCAACAAATGCAGCAAGGGAGGTGTGTAAGAGTAAGTCCGAATGAGTATGTGTGTGTCTTTATAGGGACCGTAGTTTGAAGTGTTTGATGAATTCTAATATCAACAAAGACTTAGTTGTAAGTGTGTTTATATACAGACAGAGATAGATAATGAGAGGGATATATTGAGAAAAGTGAGAGAAATAGAGAGAACGGGAGACAGACGGAAAGATACGGAGTGATAAGGATAGAGAGTTTGAGATTTTATATATACAGTATATATATACACACACATACACAGTGTATATATATCCTGTATGAAAAGTGATTGCATCCCTTCTGAAACGCTGGACTCCCAGGAACTCCTTTACTGACCCAAAACATGTGGAAACGGCTTGGACCGAGGTCAGGACTATACGTGGAATGCAGCTATACCTCTTATCCAAGTTTCTAGGTGTGCTTGAATATTTGTGTGTACAGTTCCCGCAGACAGATGCGTCTCTTCTGCAAGTTGACAAAAAGTTATCCATCGATTTTACAGAACCGGGGCCCCGTATTCACAAAGCTTCTTAAAATTCTCTCAGAGAGCTCCTATCTTAGCCTAAAAAAACCTTGGCTAAGATAGATAAGTCCTAGACTAAAAGTGATTTAGGAAACTTCTCAGAGCAACAACAAAAAAAAAAGGATAAAAAAGTCTTTAAATGTTTGTGAAAATAGAATATATAGTAATAGAATAGACAGGGAAATCATAATGTTTGTACAGTATATAAAGAAATTGCATAATCATGAATGCAGGCTACGTCATGCAAAGTTTTTGTTATAGGCTAAATATCTTTAAAATGTTTGCTTTACTGCAGCTAAGAGTCTCATCACCGTACTGTGAATGTACGGTTTACTGTTCTGTAAATGTGAAATGAACCTAGGGTCAATAAGCACAGGGTCAGCAAGGATAAAGCACTCCTGGAGCAGATAGGTTTAAGGTGGTGCTGGGGTTCGAACCTACGACCTTCTGATCAGTAATCCAGTAACCAACAGCTTTAACCTATTGGGCCACCACTGCCCGGTCTGTGTGTTTAAAAGATGTGGGGATATATTAATATTTTGGCTGACAGATTACAATTCATGGGATTCTTAAGAGAGATATGTGTGTGGTGTGTGTGTGTGTGTACGTGTGTTTGAGAGAGAGAGAGAGAGAGAGAGAGAGAGAGTGTGTGTGTGTGTGTGTGAGTGAGAGAGAGAGAGAGAGAGAGAGAGAGAGAGAGTGTGTGTGTGTGTGTGTGTGTGTGTGTGTGTGTGTGTGTGTGTGTGTGTGTGTGTGTGCTCTTCCTCTGATCATGACTGGCAGCCAATAAAATAATTCCGATTTTGATTCATCCACATAAGACCTGGATTGAGGGTTTAATAAAGCCTGAAATCCCACAGGTTGTCGATACAATCGGCAGCTAATATGAAGTACACTATAAGTAAATAAGCCTGATAAATAAGATGCTGTCTGTTTAGAGTGTTTTCGTATACTTCATAATTAACCCAATAATAGTGTTCATAGTGTTCGAATTCCCAGCTGCACGAATGAAAAAAAGAAGAAGAAGAACAACAACAACAACAAAAAAGCCCCCCAAAAAACAAGCACAAGTTTTTCTTCTTGCTTTCTTTTTAAGAACTGACAGAAAGCTAAACTCTGTTCTTGGCAGATAAATCAGTCAGCCCTCGCCTCTTGACACACCGCTTCGGAGTAATAATTCTCTCGGCAACAATTTGTAGTGTCGACTAAACAAAGGTGTCCAATGGGAACCCGAAACAACACCAGTGCAGCAACAATAAATCATGCTTGCAGCTCCAAAAGGAGACTCGCAGACCTCGGTCCTGGACTGAATTACAATGTCTGGGAGGATTCCTTTATTGAAAAATCACATTTAACCTCCGTCTTGGATTGATCTATACCCAGAGAACGAGGGCGATGCGCTGTGTATTTAGACAAGAATTGGTTTCAGGTGCAGAAGCCCCGAGAATCCCCGATACTAACTCATTTTACCCACTTACTCTTCATCACCTATGCAACTTAATAAAAGACAAGATGCAGTGGGCGAGTGTACTCGGGTCATACCTTAAGCTTGGCCCCTACTACAGTATGAGGGCAACACCAGATGTTCTCTGGTGGTAAAAGCACTGTATTAGAATGTACAAGATTGGCCTAGCTTTATCTCCATATATGGCAGTGAGAGCTAATTATTCAGTAGGCTGGGCATGAATAGCATTACATAATGCAGGGACGGTTCAATACATTAACCTGGAATTATCTGTTGAAGTGTGATGTTATGGTCGATAAGTAGCCAAAAGAGAGCGATGACTTTGATCACGTCTTAGGGTCTTTAGACCTTTTCTGACTGCGGGTCCGTGAGAGTAGAGCAGAGACGTGATGTACAGTATATGGAAGCAGAAAGGAATAAAAAAAAGAAGGAAAACACTTTCACACGTGCATGTTTTCTGGGTAATAAAAATCATATCGCTTTCAAAGCAATGTAACTGGATTGCAACATAAAGGGACAAAAAGGCAGTTATAAAAAAGCTTTTGACATTGTGACCTGTATCATGAACACATGTCAGTTCCTAAATTGCCCGTAGTGCGTGAATGAGAGTGTGTGTACTGTACAGTATGTGTGTGTGTGTGTGTGTGCCCGGCGATGGATTGGCACCCCAATCCACGGTGTACCCCGCCTCGTATTCTACAGTAAGTCTCCTGAGATCCAAGCTCCTGCAACGCTGAACACAGGATAAATCGGTGTAAACGATGCGTGAGAGTGAGTGACTATACTTTCTCTACTCTATTGTACCAAGGATGACCAGTATGAGCATATTGTGAATAAGAGTCCAGGAACAGTCATCATGATTATAGCAGCACTCCCTAGGTACAGTACAAGTCTACATATTGTCCCCTGAAGAGCAAGTGAGTTTGTGAGTAAACTAAACACAAAAGCTGAAAGTGAAGACAAATATGAAACAGAACCCATGTGACTCCACTAAGGCTATGTTCACATTAGAATCCGCATTGTTTGATTGCAATTTTTTTTGGTCAGATTGGATTTGATGTCATGTTCACATTCATGGTTAAACGTGACTTTTATCTGATGCATCTGTCCTCTGAAATATATATCTGCATTTGCTAGTTGATACGTCTTTGCTTCCTTTACTTGTTCCATCTGGGTCAAAACGCATAAGTGCACGACCACTCAAACAGTGGATGAGATATGCCTGAGGTTTTGCTCTGAATTATGGCAAGCGGTTAATCGGCTGTATTTGTCGAGTTCCTTAAAAAGCAAGAAAGCCAGACGCCCCTCTTTAGCTCTCTTAGCAGCTATTGCTAGCACTGCTATGAAATCCTTGCACTGTTGGTATTGAGTAATGATGTCTTCGCTCTATCCATGCGCAGTGGCGAAAAGTCGCAGGAATTCGAATTCGTACTGTTCTCATCCAAGTTGTCTGACCACATACACAAGTGTCTCTCGAGAAAAACATCAGACTTGTGTGTTCAGACATCCCTGAAAAAATCAGATCTGAACCAGATCAGAATTGTGTCACTTTAGGATTGTAATGTGAACATGTGTAATGTGAAGTGTGCTCTGACTAGACATGGTCAAGTCTTCCAATTGGCCCTTTTCTCCAAAGTCTGTGAGTGAATTAGTCTCAAACCCACTGATTACACAGGCTTACACCAGTCTCAAAACACTGCAAGCGCTAATTAATAGGAAATCACGTGCGTTAAAAGCCCAGTGCACCCGCACTCTCAATATCTGAAAATCAACCCAAATGATTGAACACTATTAATGGTTATCTAGTACACTGGTTACATTTCCTTTACAGAACCACACGTGTGTGAACAGGGACACACAAACCAGGGATAAACCTCTTCTAACCTATTTTAACAATTCACCTGTATATTCTGGGTCTTGACCTAGTACAGTTTCTGTGCTGAAACAAAGCCCCTTCCATTCTTCATCAACTTTTCATGACAAAGGATCTTATAAATTATGAGAGCACCTCTAGCTGACATTAAGCAGGGAAGAAGGTGGAGATTCCTGACTCCCTCTCACATTGCCTCACAGACAAAAGCACAGACTGTCCCCAGACGTCGCGAAATGGGGGAGCTTGTCCGACTATTGTGCATCTTTCAGGGGCTGTCAAAATGTCCTCTGTCATCTTTTGAGTCATAAAAATCTTAAGAATCTGAGAAATTTGAAAATGTAACTCGCATACGGAATATCAGAGACAACTCTTGGGATAACTTGCTCAAAGTCAATCACGAAATCCAATGAATCCGGAGTTATTACAAAATAATATATTGAGTTGGAAATATTAATTAGTCAGAAAACCGGAGAAAGTTTTAATGTTGAGTTTATAATTTATAATTGGTACAGTGCACCTGAAGAACTACATTATTCATCTCCTTGTCCTGCTTTAGCGCCTTAGAAACACTCGATTGCTACGCTGTTGAACTTCATGCGTCTCGGCTCAAATGCCTCAACTGTCACGGCAGCTGAATTTTTCTTCATGTGATACATAATCGATGTACAAGCCATGTATATTTCTCTAATTCGTTCTCATTTGTTCTCACAGCCTTGCCCTCTGATAATATTCATAAGCATAGCAGATCTCCCCTCGCACCACGGCGAGCTCTGAAGCGGTGCGTTCCTCAGGAGACCTTGAAGCCTCGGCTCAAGCTGCAGAAGCTACTATGGTTTTATTCTTCCATTTGAACAGCACCTCATCAAAGTCGCTAACGGCATCGATAAAAGTTGGTTAGAGGAGGACAAAGACCGATTCTACTTGAGAAACAGCATGGCCTCGGATCACAATTCATCTGCTTAATTATTAGCCTTGAGGATACCTTTCAACTCTCGTCCCACTTCCACCCACATGCCTTCAAAAAAAAAAAAACCCTTTGATTATGTAAACTTATGCTCTGGAGTTTTCTCTGCTCAGTCCTAGTTGATCTGTTGGGGTCTCGGGAAAGAACGATCATTGCCACCATTGTGGGATGTAATGAGTAAATGAATGAAGAGTAAATTTCTTTCACTGCCTTTTTACTTGCCTGTAATGTGACTAATGAGCGGTGGCGAGAGTTTTACCTGATCATCAAGCTCGAATTTATTCAAACCTGTCCAGTTAAATTCAGAATTTAAAGGTCAACATCTACTGGCTGTCATGCTAACTGATTTAGCTTGCCGTATTTGCATGAGGCGAATCATTTTCGGTGCGTCAAATCGAATACTTTGGAGTTTATAATGAGCAGTGTTGGGGAAGTTACTCAAAAATAAAAAAAAAGGAGTCTACTACAAATGACTAATTACTACTTTAAAATTGTGAATTGATTACATTACTGATTATTACATGTAAAAAGTAATGAAAACATCCGTCACTGCGCGCGCCTGTAATGGGCGTGCGCCTCAACCTGTTGTCGCTCCTCGCTCACTCCGTAGGCTCCCTATAGTACGTTGGCCCTCCCCCACCCTAAGTAATTAATCTAAGTAATTAGATTACAGTAACACGTTACACAGTAGTGACTTGATGACGTGAAAATAAAATAAATTCATCCTTTTAGCATACACCTTATACCTGGTTGAGATTGACTCATAACAATGTCAAGGCTATCAATGGCCAAGAGCCGATAGATCAAAACTGTCCATGCTGTCTAGATGAAAGGGATGACATCCTTGCTCCCCTGTCAATCACAGAAACCGGTCGTGGGTGGTTGAGGGTCGATATCACTTTCCTGAGTGAGTGTATTATGCCACCCTATGATGCAGCTTAAGCAGCCGGTTAAAAAAAGATTCACTCGAAACAGGCCCCGAATATAATTAGCTAGGACGAAGCAACGTACAATGTGCTCCTCATAAGTGTATGGGGCTTCAAAGACGCCAGGATGATGGTGAGTTAATGGAAGGCTACTTCCAGCAAGGTGGAGCAACATGTCACATCGGCAAGGGGCATGCCAGAAATCGAGTCCTTCTTCTGCAACAGGGTAATTTCAAAGGGGCTTTGGCCACCACGGTCGCCGGATCTGACACCACCAGACTTCTTCCCTTGGGGGATGCTCGGAGGAAAGGTCTACTGCAACGAGCCTCGCACTGTGGAAGATTCGAAGGAAAACATCCAACGTGAAATTACTGCTATTCCCCCCCGATGTCCTTGCCGATACATTCAGGAACATGGCGAGCCGTGTCGAAATGTGTCTGGCAGAAAGCGGAGATCACTTCCAGCACAGAATATAATGCAATCGATTACACTTACGTCAAGTTCAGATTGCTTCATCATAGCGAGGGTTATTACAGAATATTCTGAGCGCCTTTCCAATGAATCACCTACAGGCTACTTCAAATATCTAGTTAGGGTGAAGTTATTGTTATTATTATTATTATTAGTAGTAATAATATTAGTAATAGTAGTATTTATTGTAGTAGTAAACAATTAGGACAAATCTAGTATTAGATTTAAAATTATTTAAAAATATTAGATTCAAAATGAGAATATAGCAAGGGCACACGGCACTGTATACAGTAAAGCATACAGTACTGAGCAAAAGTAGCCTGGTGATGCTGAATGCTGAGCGGTTGGAACAGATGAGAGGGGAAATGAGGCTGCTGCTGAGGTTATTACATAAACAACCAATTAAAAAAAAAAAAACATCTTTACCCACTTAGCAGCCTGTTGCCATAAACATTTGTTCCTGTTTCGTTCGTCTAGTCTACAGTACATCATTTAATTTAAAATGAAGAAATAAGCGGTTGCTCAAGACTTTTGCACATTTTACAATGCTGTCTTGCTGACATACTGCATCTAAGAGGCTTATGCACAGTCCTGTCTTGACATTCACTGCTTCTACAGTACTTCACCTTCTGACATGTACAACCATGTTTGAAATTCGGGCTCTCCTCAATCACAGTGTCAGAAATATGACCAGGCATAAGTGGTTGTTGCTTAAAGGCTCAGAGCACCGATTCAATCATTCAGGTCATTGAAACAGTCTCGGGAGTCAGTCGAGGCAACTGTACTTGTGATTTTATCTTAAAAATCATTTTCAAATCAGCTGAGTGTTTGAATCAGTTCTTCAAACTTCCTTAGTGGAGACAAAGATACCAGAGAATACCAGAACATCTTTGAGCTTCTCGTACGAGTTCTTTTGTCCTGACTTACCCCTATATGTGGCACTGTGTCATTATCAATCTCGTCCATGTACTTTTTCTCTGGATAAAGAAATCCTCATTATTAAAAAAAAAAAAAAAAAAAAAGAATAAAAAGTAAGAAAAAGGGAGCAGAAGAGCATTTGGTTACGAGCCAGTAGATTAAGAGCTCCTTTATGGCCTAGAGCTCTTGCCTGGGTTTAACCATTCGCCCAAAGCAGTCATGTCTTAAACCTTTTCTTTCTTTTATCTTTGCGGCAGCAATCCCACTGAAGTCTTTTGTCTTTTCTTAATTTTCTGTGACCATGCCAGGAGAATGAAGCTCAGTCATTCGTTTAAGGCCATACGTGCCATTTTGGCCCATTTACGGCCTGGTTAGGATGCTTTTTTGTTAACACTGGCAATGTACTATACAGTATGTATACACACTACCACTCAAGAGTTTGGGATCACTTTATATCGCCATGATCCCAAAGGCATCCAAAATATGCAATCATATTTGAACTTTGAACAGTCGATATTGAGATGCATCAGCTATTCGTGGTCTGTAAATCCTTCATAAACGGCTTTAATCGGAGGGAACTTTTGCGGCTGGTAACTCTAAATGAACTTCTACTATGCAGCAGAGCTAGGTTTTGGTCTTGCTTTCCTGGGATGGTCTTCATTAGGACCAGTTTCATCATGGAGCTTGATGGGTTTTACAAATGCACTTGACATTATTTGGGTTTTAAGAGTGGACAAAACGTGTTGTAATAATAATAATAATAATAATAATAATAATAATAATAATGTATTGCTGTAATTCAAGATGTAGCTTTTAACAGAAATGAGAGCCAGTTTCATCATGGTGTTTAAAGGGTCTTGACACAATACTGTTCTTGCAAGAACTATTCTAGAAAGGCTGACCTCTGTGTCTTAAAATAACAACTGACTGATGTTGTTGTTACATAATTACCTAATGCCATACGTGTTATTTCATACTTTTAAAATCAACAGTATTGTTGTAGAATGTAGAAAATAAATCAGAAACCAAAACAAAGAACTTTGCATGTGATGCCAAACTTGAGTGGTCATAGATGGTTCACTGTAGTTACACACTTTTTTATTATTATTATGATTATACACACGTGGACAAAATTGTTGGTACCCTTCGGTCAATGAAAGAAAAACTGACAATGGTCACAGAAATAACTTTAATCTGTCAAAAGTAATAATTAAAAAAACTTCTATGAATGTTAACCAATGAAAGTCAGACATTGCTTTTCAACCATGCTTCAACAGAATTATTTTAAAAAATAAACTCATGGAACAGGCCTGGACAAAAATTATGGTACCCCTAGAAAATACTGAAAATAATGTGACCAAAGAAACATGTTAATTCAAAGTGTGTCCACTAATTAGCATCACAGGTGTCTACAATCTTGTAATCAGTCAGTGGGTCTATATGTAGGGCTCCAGGTAGTCACTGTGTTGTTTGGCGACATGGTATGTACCACACTCAACATGGACCAGAGGAAGCGACGGAAAGAGTTGTCTCAGGAGATTCGAAAGAAAATTATAGACAAGCATGTTAAAGGTAAAGGCTATAAGACCATTTCCAAGCAGCTAGATGTTCCTGTGACTACAGTTGCACATATTATTCAGAAATTTAAGATCCATGGGACTGTAGCCAACCTCCCTGGACGTGGCCGCATGAGGAAAATTCATGACAAATCAAAGAGACGGATAATCCGAATGGTAACAAAAGAGCCCAGAAAGACTTCTAAAGAGATCCAAGGTGAACTTCATGCTCAAGGAACATCAGTGTCAGATCGCTCCATCCGTCGTTGATGGGCCAAAGTGGACTACATGGGAGACGACCAAGGAGGACACCATTGTTGAAAACAAATCATAAAAAAGCCAGACTGGAATATGCCAACTGGAGCAGCTTGCTCATGAGGAGTGGGCCAAAATACCTGCAGAGAGGCGCAGAAGTCTCATTGACAGTTACAGGAATCATTTGATTGCAGTGATTGCCTTAAACGGTTGTGCAACAAACTATTAAGTTAGGGGTGCCATCATTTTTGTCCAGGTCTGTTCCATGAGTTCGTTTTTTTTAAATAATTCTGTTGAAGCATGGTTGAAAAGCAACGTCTGACTTTCATTGGTTAACATTCATAGAATTCTTATTTATTATTACTTTGTCAGATTAAAGTTATTTCTGTGACCATTGTGAGTTTTTCTTTCATTGACCGAAGGGTACCAACAATTTTGTCCACGTATATAATTTATGATTATTTTTGGTGGGTATTTATCCTGATTTTCTCCCTAAGTCATGTCCCTTCCCACCCAATTCCCACTACTATCACATGTTTGACGCCAGCCAAACACATCTTTTCGATCTCTTCTCGCTCACACACGGGACGACGTAACACACTCGGAGAACATAAGGAATAAAACAGTCTACATGTTTTGTTTTTTACTCTTACTACCTCAAAACAAAAGAGTAACAGCTTGCTTTCCTTTCCAACACTTAATGAAAAAACCTGTTCACACTGTCACAAGTATCAGCGTGTGTGATGCCTCTGATGGCTCTATGAGTTAGTATGAAACCTGAAGCTTTAAAAAATGATCTATTTGAATGTTGGTGACGCAAGGAATATTGCCAGATCCTGAGAGATTAAAGCGCCGCTGCATCGCTCTGTATAGGCAGCCATGAAGTAAGGGCTGAATCCTACTGGTCACTTATAGCATTGTGGGTAATGAAAGTGAAATCAACATTCAAATAGAGCAACACGCCAATAAAACAAGTTGAAAAAAAAAAAAAACTGTCTTCAATACGAAATAAATCTTGAATGTCACTGAACTTCAAATCATGATAGTTATATCAAATAAATAAATGTAGAGGGAGTATCATCCCATATGAGAAAATAATGCTCTACAGCGGGGGTTAGAGAGCCAAGTACTGTAGGTATCATGCATGCACTTAAAGACCAGCAGCATTATCAGCAACAGTAGAAACAGATTATTCTAAATGGTCCCTATCTACTACACGCATAACACTCCTGATGGGTTTTCAAAAAGAA
Source organism: Clarias magur (assembly GCA_013621035.1). Classification (NCBI taxonomy): domain Eukaryota; kingdom Metazoa; phylum Chordata; class Actinopteri; order Siluriformes; family Clariidae; genus Clarias; species Clarias magur. The sequence continues at coordinate 87,456 of QNUK01000442.1, read as the reverse complement.
AAAAAAGAAAAGAAAAAAAAAAAGGCATCGGGCTTCTCTTTCGTCATTTAATGGAAAACACTATAATGGAAGCTCAAATTGCAAGACGAGCAAAAGTGATTACGCCGACACATGCACTTCACCGCATTTGTCAGTGTTAAGTTCACTTCTGCAAAGTAACAAATGCACCTGTTTCTCAAATGGAAAAGAAGAAGCCTCTTCCCATCTCTCCATGCAAATGAGCCTGGCCACATCCTTATTTCAGATACCTAACAATAATTTAATAATATCCACTCGCACGGACAGATTCACGCACACCAAGCAAGGGAAAAAAAAATAAAATTGTGTTTTTATACACAAGATGATCTCTATATAAACAGGGAAAAATGGGATGTATCGTAAACGATGTGTCGGCGGGTTCGTTGCATGCAGGGGGGGGAACACGCGGTGCTACGGATCCCCATACTGTACGTGTAAGTGGAAGTGACGATGACCGGTACTGACTGAACATTGTGTTATTTTGAGGATTTCCCTTAAAAAAAATTTTTTTTAAAGGTTCGCTCAGTGCAAGTGTGGAAAGTTTGTTCTAATTTTCATGAAGTGAGAATAGTGAAAGATGAAGGAAGGAAGTGTGAGGCGGCTCACTGACCGAAGTATTCCTCTGACGGTGGGTGGTTCATGTCGAACAGCATCTTCTTGGTCAGTCTGTCCAACTCTTCCTCGGGGTGAGCAGTGGATGGACCTGGAGCCTGAACCACAGAGGAGACATGTTTACACAGTAGTACAAAAAAAAGTCTCTCTTACACACACACACACACACACACACACGCGCGCACACGCGCGCACACACACGCACACACACGCACACACACGCACACACACGCACAGACTTTATTTAGAATCCATGTCCTGTTTGAACAACTTTTTTGAAATGACTGCATCATCATGATGTTATTGTCTCTTAATGATTTAGTCTACAGTACAGAAACCACAATGGTTGCAGCGGTCAGGGACAAGTTTCACATTATGATGAATAGTCAGATAGAAATCATGTTTTTTTTTTTTTAATGACATTAATTTGCCAGTAAGTTAAAGAAATTTCCCTTAAAAAAAGAAATAATAAATAATGCTAAAGCAATACATTGAATAAAACAAGCATTTCTGTCATTCTCGAAGAGTTAATGTTCAGTATAAAGTCACAGGGTCAGACAAAATGCGCTCACATGCACTGTTTGTCAAGTTATTTCCATCTCAAGGGAGCGACCATTAGTGGTTATGGAACAGTGTGTTGACCCAGAGGTGACCACACACACTCTCACACACACACACACACACATATATGGACATCCATAATCACTAGTCCCGACGTACGCATGAGATTCATGGCAGCGATCATCTCTTGCTATTGTGCTGATCTCAGAACAGAACATCACCAAAATAGACAAATAAAGATCTCATTTCTTTCATTCTTTCTGATCATTACATCTGCACAACACAAATTTCACATCATTTCCTTTATGGCCTTGGACATTTTAATCGTTACGCTGTTGTCTCACTTTCTCCCTTGATGGCAAATCCGTCCCCTGCTGCTCTTTATGTGGGTTTCGTAGACGAGTATGTTAGTCATGCGTCAGACGCGCCCGGATAAGGAGGAGGTAAACACTCCAGCTCTGCTGCAGAACACCGTGTCAGCATGGCTGTCTGGCTGACGGTCAGGGATTCTATAGTAAACGACCCCCCGTGTTCTTAATGCTAACAAAAAGAATAAGGGGAAAACTTGGATATAAAGCTTTAAAAGCTGATAAATGCTATACTATGTGTGTGTGTGTATATATATATATATATGTATGATTTTAACCCCAACAAAGAAAACAAAACGTGAATAAACAGTGTAGAAATGAATGTAATCATTGTCTTCCCCTGAAGTGTATCGCTCGGTGAAGCTGTAAAAGTGCGAGTACTGTTTACAGTGCACAAAAATAACACACGGAACACCATCGGCCTGGAACAGAAGTCGGAATGCTCCCTTTGGTAAACCAATGGATCCTCTTTTACACTTTCTCTCTGTTTCCTCTCTCTCTCTCTCGATCCAAGCAGAGCTGAGGCAAGATTCGTCTCTTTCCTCATATAGACATGCTCTTGTTCATGTGGATCGGACAGATGCCCTTAATCCAATTACATGCTGATACATTAAAAGTTCCATTTCTTAACTATTCAGCAGATTTACTTGACTTAAATGAAGCAGAAAACTTAAATCTTCTGATAAACGTTGTTTTCACACCCATGCTCGTCAATGTGATTCAAATAAACCTAGACGGAACTACACTGAAGGAGATGCATACTCCCTTGCAAAACACTTCTCATTTTCATTCCTGTGCGAGATTCCCCGGCTGGGCAGATGATCACAGTTTGGAGCAGGGTCTTATGGTTCTCATTTACTGATCGGAAGGTCGGCAGTTCGAGCTCCACCTCCGCCAGACTGCCTCCGTTGGGCTCTTGAGCAAGGCCCTTGACCCCGTCTGCTTCAGGGGCGCTGTAATAACGGCTGACCTCAGCCTACTAACAAATAGCTGGCATATGCAAAGAATAAGGAACGTCACTGTGCAGTAATATACGTGTGACATATAAAGGCGGAACTGAACTTAATTGCTCATGGGTCACTTCATTTTGTGCTAATTGCAGGCACTGACGTTAAAAGAGAACTCGTTTGTTTTGGAAAGGTAAACGACAGGTTTCTGCATAAGGCACGGCATTCACGGCTATGCACATGGGGTGGAGCTTGCGGAAAACAAACGTGTGTATTAATGTTGTGTGATTCTCATCTTGTCTAAGTGAAGAGCAGAATGAAGTCTTGTGCCACAGTAAGATTTTAATGTTTGGGCTGAAACCACTAATATATTCGGCACCAGTCAATAAGTTGGACACAAATTTGGATTTATTTTTCTGCTTTTCTGCATAATTCAAAACTATGAAATAACACCGATAAAATTTGATATAAATATCAGCAGTCAGTTGTTTTTTTAAGACGTCAGCTGTTCTGGAATAGTTCTTGCAAGAACAGTATTATCAAGTGCATTAAAAAAAAAACAAAAAAAACATCAAGCACCATGATGAAGCTGGCTCTCATGAAGACCTTCAGAGGAAGGCAAGACCAAAAACCTACATCTGCCACAGAAGAGACCATGGAAAGACCATGGAATTAGAAGGTCCAAACTTTTGACTGGTAGTGTACATGCTTTTAAAATGTACTTTTACTTTTACTTTTTACTTTTAGGTATTTGGCAGACGCCCTTATCCAGAGCGACTTACATTTTTATCTCATCATACATCTGAGCAGTTGAGGGTTAAGGACCTTGGACAACTTGGTGGTCCTGGGATTTGAACCTAAGACCTTCCGAACCATAGTCCATGGAGGAGTATTTTAGGCCATCACTAAATACAATGCAAAAGTAAATGAATGATATAGTCACTATCATGTTTTTTTTTTAATCCTAATCTAAGACATTACTTATTTTAAGAACAGAATTTTATATAGCGATCTATACAAGCAAACAGCTTAATATGGACTCAGTGATGTCTGATTTGTCATTTTTGCCTGTCATACTACATGCAGTACAAGTTTCCTTGAGTGTTGAAAGTAAAACAGTCACTTGTAACATTGTAACACTGTAATCTAACTTCAAGATCTATGGAAGTACATAGAAATTTAAATGACAGTTTGTCAAACTGTTGATATGTTGAAAGATACGAGACTGATCATCTCATATCTAACATGTCATTTGCATAACTAAGAGGTTTGATGGAAAGTTCTCCATAGTGGCAATCACATACTGTTTCCTGTATGTTAGGTTATCGATGATCACTTGGCTGTCTGGATTTCCCTAAATAAATGATTTGTGTTGACTGACTGGATCGGATCCCGCCAGAAGACTGTCCAGATACTCCAAGGTTATCTGGTTGATGGATCTACTAGATACTGGTGCCGATGCCAGAGTGGATGACTACAAGGCTACAAGTCAACCAGGACACAGCACTATGAAATAAAGCGCTAATCATGAGCTCTCACCTCCTGCTCTCCTACAGGGGCTTTGTAATCAGGATCTGCCCAGAATGCAATTTCCAACACCCTAGTCTCTCAATCAAACTCAGTCTCCTACTGTACCGATGCACTCGCGGTTTTATCACTCTACACCGACAAATACATTTGATTCTTTCGATAGTAACTCTATGACTGCATAAGGAGTTTGTCTTCTCTGTGTTAATTAAGAAAATGGCAAGAAAACTCAAGGCTTTATTAAAAAATAAATATATATATTACGGCTATATCTTTATAAGAACTTGACATCTATTGTATAAAATTGAAGTTTTTTCGAGAATGAATGAAACTTATTTTCTTTCAGTATAGAAGTTCAGCTTTCCTCTTACAAACAAGACATAGTTGAAAGTCTACCAAGTGAGGGAAAAAGAAAGAGAGAGAGAGAGAGAGAGAGAGAGAGAGAGAGAGAGAGAGAGAGAGAGAGAGAGAGAGAGATGGTGAAAGCACTGGCACGCTGGCAGACATCAAATAATGCCATACATCTAATTAAAATAGTAATAATAGAAACAGGAATGGGTGCAGTGCAGTGCAGTTGCCCCCTCCTCTGCACCCCCTTGTGCCATTTTACTAAACCCACATGGGATTAAAGACATTTGTTGCTGTTACATAGGATGGCATAATAGATAGATGATTATAACAGCTTATAACAAGCATTGTTACCAAAACAACGAGAGGATGGCACGTGCTTCCAGACCGAACAGAGGCAGGAAGAACATGGGCTCATATCCTACTGAGAGAGAGAGAGAGAGAGAGAGAGAGAGAGAGAGAGAGATCATGAACTGGTCTCGAGAAAACGGGCCAGGTGGATGTAACACGCTATAAAGCCTAAAAGGTTCCCATTTGACGTGGTTAATTTTTGAGGTTTAGTGATTTCTCAGGACCTCCTTTCCCACAATATCTGTACGCACAACAAAACCACAGGTTTCACAGCTCAGCTTTTCTTACACACTTCTCCAAAGAGCTCCCCACATCCTATAGCTCTTAATATCCCTGCGATTAGGGAACTCTTATACAAAGAGGTGACTGAACTGCGTGACGCGTCATACGGATGTATAGAAGGCAAGGGCATGAAATCAGTGGGGTTTATTCGATTCGATGGATTCTTTTCATGATCTAATAATCATAGTTACGATGATCAACAAGATCTAGGCTTAAGGCTCTTCTATATATATATATATATATATATATATATATATATATATATATATATATATATATACTATTACCATATTTTGCTATCGCACACAGACTTTGCATAATTACTAAATTTTTTGCACAATTTATACTATATGCACTGTTGTCACTTTGTCACAATTAAAACTGATCAGTTCCCCCTTTTTTCTTATTTTTTAACTTGTGATTTTTATATTTTATTTAGATTCTTCTTATACACACTATCGCTCAAAAGTTTGGGATCACTTTCGAACTCCGTGATCATTCCTGGTTTTTATTTCTTCCGACACTGTAAAATAATGCTAAAGACGTCCAAAATATCCCATCATCTCCTTTGATCAGTTGATATTCAGATGTTTCTCCTTCGCATGATCTGTAAAGCCTTCATAACTGCTCTGTTTATTCGTGGTTTTTGAGGCCGGTAACTCTAAATGAACTTCTCCTCTGCAGCAGAGGTACAGTACGTTCTGGTCCTGGTCTTCATGAGAGTCAGTTTCATCATGGTGCTTGATGGGTTTTGCAAATGCATTTGACAATACTGTTCTTGCAAGAACCATTCCGGAACAGCCGATGTCCATGTCTGAAAATAACAACTGGCTGTTATTGTTGTTACATAATTATGTAATGCCATATGTGTTATTGCACCGTTTTGAAATCCTCTGTGTTGTTGTAGAATGTCGAAAATAAATCGGTAAACAAAAACAAAGAAATCTGCAAGTGATCCCAACCCTTTGAGCGGTAGAGTATACTTTCTTTTTTTTTTCTCTTCTTCCTAGCATTGCAGTAGTAACTTCTGGCCAGTTCTCACATCACCGTGTGTATACTATCTATATACTGACTATATGTAAGATACAGTGGGCCATTACATCTATAACCTTTGTGCTACAGTCTCTATTGCTGCTGGATATCTGAATTTCCTTCGACATCAATAAAGTATATCTATCTATCTATCTATTTCACTTTTCATCAAGTGAAACGAACTGAATGACAGGAACAGGTTGAAGCAGGAACTCAGAACAGGTGAATATATTATGTAATGGACCGATATTGGGACAAGGAAGACAAAGGACTAAAGCAAAGCACATGTGGCAAAACAAAAAAAGCGCATGGAAAGAATTTAAAAAACATGTTTTTGAGAACAGATAAAAAAAAAATCCCTTTAAGTGATTGATTAACTGACAAAAGGGGCTTGTGTTGCGGCGGGCCGCTAAACCATGGAGATGGACTGCGTCTTAGTCAAGTACATATTTTGTGCCAATGTTTAAAGAGAATAATTGATGGATGTTACCATGTAGTTTCAGAACATTTTATCCTCCTTTTAAAAATGTGACCCTCGAGAAGGCCTCACAGAATTTATGTGCACGTGAGGGCGCGAGAGAGCGCGAGAGAGAGAGAGGGACTTTGTGTCCATGATCTACAATGTAAAACACAAAAACAATGACAACAACAGGGCTGTTGAGATTATTGCAGAACATTGTGAGCTGAAACAACAAGTTTACTGCAGGCGGAAAAAAAAAAGCAGCTCGAGGCCACTTCATAAGGAGCATGCAGAGAAAGTATACACTTCCCTGAGAAATAAATGGGTCATGTTGTTTCAGCTCTAATTAAAACGGCAAAGTAAAACAACAACGAAAAAAAAAAGGAAAAAAAAAAAAAAAAACTCCACAACAGCCACGTCTAAAGATACACACAGCCGAGGCAAAGAACTGCAGGAAACGGCGAATACGGAGCACTGGTAATAATTAAAGAAGCAAGATCAAGGAATTTCCGGTATTAGAAATTCGCACTGATGAAGAGAGAGTATAAAAATGTTCAATAAGGAGGAAATAATTATTCGGCTTGAATGCACATGTGCAGGAAAGATGAGAATGTGTTGCTGTTTGCTTTGTGCGTGAGAAGAATGTGTGTTCATGAAAGTAGGTCAGGTTTTGGAAACTGACATCTCCCTGCTAGCAGATTAGAACAAGCCTAAAGAGCGAAGGAAGAGACAGAGAGAGATAGAGAGAGAGAGGGAGATGTCCATTGAGGGGACTTCAATGAGTTCATGCCTTTGGCTGCTTTCTACCTGGCTCTTAGAAAGCCTTTCTTCTTGCTCTACCCGTCGTAAAAAAAAAAAGAAGTCATAATTAAAAGTTCATGATGGCCGGAGTTACTACTTCAGAAATGATGTTTCTCAGTCTGTTTATGTCACTTTCGTTTGCTCCATAAAGCTGAGGTGTGGTGAATCCTTTCCGTCGGCCTCCAAACAGCTGCGGGCGGATCATTTCAAACGGACGGCTGACGGTTATCTCCTGTCCAAACACCAGCAACCTGAATTACTTCCTCTGCCAAATACTCAGGGCGTGAAATAGCTCACGTAGAGTAAAAGTTGATCTCGGGGCAAGGAGCGAATGATGAAGGGCCGAGAGTGCCGGGCTGCTGTGTGGGTTGTACGCCAGCAGGGGGTGCTGTTACGCAGAACTACAGTACGAGTAAGTGAGGCGCACATCGGATCTGACAGGGCAACAGCTTATGCGGAGGGAATGAATGAATGAATGAATGATCTTTATTGGTGTTTTAGCATAAAGTCCTGACATCGTATTTATGTCAGTGAATGTCGAGTCCATCATCTGCTTGGAAAGCACTGATTTAAGTATCGCCTACTTGTACATCCCAACATCACTGATTCCAAATAATACTGACTTTTCAAACAGGTCCTGACTCCACTGAGTCTCGGCAAACACTGACCGAGTTGTGGATCGGTCATTTCTAATGGTCTCAGCTTAGGCGAGACCAAAAATCACAGCTAGTGAAGTCTGTGCATGATAGGGTAAAGACCCCACGCACACACCCAAGACGCTGGCTGCAGTGTGTCCTTACTCCGACACTTTTTTATTGAAACTTTCTACGAAATATAAACTCAAATAACCCATCTTTTTTGGCATTATCATATCGTACCCAGGACATACTCAGCCTCTAATTAAGCACAACCCATTTGTCTAGCAAGTTTAGCGGTGCTGTTTTATATCACTGCTCCATAAAGCACATATGGGATGGGGGTGGAGAGAGAGTATAGGTGAGGGACTGGAAATGAAATGAAACAACGTTTGCTAGTTTAAAAAGAGCATCTTCTTCTTTTTTAAAAAATTAATGCAACAGAAAGCAGTTTCAACAAGTTTAAGTACACACACTTACATACACGCTTACTGCGGTAGTGTTTTGAACAGAAGACGATCAAGTACGAGGGTGAGTCAGGAATGATCCGCACTCTGGTTATACTGTACAGTATTAAAGCTTCTGTTGGTCTCATCAGAGCCAAAATGGATGCCCCGCTTGTGATCCTTGTGGCCCGAGTGTGTACCTGATGCCGAAACATCTCACGGAAGAGCATAAACAAAAGCGTTTGGCTATTCAGTAAATTTGGACTGGTACTCTAATGACGGATCTAAAGAGAATCATTACTCGTGATGAGACATGGATTCCTCAAGAGTATGCAACAGAAACATTCTCAATCGCAGACCAAAAAAAAGTTCAAAATTTAACCATCAGCTGGTTTTCTAGGATTTTCAGGAGGCAATATTGGAACATTATCAGGGAAAAGGTTCAACCATCAGCAGCGCTCGGGACAGTGAGATGCTTATTGAAGAGCTGAAGCCTAAACTTGTGATTAAACTCAGAGCACTGCTATCCAAAAGAGTCGTGATCCTGCATAACAATGTACTGTACGTCTGCACGCTTTTGTCACACTGTCAAATCATTTCATTTTGCGGTGTTGAAGCATCCCAGACCTGATCTCGTGCCATTGGGACTTTCACCTGTTTGGTCCCCTGAAAACAGCCATACAAGGATGAAGAATCACTTCTGATGAAGAAATGAAGACAGCAGTGCATTCATGGCTCAGAGTTCAGCCTAAAACATTTTATATACTGTACATATACATCTCGATTCTTCATATTCTCCCATGTTTCAGAGCAAAACTGAAAAGGATTTGTGGCCTCATGACCTGCCTTCACCACCTCAACATACCTGCTTATGTTTGCTTACTCCAGTGAGTACTTGAACAACTACAGTACTACAACTACTGATTCCATGTGGTACTGATGTGTACTGACTCAATACAGTAATGTGTACTGACTCTATAGATCATAAACATGTACTGATTCCATGTGGTACTGATGTGTACTGACTCCATCATGTGTACTGACTGCATAGATTATAAACATGTACTGAGTCCATGTGAAGAAATAAGCACATGTGTACAGTGCGACCCGCTCCCCCTTTCCAAATTCATAATACATAAAAGATTTAAAAAAAAAAAACCATGTATTCTTACTTTGAACATATTTGGAATAATTTCATTATGTATTCAGAAACATAAACAAAGATAGTATGGTTAAAAAACAAGATCACTAAGACAAAAAAAAAGGACATCTCTCTGTGGTGAAATTTTGGCCCATTCCTTGTGTCAAATTGTTCAGTTCCCCAGGGACACAATGGTCCATCGGATGGACTCTCACTTGCAAAATCCTCCATGAATTTTTAATGCAAGTCGTGGGATTAGCTAGGCTGTGCACGCCCTTCACCTACATTTTTAGAAACCGGTCTTGGTCGTTTTGGCTGAATGTTTGGGGTCTTTGTCCTGTTGAAACTTAATCTTCACAGATTGAGTTTCTTGGCCAATGACATTCCCCTCTAGTATGTTCCACTTCCTTGCCCCATTCATGTTCCCGTCAATGACATGTGATGCCTCAGTAGCATTTGCACAGAACCTGCCCCATATCAGGATGCTCCCAGCCCTGTACAGATCCTCATTGTGGGTGTACTCGTTCGGGAATGATACAGTACGTTCTGTCCTTTGTTCCCCAAATCTAACAAACTGAATTATTGTCCGTCAGATCTATTCTGTTTTGTCCTTTGTTGCGAGAGAGTTCTGATTTTTGTCCAAATGCTTGAGTGCAATATTTCCCATATGGTAGTAATGAAATGAAATAAAAATGACTTTGTAATGTATTGAAAATGGCTGTGGCGCAGCCCACTGTGCGACTGTTGTGTCTGCTGCTTTCAGGGCTTTCTGCAACTCGTTTTAAGTGACTGGCACCTTCTCTTCGTCTTTTCTTATATCATAAATCTGAGAGTGTGTTGTAAAATCATGTGTGGTATAACCGTCTGGGGACGATTTACAACGATTAGGTATAACATTACAGCACAAACCATTAAGTCCAATATTGTGCCGGTTCTTCTGGGCGGCTCTAGTCCCTGGGGACATGACACCACAAGCCCTCTGAACGTTGGCAGCGGATCCTTTGGGTGCTGTGGGACCTCTGTGGATTAAGTCTTGGTTGTTGGTGCGTCCCATGGATGTATCAATTGGATTGGGAGCTGGGAATCTGGAGGCCAGGTTGGCAGCCTTGGGTTTTTTGCCTGCTGTGAATTGTGGGGCACTGGCTCGTCTGGTGCCTTTCTATCATTACAAGCTGTTGGCTGTTTCAGCGATTTGTGGTGCACTGGCTTTTCTGTGGGATCAGTCCAGACGGAGTGGCCTCTGGTCCCTGTTGGCATGGCTGAGCCTTGGGTGCCCATGCTCCCGTCACCAGTTTACTGGTCCAGCATCGATAATCAATGTTAATGTGATACTGTTTTAGCTGATCGGAGTATATCGAGACACTGCTACTGATTATAAAGTAAAATGCGGTTTTAAACCTGTATTAGTTTATGTTCATGAATATATCCTTCATTGTTTGGATTTATAAGTGCGAAATCAAAAGCACTGGAAGTATATTAAAGCAACAAAACAAATATGTCCACATCTTTTAATAATTTCCATTACTCTCTGGCAAAGCATGTGTGTATGAATAAGAAAGAGAGAGAGAGAGAGAGAGAGAGAGAGAGAGAGAGAGATTGATGTCTGCAGCAATTTACTGCACTGATGACTAACTCTGGAGAAGACGAATGTCAATGCTTTATTATTAATAGGGGCACGAGACTCGGTCTTCCTGCTACACACAAGCCACTTGGATAAATAGAGGTGGCCTAGCACTGTAGTCAGCACTTCTTCTCTGTGAGATCTCGGCCCTGTCAGGAACAGATGAAAGCAGAGTGTCTCTCCTATTCACTCAAATACATTTTACGATTCTGAAATGCATTTTATATAACGCCAAACGCAACATTTTCATATTAGTGATTGAAGGTGTTCCAGTTTTCCAAACACTTATATACTGCGGAGCACAGCAGATGATGGAGGTGTAAAAGAAAGGGATCGTATCGATGTGGACATGTACATGCTTTAGCCAGATGTGAGCTTTTGAGACAGATTTCATGAAATTTTCATGTACATGACCGAGATCACATTCTACCCTGTTTTCATCTTTGACGTGAATGCACATGATCGGTATACACATGAATCTATGTTTTGTGCTGCTGATTGTGTAACTGCCTGACTGTGCCAGGCATATGGGTGTCCCTAATAAAGTGCATGGTGGATTTATATACGTAGTATCTACCACTGTGTGGTCAGCAACGTTCATGTTTTCGGTGATGCCTGCACTTCGTGGGAGTCCCGTTCCTGCACTACATTACTCACCGTAAAAAGAGATATGAGAACGTGAACTTGTGCATGTGCGATCTTTGCTCTTTGAAACATCCGGCAGCCAGAAACACTTAAACCCCGTCCCCGTTGATCGAACGCACGCGTGCACGTACTCTTAGCCGCGCCAATTATAGTGCACGGCCAGCCGATGCCTGATGCAAACGATCACTTGTCGCAAGGTGCGAAAGCTACCAGCCGTGTTCGGCAGGATTAGAGGAAAAGACGTATGCGGCGGCGGCGGCGGCGCTGAGGTGACCGTAGGCCACAAATAGACTTCATTGACAAAGTTGTACGTGCTGCCTGGAACAGAATGATCAAGCCGTAATGAGAACTTCACTAACATGACTTATCTCAAATTGAATTAAGCAGAAATAGAACAAATCTCCCCGAGTAGCCGTCCATAGCTGGTTGGAGAAGACAATCTGTACCTTGAAGCTGTTTTTCAGCCGTGTAATTGAATCTGCGTGTGTGTGTGTGTGTGTTACGTTAAAACCGAGGCTCCCTCCCCAATCTCTATCAGCTCTTCTCTCCTACGTTTCCTGCTAGTCTCCCCCCAGCAGGCAAGCGCCATGTGGTACAAGTGCTACTTAATAATAACCCCATCCTCCTAATCTCTTAAGTGTTTTTAATCCTTGCTGCTCCCCCTATTTTTATCTCATTTAGAAGAGTGGGTTGATTAATTCACTCTTGTCAAACTAATGGTATGTACAGTAACAGTCTGACACAATTACAGATTAACACCTACTCTGCCTTAATACTGACACGCATACCGTATGCCAACATGTGCACACATGATATGCGAGCACGAGTGCGCAGACATGCGCGCGCACACACACACACACACAATTTGAATATGAGTGCATGGTTTTAAAAAAATAAAAAAATAAAAAACAGCAGGATGTTATCGGGTAAAGAGTGATTTATAATACTAGCCATGAAGAGGGACTTTAATGAATTATATTATAAACCATAATGCATCGGTTGGATATGACATCTGCATGCATGCATGTGACCTCATTATAAACCTCAACAATAGACATAAAACTCCACATGGCATTATAAAAAATCTTTGATTAATGGTAGATTTAGTGAGGTAGATTTTCTGTTGAAACATCTTAGTTTTGGTTACATTTTTCCCATTTTTCATCAGTTAAAAGGAAAAATATATTATATTATTAAATATAATATACAGTAATATAATATAATATAATAGGCGTGATCACAGCTACTGAGATTGAGAATTCTGCACTGCTCCTGTAACAACATGGTAATTTACCCCTATTCGCTATTAACAGTGTTTATTATAATTACTTTTGAAAAAAATGCTTCAATATTAATTTTACTTGTGTTTCGAGGGGTGTTAAGTCAAACCAGGACTTATGATTGTACATAATAACAGAACACATTTTTTTTTTTTTTTTTTTTTAGGAGAGAAAGAAAAACAACTAATTCTTCTATATAATCTCCTGCTACACTAATGCACTTATCCCAGCGTTTCACTAATGCTTGGATGCCATCAAGGCAGAAAGTTCTCTCAGTATGCCAGAGCCATGATCTGGACTGTCTGTTTTCACGTCTGAAACACTGGCCTCTCAGGAGCTCCTCTAATGACGCAAACATGTATCGGATCCATCTCGGTCAGGATCGTCATTCATAGATACTGTACTGTATTTTTGCTTCTTTATAACGTGTGCACCATTCAGATGTTATACTGCAGTTGTGAGTCTCATCACTGTACTGTGCGTGAAGTCTTCTGCATGAATGTCAGCATCATTCAAAAGAGATTTCGTCCTCAGTCCTGGTTTGACTTGAACGCCCCTCGTATAATAACTTCATATATTATGTTTGCAAGACGAGACGACACCATGGTTTAGTGGTTAGCACCGTCATATTATTATGATATACATAGTATGATATATTAGCAACCCTGCATGTTATTACAATGTGTAGGGAGCATGTATGTACATACATGTTTGAAAATATTAAAATGAATGATTACTGGTAACATTTTTACATTTATATTATATAGCTAGGGGGCACGGTGGCTTAGTGGTTAGCGCTGTTGAGTTTGCATGTTCTCCCCATGCATGGTGGGTTTCCTCCGGGTTCTCTGGTTTCCTCCGGATTCCAAAGACATGCAGATTAGGCTAATTGGCGTTTCCAAATTGCCCGTAGTGTATGAACGCGTGTGTGAATGTGGACAGGAGGTCCTGCCACTGTTGTACAAATGGGAATGAGTACAATGGGTCCCATACATACAGTACAGCACTACAGAGGTTCGAAGATGGATGGATGCTTACTTAAAAAGCAATCATGGAGTTCCCCATTCTGCTAAATATTTAGCAGACTACTTAGGGACTACTTAGTACTTAATAAACTACTTAGAATTTCACAAGACAATGCTAGCCATATAAACAATTACCATTTTTTTGTTGTTGCCAGTTTTCTTTTCACTTTTTTTCAGTTTGTCTTAACAATTAATAGTTTAATAACCGTAACAACATACTAACACAAAGTGTTAATGGTTAAGAACTCATTAAATCGCCGATAGACTTCCTGTTTTAAATAAAGGCATTAGACTGGGGTAACTAAGCACTAAGCAAGGAGCTCTAACCAACCTTTTCTATGATATCTGCCCTGTCGGCCAAACCCTCAATACAAATCCCTCAAATCTGTCACTGAGCAATAAATAAAGCTTCCTAAGAGGTGCTGTTTCTCAGGTAGATTGATAAGCAACCAGTTGGGCTTTTCAGGAGGCTTATTAAAGAGGAAGCAGCTTCAGGAAAAACTAATGAAATACCAGTAGGTCAATCATTTACATCTCAGTCAAAAGAGGAGACAGAATCTAGTGCCAGAAAGTACAGAGAGAGAGAGAGAGAGAGGAGGTTTAAAAAATGTCTCTCAGCACATTTTAGATAAATAATGATAATGTCACCTAGAAACTAGCCTTTATCATGATCACAGTCATTACCTTAATAAAGCCTCTTTAACTGTGAGTGCACAATGTTAGATTTGAGTGATGGACCTTTAAACGAAACAGACTCTGAGAAGGATTCTGCAGCAAATGCGGACGTGGGGGAACTTCTGGGCGGCACAGTGGCATAGTGGTTAGCACTCACCCCTAGGGTCTGGGGTTTGAGTCATGCCTTCGGGTCTGTGTGTGTATGGGGTTTGCATCTTCTCCTTGCGCATGGTGGGTTTCCTCCGGGTATTCCGGTTTCCTCCCACAGTGCAAACGTGCAGATTAGGCTCATTAGAATTTCCAAATTCCCCCAAGTGTTGGAGTGATTGTACGAGCGTGTGAGTGCTTGTGGCCTGCGATGGATTGGCACCCCATCCAGAGTGTACCCCGCTAGTCCCCTGGGAACGGCTCCAGGCCTCCCATGAGCCTGTACGGATCTGTAAGGTTAAGCGGTATGGAGAATGAGTGACTGAGTGAGTGAAACTTCTGATGTCCTTGACCGCATAGAGAACTCACTTAGAGCATTCAGACTTAAAGCCTCCATTATGATTTAAATACTTAAATAGGTAAAGTGTCTATTAGCTCTGGCACACCATATGAACTCAAACCAAACGGATGAGAATAATAGCGAAAAAAAAAAAAGTCTGGCTCAATCTTGTCAAAATAATTACTCCTACAAACGGTGATGAAGATAATAATAATAATAATAATAATAATAATAATAATAATAATAATAATAATACCACCACCAATTAATATTATTATTATTATTATTATTATTAACGTCTAATCCATCTATCTATCCCCTTTCAGGGGTGGGGATCACTAGGGGCCACATGATAAGATATCATGATACCCAGATGCCAATTTTATTTGTATTGTATGAAGATTTCATAAACATCTAGATATTGCTTTTTTAGGTTTTGTTATAATTCTAAACAAACTTTGCTAATAATTTGCTAATCCCACACAGGATGTTTTGCTGGCAATCAATGTGTGATTTGTTTAGACTCTAAACAGTTGCTATATGGTCCTACAAGTGATATGCTCTAAACTTTAGAGCATATCACTTGTAGGACCATATAGCAACTGCAACATTTTACCACAAACATATAGGAGTCAGTGTGGAAAATTAATCAATCAATCAATCAATCAATCAATCAAATCAATATATTTATCTATTATTTGAACAGTCCTTGTAAATGGCCTACAACAAACTTTACTGTGCAATTTAATCCTGAACAAGTTACCACAAACACCCTGTTGGTTCCTACTGCACAACTAAGAGTTGCTTTTTCTGAAATAAAAGGCCTTAATGGTGTTTCCTGGTTGCAACAGCTGACATGTACGAGACACAGCTCTTCAGGAACAGATCAGGCCATGTGGCGAAGCTGGACAGCGGTCTCGGCTCGTGCCAAGCGTATTCAACAAGGGCCGCTCTGTTTTCAGTTCCCTCCCTGTGGTCAGTGCACACTTCATTTCACCCTTAGCGGACCTTCGTCATCTGCAAAAGTGAATAATTAACGGACTGCAAAAACTTTCCGCCGATCACAAAGTTTAAACTTAACAAATCTAGTGTTTATTTTCATGTGAAGCGCGGACTCGTGTACACGTCACGCGTAAAAACGCAAAGAGGCCGCATAATAAACCCTTTGTACGTATGTCTCATCTGGGTGCAGTTACAACCGATCCTACTCTCCTTAAGCACTTATAACTGAGCATGGATCTTTCCATGATGTAATCACTTCAATCACTTCTTGGACAGGTGGCGGGTTAATCACAGCTACAAGTCTCTTTGGATTGACGTATTACTACCGATTAAATTACACGTAATCGCAACTGTCGTGTGCTAACAATATATCCACTTACGTACTTAATACGGGGATTGTTATTCCAAAAACCCCAGAAACATACCACATGTTGTTTAGAACCCGTACCAGCACTAGTGGCTGACCAAGCACCGTGTCAGAGGCAGGGATTCTCAGAGGTGAAAGCATAAGTGTAATGCTAGAGGCAACACACAAGCCAGAGAACCAACATAATTGTCCGTGGGCCAAAAATTCAACAGGAATATGTAGTTAATCCATAAAAATAAAAATAAATAAATAAACAAATAAATAAATAAATATACACATCATTAAAAAGAACAAAGCAAAATTCCTACACACACACACACACACACACACACACACACACACACCATCCACATTGCATAGATGAATATTTGGAGTAAACCCATATTAAAAATCCTTTCATATTTATTAAAAGTCAAAGGTCATGAAGTGCTTTAATGTTGCGTGAGGGTGCGAGGGTGACGAGAAAGACGACCCAAATGCGAATGTCATGTAATCGAAGAAAGCCGTGTCAGATCAGCAGCCATGCATGTTCTAGAAGGGGTTTATTTTAAGAAGGTGCTGACCGGGTCAAAGCCAGGTTTGTTATCTGGGTCACCAAGGACCGAGAAGCGGGAAGGGGGGGACGCAGGAAAACTAGACATGAATGTTTGACCTTCTAGGGGCCTGCAGGGGTTCGGCAGTACTAAATCGAAATCCTCTCACTCAAGCTCGGCAATAACACGCGCAATCATCCAGCTTAGCTTCTTTCCGATTTAACAGAACACGATGCAGACTTTGAGCCTGAAAGATGTGTACATAAAATGGAATTTGTTTCATTAAGCAGTGTGAAATTCGCAGCATTTTTCAAACATCAAACATATTCCAGAGGATTTGTCTAATTAAGTGTCCTAGAGCTGCGCGGCTTCCTATACACCTTACTCCTGACATCAAAGAGCCAATCTGAGGGCGGATCCCGAGGGCTCGGCCAGTCTGAATCGTTATTATAGACGTCTCATGTATCATAGTATATCATATGTATCATGTATTATAGACGCTGACCTTTTAGAAGTGACCCGGGATTGTGGTAATGGGAATCGCAAATCACAGCGGAGACCCCCTGCAGTGTAAAACCGGGGCATAACTGAGCACGAGGGCAAAAGTTAAAAGATCAAAAGGAAAACAACCCCCTTGAAGGAACTGGCATGGCACTGATAACGCTGTGGCGCTAACAGATTGATGGATGAAGACAATGTTTACAGCTTTTTTATGTAGAAGTTGAGCAGAAAAGCATACTTACTGGGATAAAGATCAGCGCTATCTTCTAAGAAAGGATGTGACCCTACAGTACATACTCGAAACATCGCGACGGATCATGAAGAGGATCTCAGTCAACAAAGTTTTCGAGTCGGATGTGCTAATGCGATATGTGTTTTATTCTATAATATTTGCAAATGTTGTGACATTTCTACCAAACCACACTGACATTTCTGCTGTGTGTGTGTGTATCTTGAGGATGAGCAGTTGCCGTTGGTGCGACAGCTGTGTGTACCCACACACCAGTGACATCAGGGAGCAGACAGAGACCTGTGCTGTGAGTGCTGTGGCATCATGTTCGTGAACTGCACATTCAAACACGGCCCATTACACGCGGTTATCGAGATGAATAATCCGAGCAACACCGAAGCAGGCCCGGTGATCAGGTCTCACCACATGACAACTCATGCTCATCATGGTTCAAAAATAAAGATGATGACTAAGACTAAGCAAGGCTGCTAAGATGAATGTTTATAAGGCATCCATTGAGGCTTTATGTGCGAAAAAAAAAATCTTGAAATTCCTTCAATCATTAAGTACATTCCACCTTTCAATACACAAAGGAACCCCCAATATTAATCACACAAACTAAGAACTGATTTAATGAGTGAAGCAATAAATGAATCAATAAAGAGGTTTAACAAAAAACCTTCCTTTTTAGACTACCCCTGACTACTGAGATATTATTGTAATTATTATTAGAATTAATTGTATTATCAGTAAGTGATTTATACAGTACTACTTAGGGTCATGATGGACATTGGGCCTGTCACAGGAAGCCTCAGTGCAGGTATACACACTGGCATGGATAAAAGTCTAACACTTAATCATAATGTGAACAAATTGCACTAGATTAACAGATCAGTGTGGGAGATTTCTGCAAAATCATGCACTTGTAACTGAAATCATGTAATGAATAAACCTTACTGATTGTAACTGCAAAGTGATCCTGCTGTCACCGTCTATATAAATATTTTGTCTGTGCATTAGTCAGAACTCAGTCTTTCACTGATATCTTTTTATGTTTCTGACATTTGATGGATGGATGGATGTCTGTCTGTGTGTGTCTGTCTATGTCTGTCTGTGTCTGTCTGTGTGTGTCTGTGTGTGTCTGTCTGTCTGTGTGTGTCTGTGTGTGTCTGTCTGTATGTGTGTGTCTGTGTGTGTCTGTCTGTCTGTGTCTGTCTGTGTGTGTCTGTGTGTGTCTGTCTGTCTGTGTGTGTCTGTGTGTGTCTGTCTGTCTGTGTGTCTGTGTGTGTCTGTCTGTCTGTGTCTGTCTGTCTGTCTGTCTGTCTGTCTGTGTCTGTCTGTCTGTCTGTGTCTGTCTGTCTGTCTGTGTCTGTCTGTGTCTGTCTGTGTCTGTGTCTGTCTGTGTCTGTGTCTGTCTGTCTGTCTGTGTCTGTCTGTGTCTGTGTCTGTCTGTCTGTCTGTGTCTGTCTGTCTGTCTGTGTCTGTCTGTCTGTGTCTGTCTGTCTTCAACAGAATTGAATGAATCTTGCCAGTACTTGCCTGAACTTAAACCTGCACCATAAACAAAATAAAACTATGGACTAGAATTGAAGTTATAAGCAGTTTTGTGCCAGGTTATAAACCGCAAGTTTGGACAGCGTACTGCGCATGTGTCACACACTGTTGGCACGTTTTAAATTGACCCCTGGACAAAATTTAATAAAATTTTTTGCATTAAGTTTCAGCTCCACCATAATTAAATCAAAATATTGAGTAAAAAGTATGTTATTATAAGCGCTTTAATAATCTACTTTAAAATAAGCTACTAATAACACCTCCTTGCTCAATGTAAACAAACACCTGCACCAATAGATATTCACTGGAAAATCTAAACAACATATTTTTACTGAGATTATTTTATATTTATTTTTACAGTTGAAGTGGCATGAGTGAATTTTAACTGGAGCTGGAGTCGTTTTAAGAGAAAACATAATCTTTATCCAATCTTTTTTTTTTAAAACCTGTGATTCACTCTCCGATTACCGGCCAGGGAGTGTATTTGACTGACCTTCTACCTACAGTATTTCTACAAACTCTTTCCCTATGAACGACGGGTACTTAGGCTAGTTTATTCCTAATTCTGATTCGGGGTGTAGTGAAAGTGAAAAAAGCAGAGAGACGGTTTAAATCTGGATGTGTCTTAGGATGTGTTCACACTTGACATGTATGGTTCAATGCAAACAAACTTTGGCGTGGTAGTTCAGTTAATGCGCTTCACGTGAACAAGTGTGAACAACCTCTTGCGCGGTTCGATTAAAAAAGCGAACGCACCATGGACCAAATATATGTGAACCAAGCAAAAACGGCTAAGATGTCACGACACCAATAAAATGCCATATTAATACAGTATCTGGTCTGACCAGCACATTTCCAGCATGTGTTAAAGATATCACCATGTGTAACGCTATCCAAGGAGCACATCCAGAAAGATCAATGAATTGCATCACAAAACTGTCATGTGTTCCGATGTTGAAAACGCCACTGTGAACAAACCAGGACTTAGTGAACCAAAACGAATGCATCATTTTATTTGATGGTCCAAACTACGAGAATTGAACTACAGATGTCAACACTCCCATGCATACAGATTGTTTTAAAGATTGTACGGTATGCATCAATTTTTTTTTTTAGAATGTGCATTTAAACAGATTTCTGACTGAGAGACTGCCTAAATCTATATAAAATGAGAAATGCTTGAGAGTTGCACGAAAGCAACAGCAGCTCTCAAAATGTAGATGGAGCATGGATTTGATTTTCTGTTAGATGGTTCAATTCTGTCTGTCTGGATATCATTCTAGTGTTCATTATAGCTTATGGCTTTAACCCATTTCAGTAAAAAAGCAACAAATTAAACCCCCCCCTCTCTTTCTCACTTCCTGTCTCTCCATCATTTATTTCCTTCTCTTTATTCACTTCAGCTTTTCTTTACGATGAACGGATATTATCTCTAACACTAAGTGACTTATTCAGCTACAAATTAAAATGGCTGTATACAGACTCCACTGTAGACACAGATGAATATCCAAATATCTAGTGTGCCTACAAAACAAATCCTTCTTGCTAATGATTTCCGAGCCATATATGGTTCATTGCCTCTGGCATAAAGAAGACTTTAAACCCTACATTATTTCCCTGGTGCCGTTTCCTTGTTAGTTCCTTTTCATTTTCATCTACTATCAAAGTGATCACAATTTCTACATTTTTAATTGGTCCAAAAGCAAAGCAACACAAGGTCTTCAGTTCTCTACACCTGTCGTTTACTTTATATGCCACACTGGGAGTAGAACAGCAATCTACAGGCAAAAAAAGCGCTTTTTGTTTTCAACGATATTAATTAGTCTTCTTAATACACATAACAATGCGCAATGTGGTATTCAATTTGGGTTTAATAAAAGCACAGTCCTTGATGAGCTGTTCCCCAATGGCTGGACTGCAAATCTTTTGCACCACTTTGAGCATAAAATCCTTGAATTAGTCGAGACTCAGGGGTCTGTTCAGAACCACACACAGCCGTGAGAGTATGTGCATATGGATGCTACTATAAGTCTCTCTATGGAACCACACACAGTTACATGACTCCTTAAGATATCCTGCATATCACCGTTTTGAAGAGTGTCCACACCAGGCATGTAAAAATATCCCTCATAGTGACTGACTGCAGATCTGGTAATATTGTTAACCACGAAAACAGAAGTAAGGAATTGAAAAAACAAATGTAAGATATTTTAGTTATAGCCATGCACGAGACGTTAAACGCATAAGAAAAAAAAAAAATGCTGCCAGATACAGTTCCATCCCATCCCAGAGGTGCATATTACCAACTGTGAGTCAGTTGGCGTAATCTGACTTGATTTATTTATTTATTATTTTAAACAATCTTAAACAAGATATTCTTGGAAAGATCTGAAAAAACAATACAGCAATAATGATTTAGGGTAACAAATATTTCTTCCCACGATGCTAAGCACCAAATGTGGTATATTACATGTTTGTAACAATTCAATAGTCCTTCAAAAGACTGGTATCCAACGCAGAATCTGTTCCTGCCTCTCAACTTTCTGGGATGCTCAAAGACCGTCACCAATATCATACAGTATGTGGTAACGTCATACAAGAACATTACAGTTGTGGCAGTTCTTTAATGTTGTAACTAAGTATAGCAAGGTATAGCGTTTCCTTAAAGCCCTCTTACATCTTGAATCATAAAAAAAGGTACTCAGTACTTACAGTACGTAACAATCCCCTAATTGTCTGTGAATGGTAACAATGGTTTCCTGATGCTGAGATTGGACAAACTTTTGTGACTTTATATAAAAGTGTGCGGTACCTGACTACCCTTACTGTTTCCCTTTGTGGTTTCCCTCAAGTCTGTGGATCCCCCAAGTAAAAACAATAGAATTCAGTGTGGATTTAGTTACTCAAAATACTGTCAATGGGTAATAATAGTAATAAGATGGAAAATAACATGCTTTATGTTAAGATTGTTGGATTTGTACAGCTCGTTCCTACCTTCTGAACTCCCATGGCTCCTCCTCCATAAGGTCCCATGCTGGCAGGAGGGTCAGTAATGTAGGTCTTCCTTGGGGTAGGAGGCTGATAGCCCTGATTGTGTGGTAGTACAGCATGGTGGCTTGGCTCAGGTCTCCAACCGGTCTGGCCTCCAGGGACTGGAGCGCCACCATACTGTTGCTCATGGTACCCTCCAGATGGTGAGAAGATGGGCTGTGGAGGCCCATAAGCAAAGTCAGGACCTCTAGGCTGGGCCGGAATGTATTGCCCCTGAGCGTACGTGGCTCGGCCAGGCTGCTGCTGCGGCTGCTGCTGCTGCTGCTGCTGCTGATGCTGCTGAGGGCCAGGCTGAGCTGCTCGTGCCTGCACGCTGAACGTGGGCTGGCTGGGGGTAGAGGCCGTGCTGTAGGAGGCAGGAACTGGCTGCTGGGGTCGAGAGGAAGGAGACGGAGAGGAGGCCGGAGCAGCAGATGGAGGCGCCTGAGGTTTGGGAGTCGACTTTTTGGTGGCAGTCAGAGGTGGCTGAGTGGGGATCACCATGCGCTTATAGCCTGTAACAGGAGCGGTGGGGCTCGTCGCTGGCAGGGTGGCAGAATTCTGTGCAAAGTAGAGAATTAGATTAGATCTTAGTGAAATATTACGCAAAATGAGCCAAATCCGTCACTATAAGAAGACCTGAATATCATAATCTGACTGTTCCATGTGGCTGAATGAGCACAAAAACCCACCAGGCATTTACCAAAATCTAGTGCAAAGCCTTCCCTGAGAGTGGAGATAAAATACTGTAGAATGTTTAAGATGTAACATATAGGTGCGATTGGTCAGGTTTCCTGGTGTGACCAGATCTAGCTGGAGATCTAGGCAGCAATGCGACCTATTGCACCTCTCTGCCACCAAGCTTGCACCCCTCAAGTCTATTAAATGGAGAAGACTGTTGGCCACCCTTCCTCTCATACGTGTCAGCAAATGAAGATGGAAAAACATCAAACAAACTAAAAGTCCACTGTGACTGAACTGCATTTCAAATCAACCATTGACTGAACCTCCATAAGAGCAGTTGTTAGTACTCCTAAATTGGACAACAATTTGACCTTATAAAAATGTTTTTAAAAAAGTTTTTTTTTTTCAGTGTGTTCCTGTCTAGTGCTCATTGATTTGATAATATTTAAAGAACGCATTTGCTTTTTTTCCAGACTGAATAGAAGGATGAAATCTTTTCTTTTTAAAAACTAAATCTGACTAGCCCACTAATTTTCCCCATAGGTACCAATGATTTTCTGTATGAAATGTCATCCTGGGTTAAATCTCATGACCTTAGGGTGAACATCCAACTGCTTAACAGCTATAAAAACCCTGCAAGCTGTAGATCAGATGTGCTTGTATGTGACAGGGCATAACAAGAAGAGCAGCACTAACATACAGTATAGACAGATCCTCGAGAACATCAGCGCAGCACACACACACACACACACACACACACACACACACACACACACACACACACACACACACACACGACTCAACTATGATATGATTTATTCAGCCTGAGGCTTACAGTGCAAGTAATTATCCAGCCCGTCCAGCAGCTATCCATCTTCAGGACAAGTGCATCAGCCATGAGCCTAGCCTGCCTGGGGAACATCCAATCATAAAGTACAGCTAATATAACACAAGGCAGAAGGCCAGGGCTGTTTTGGTGGAGGAAGAAAGAGCAGTGATGGGCGACCTGACACTTGTGCTGACGTTAGCTGCCTGCGCGGGATAGCGGACTAAATCAGAGAGATTTGTGCACTCGGACTTCCTCGGCAGTGGACTGAGCCGATCCGGAGCGAGGAGAGTGCTGCGGTTCAGCTGAATTAATAATAACCGTTCTACTTTCTTCGTGCTTCCGGGCTGGATAATACCAATTTGCCATTTTGGCAGTAGTCATAGACAAGACAAATAGCAATGATGCTCAGTGACAGGATTTTTATAAGATGAGGGTTTGATGCATTGTTTCAAGGTGTGACAAGGTTTGAGTTCTATTTTTGTTCGTTTTTTTTTCTCTTCTTCTTCTTCTTCTTCAGCGTTTGTCTGACTCTCCACATCTATAGTAGACGCAACTAACCAGTTAAATGAGGACTGCCGGGACTGAGCTCTAATTTTATGATGAAACACTGAGTAATACATCCTGTGATAGTATCATAGCCTTGAGCACTTTTTTCATGTTTTATTTGAGGACATCTATGGAAAAAATGTGCTTGTTAATATGTTTTTTTATCATTTAGTCAAGCTCTCCATTCACATAATCAGCATAATCAGTTTGGTTATGCAGGAAGAAGCAATGTTGCATCATTCCTGCTAGATGGTTGGCATGCTAAATGTTATTTGCTGAGCAAAGTGGGTTAGGTGCACCTGAGCAAGTTTCAGACGAGAAAAGATTTCTCTCAACCACCGCTCTGAAGGTGGAAACAAGTTCGGCCTTCATCTTGACTTGCCGGGGGAAAAAAAAAATGTAATTAATAACATTAATAACAAATCCCCTGCCCAAAAAACATTCGGTCTATAGCATAGCATAACCCATCCTCTTTTTTGTTTTGTTTTTGGGTGGTGCTTTGCTAATGTAGCACACAGACACACTGAGCTATCGAAAGGCTGAATACATCAGAGCCTTTAATATCCACTATTCAGAATAGCAAATCAAAGTCTAATAGGAGTGCTGTTCCAGCGTCAAACTCTTTAATGACCTACAAACTGACTGTTATTAACCTACGCTATTCTTTTTAGGTTACTGCCTACAGACACAGAAAAAGAAATCAATTACTGTCTTTATCTCTTGATGAGAATAAAGCCGTAGGCTGCAGGAATGAAAAAGACACCTCTGTGACCTTTTATGACTGTTCGCGGTGCTGTTCTGACACGGGGCAAGGTTTTAAAACTGAGCGTAAACCCCGTGGTTTAAAGCACCTCTCCTGTGGTTCATTAAATTAACCATTCAAATGAGGATGAGTGTTTATTTCAGTCCGTTTCTCACAAAGGGCACACACGGCGCTGGCATCAGCCTACCCACATCATTCACAGAAGTTTAGACTGTAAAGCTGCGTCTACTGCGAGACACGCTAAGCTTCTTGGAGGATGGTCTCACCTGTACACTGACTTGTGTATCTCTTTTTTTTTTTTTTGTAAGGATAAAGTTGGCTTCTACTTTTTTACTATACACCATGAATAAATAGCTACAGTATACGTAAACAATACCGGAAGCTATAATGCACTAGAAGGGAAGGGATTCCAGCTACACTATTAATAGCGTGGCCTGGAGAAGTATCTGCCTCTTTAAACATTTTGGAATTTTACAATCTGTAATTGAAATGGCCGTCACTGGGATTGTTTGACATTAACAGTGCATGATGATAAAAACGTTGTAGTTTTCAAAGTTATTATTCACTCATTCACCTCTCCTGGTGCAAACAGTTTCCATAAAAAGTCACATGATTAGCTGAATTCTGCTCTTGCATGTACAATGCCTAACAAAAATATTCAGCCCCCTCATACTGTAAGTCCTCCCTAGATGAAACATAAACAATTTTTCTTTTGTATTGCAAACCAATATACTTTTATGCCAATATTCATTATTTGTTAGCAGATTCTAATAATAACAACAATAATAATAATAGTAGTGATAATAAAATTCTGCTTGTCTTATTTATTAAAACAGAGATTTTTCTACTTCATTTTATGTGTGTGTGTGTGTTGTGTGTGTATATATATATATATATATATATATATATATATATATATAAATTCCCCCTGTCCACACAACACCACCGGAAAATGAGTTTTGGAAAATCTTCAACGACCAAAACTGCGTTTGCATGTGGATGAAAGGCCAAAGGTCTCCTTTTTAAAAAATATCCAGCTAGGTGTGGACATGGCCTTAATGTTTAACCAGTGCAGACTCGCGCTGAGACTGATAGAGCTACCCTTTTGTAGTAATAACAACTTTAAGTCGAAGTTTAACATAAATATAAGCAGATTCCCCCCCCCCCCTTTTATTCTACTTTTGATTTTTTTGTAAAAGATTCACTGACCAATTATTATATTTCCTTTGAAACTTCACTGTAAGAGAACACGAGTTTGCAACAGAACATTACAGACAATAAAGATGATCCAGACGAATATGATGAATTCCACTGGGGCTTCAATCATTTTGCAAGCCACTGACAAGTATTGCACGATTTCAGTATTAATACACCAGTACCTGGAGTTTGTTAGAGAGAGAGAGAGAGAGAGAGAGAGAGAGACAGACAACATTTGGAAAAGTATCAGTCAGTGCTTATGATGTATACCAGGTCCCAAGGATGCCTGGAGCCTATCCCAGGAAACGCAGGGTAGAGGCAGGGTACACCTTGGACAGGGTGCCTATCCATAGCGCGCACACACACACACACACACACACACACACACACACACACACACACACACTGTACACACACATTTATACACACACACATACATACACAGTAGATTAGGTGCTGTTTTGTTGGCAAAAGGGGGTTGTACAAAGTATTAAACATCAGGGGTGCTAATAATTGTGGCACCCATGATTTGATGTATAATAATTATTTCTTAATAATATAAATATAAATAAATGCATTTGAATTAAATGGATTAAATTGAATTTCCTCTTTTTTCCATTGTGGTCCCATGTTATTTAGAACAAAACAGAATTTTTTAGAAGCTAAAGAACACATTTTAACCAGGGGTACCAATAGTATAATATATATACATATATACACATATAACACACACACACACACACACACACACACGCACGCACGCACGCACGCACGCACGCACGCACGCAGACACACACGCACGCAGACACACACGCACGCAGACACACACACACACACACACACACACGTGAAACACACACTCAATTTGGGAAAACCATTGAACCTAATCTGCATGTCTTTGGACTGTGGGAGGAAACCCACCAAGCACGGGGAGACACAAACCTGAGGCGAGAATCGAACCATCGACCCTGCAGGGTGCTAAACACTACGCCACCTCAGTCTTAGTTTATATACAAATAAGAATAAAAAACCTTCCAAAATCATTGTATCACTATTCAACTGGATTTGTATGTGAAGACAGTACAGCACAGCTGTGGTTTTGCCTACAGGGGGGTCTTTACAGAAGCGAGTGAGTGGGGAGCGTTAGTAGAGCATTACTCAGACGAGAACGGGATGAGACGTCCATTTCAGTTCCAGGTTGTAACGGTACAAAATGTGAAATTTCTGCAAACCGCTGTAGTAAATAAAGCACCGTACATGTGAGCCTCCATTCTGGCTCGTGGACATACAAAACTGCTTCTTGACATACTGAAGATTCTGTTCGCTGTCAAGATACAGTACTTACAAAAGCTCAAGCCAAAGGGACGATAATACACAGGTTTATCTCTTTTAAATTTACTTGTGTAACAGTGCAACTGTTCTTAGTAGATCATTTCTAATTTCCGTTGTAGTTCATGTGAAAACAAGAGAATGTACAGCTTTATAAGGAATGAAAAGCCTTACTACTATAGTTGTGCATCTGAATCTGACAGTAAGACAAAAGTCTCTCCGAAAGATTACACGGTTTAATATCACTTCTATTTAACTAATCAGCTCAGAAGAAATATCTGTCCACATGCATATGTAAAATAAAGCCTGAACATGCCCTTCAGGAACTGAAATGATTCAATTTAAACGTTTCATGCTTCTTTTTTTTTTTATACCCCAGATTGTTTTATCTATAAAAGCGAACACTGAGAAATGCAAATAGAGCCCTAAAAATAATCACATGGTCATGGTAGATTCTACACTCGCTTGATGTGAGTGAGAGAGAGAGAGAGAGAGAGAGAGAGAGAGAGAGAGAGAGAGAGAATCAGTTCAGAACTGAAACCGCAGGTAGGATATGATTGGAACCAAAAAAATTATTTTAAAAAAAGTTAGATTTTTAATCATACTACATACACATAGTGCAAAAAAAAAAATTAAAAGTTTTTAAATAAACATGTATAGTATTTAGTCATTTTAGTATAAGGTCCCTCCATATTATTAAGAGTACATTATATTAAAAATATCTTATATAAATAAGGTTATACCTTTATTAAGGGTTGCGCTTTTTATTTATTATTCAAACTAAATTTGCACAAAATTGTATGTCACTTGTACAACAGGTCAGGATTTCCTGTTCCACTGAAGCATAAGTTCACACAACAACCCAATGGATTTGATCCAATGTGGATCATCAGACCATCAGTAGCATATATATATATATATATATATATATATATATATATATATATATATATATATATATATTTCTTTTACAAAAAGTCCTTTTTTTTTTTTTTGGAAACTTATGCAATTTCATTTTGATGACGCTGATCATTTGCTATTTTTACACTGCAGACCAGCTACTGGGTTTCATAAAAACAATTTTCTGATGGTCCACGAAAGCAGGACGTCTGCACGTCCGAGGCTAGATCGTAAATCTTTTTCGGAAAAGATCTGAGTCAGGATGCAAACGAATAAAGTGTGGATCTGCCCTAAGTGTACGGATTTCCTGTCCGACCCGCTGTGTTTCATTATATGATCCACTGCACACGTTCGTGTCTGTGGGGTTTTAGTCAGCAGGATGCGTAGATACAGGTGTACAGGAGCGTTATTTATATAACCAGGCAGATACAGCACATGCTTACAGGTTCCAGAAGAGAGACCATACAGGAAACATTCCATACCACAAAAAGAAACAGATACACACTCTTTTTCGAATTGTCCAAGTTTGTTCTTCTTAGTTTAGTTTCAACCCCAAGTAAGCCAGACCTGACCTATAACACTATACATGTATGTGAAGTTTAAAGGCTATTAAATCTACCGCCAGACATTCTGTTATGCAATGGCTCTACTGAGATTTTGAGCTTTTCCCAACTTCCTTGCTGGATAGTTTGCGTTCTTTCACTATGGCTTGTTTTTTTTTTTTTTTTGCTTTCTTCTTTAAAAGGTGCTTAAAGGAAAAACTTTAAGAGCCTTAGCATTTATATAAAAGTCAGACTTCTCCTATACAGTAGCATGCGCTTTCAGTTTTTTCCCCAAAACCATTTTTTTTTTTTTGCAAACAAGAACTGAGTGTAAATTTTTTTTTTCTGAGCCTCTTAAAAAAGGCTCTTTGACAGATTAGGAAAGCCCGTGCAGGGCTTCAGGGCCCGGCTAAATCTGCTCACTTTGCATTTTGAACCTGGGGGGAATAAGGAGTCGTACTTTTTCAGCATGGAGGGGAAGCCCCGCTCCTCCACAGCTCTTGGAGCATTTCTCCATTATATGCATCTCTACAACTAGTTAAAGATGGTAAACTTCCCCTCCTAACTTCACTGGGTCAGGTACGGTCACACTAGCAGTGATTGGATTTTTTTCCGCGTGCATTTGCAATCCCTCATTACACTTTAACGCTGTGCCACCGACTAACAGAAAGTGAGACACAATAACTGTCTGAGTGGGTCTGCTGCAGTCGTGCACTAAAGCCCAACCAGGCATGAAGTAATGGTTCTATCTGCTGCTACACCCATTAAAAGCCTCTTCTCTTCAATCTCCAGCTCTGCTTCGTATCAGCATTTAAAAATAGGCTGAGATAAGGTACATTAAATATGATTTAAGATGTCTGCCTTAAAACGGACCTCCAGCTGTTTTGAACCCTCGCACGTTCGCAGATAAAGTGCATTTCACGGCTGCACAGAAACCCTTTGCTTTGGCTGCTGCTTCTTCTTCTTTTTTTATTTTTTTATTTGCCTTTCTTTTTTCTACATCATATACCATCCGTGACAAAAGTATTGGAACATCAGGGCCAATTCTTTGCTTTTGCTAAACACCGAAGACACAGAAGAGTTTGAGATAATGAAGAAAAAAATATATATATGAGATAAAAGATTATAATTTTAACTTAATTTTTTCTTATAATTGCATCTAGATATGTTAAACAACTTGGAAATTGGCATCTTCGGTTCTTCGTTGTGTTGAGAGTTTGTCGGGTCATGCTCTTGCTCCCAGATGAAGCCCCCCTACCCCGGTATTTCTCTGTACCTTGACAGACAGGATATAAATACATTTTACAGACTCCTGTATTAAGTCTGCTGCCACCATAATGAGGTACATCATTGATAAAGAGTAGTGCACCTGCTCCAGAAGCAGTCATGCACGTCCTTACCATGCCTGACCTTGTGTATTTACCACATGTTCCAGTATTTGTGATTTAAACAGGAGTTTTAAGGTGTCAAACACATCTCGATCTCCCATATTCACTTTTTCTATTTACACTTTACCATAAAGCAGCTTTATGGAAATCCAGATGTAGATTTAGATCCTTGCATGCCAGAGGAAACAGAAGCAAAAAAAAAAACAAACAAAAAAAAAACACTGGAGATGCTATGAGCGGGAAGCAGATGTGAAATGGAACTCATTAACTTCTGGGTGACACCAGAGAGGGCAATTAGAAGTCATTACGATGTGTTGGATTGTAAATTGGGTTAAAAAGTGTGTTCAGTGTGAGTATAAGTAAGTTTTTTTTGGCCAGTGTTTATGATGACAGCAGAAGTTCTCCAGTTCAAATCTACAAGATCGAGGTAAGATCGTTCAAGGTAAGAGAACTGGACATAAACCGTCTCAGGGTGATGTCATTATTTCGAGTATCCATGAAGGTCAAACACAGTGTCACGTCAGTGCCAAGTGTGGTATGTCTGGTGTTTCGTGTGGATTTGACAGCTGTATTGTACAGTAACTCTTCCCTCAGGCCGGCACATCATATGCGTTCTGGTGCACTGGCCCTTCCAGGCCTTTGTTCACAGCCGAGGTTCCTCTAGAGTAAATCGAGGAAAAACTTTATATCCTATTGAAATCACACTCAACTCCTCGGCATTCACATCACAGGTCCCTGCTCGCCACTAGAAACCTGATTTACCCCGAGTGCTCGGGAAATAAGAGCAAATGAAGCGGCACGTGAAAAGCCGTGCTCCGTCTATGAGCTAAAATACAGAGCGGGGATGAAATTGAGGGTTTGGCATTAAGGACACTTTGATGTGCTCATCCAGGAGAACGGTGGTTAGATCCCAATCCGTCGTCACTTTCTCTCTCCGATAATGGGCTTCCTTTGAATCGGATAAGCAGAGCCGTGGCGTCACGGCGCGGCTATAATTGTGACTGAAACGCGTACGGCTGCAATCATGACACCGTCCATCAAAGGCATTCTTTCCCCCAAAGACTTTCATAAAGATGATTGCAACGAGACTTGTTTTGCTTTTCTACGGTATGTCTAAAGAAAAGTTCCTTCTAGAACGCTTTCAAGTAGCATTGTCTCTTTTTTATTAGTACCTCTTATTCCACATATATATGATCACTGATAGTTTCACGGAACATGAAGAAAGCGTCAGCTGTTTGTTTCATACGGACGCGCGCCCGCGCATGACAGACATCAAAGGTGGAAAAGGAACACAAAGCCCCAATATACAATCAAATCAGAATGAGTGCTCTCACAACCCGAACTCATCAGGTCGAAAAATCTGACGGCGGATGTAAAGTCTGAAGGCAAACACTAAAATAAACATTACAACTATGGGGAGAAAAAAAAAAAACACAAAGAAATATTGAACTTGGAAGTTTTTTTTTTTTTTTTTAATACAGTGATTGATGTGAAGAAAAATGAGTATGTTCTTGAGCCCTGGCATACAGTATGTGCATCCAGTTTACCAAACCATTAAGACATGTTGATGTCCTGCAGTGAATAAGGCTCCAGCATTATTATGTCTTTCAAGTCGGTTTAATCTGTTTTTATTTTATTATAATAGAACATTAAACCATAAACAAGACTGGATGCAGCATGGCGGATGTACTGTAGTTGTACTAATGAACAAGTCCGACGAAAAGAAAGATGCTCAAAATTCAAAAAAAGTACTCAATTGGTACATTTTAAGATGAATTATTGCTTTATACATCTGCCACACCTTAATAATACGCCTAGCGGCCGTGGCCTGACCGGGAGGAACAAACAAACACACACGCATACATGATGACCAGCAAAGAGAGCAGATTTAAGCTTTTGGACAGATGGCCTGTGTCACTTCCGTCCGTCCATCCCGGACATCAAAAGAATCAGTCATTAACACGCAAGTCATAGAGAGACTCGGAGACCGACGCAAGATCGGAAACACATTATTGTATTCAAACAAAAGGGTTCCAGTAGACACGAGCTGTTTGTATGAATATTAGTCTGAACAGGGGTTATAGGAAGTGCGACCATATGCTGAATCAGGAAGCGCAATGAGCAGAGGGGGTTATAGGAAAGTGCACATATTACAAAACTGTACAATAGAGAAAGGAAAATCCTTGTGAAAATACTGTATGAAAATATACGGAAGAAACCTTTTTTGACTTTTTTTTTTTAGTCGTCACTGGAAAGAATTATTATAAATCATTAATTTTCTAAACCAGACTACTGTAAAAGTTGTGCTGTAAAGAAAGCTCTCAAATCATTCTCAAAATGTAATATACTGTACAAATACACACTAACCTTACTTCCGGGTGCTCCCGTTAATGGCACAGCATGTGTTTTTACGCCAGATGCCCTTTCTGACACAACCCTCCCATTTTCCAACCCGGGCTTGGGACCGGCACAGCATGCAGTGGTCGGGGTGACAACCCATCGACAGCGGCGCTCGAACGCGGATCCTCAGATACCCAAAGCAACAACCTACAGTAGCGCTTTAGCTGCCTGAGCCACCACTCACCTACAGTAATATACAAATATTTTGGCCTGGTCAAAAAGAAAAACACAAGATTTTATTGACCGTCTTTAGCTTTGAGGACGGTCCACAATGTGGTGGCCAGTTTAAGTGTGAATATGATTCCTTGTGCTCCCAGAACCACACTTTCACAGTTTGAATCGCAGAATATGGCTGTTCCATTAAAGAAGAAAAAACGTTCATACTGTAGGTAACCTGGTCATTCAGTACATTCAGGTCATCAGCTGACCAACTCAAGATCAAGCCCAGATCATAAGACTTGTACAGTATGCATGATGCTGCATCACTTCCCTTCTTACACTAAAGAGCCTATTATATAAGGCCAATCAGACCACATGACCTTTTTTCGTCCTTTATACCGTTATCTTTATGCTCGCTAGCAATAGAAAGTGTTTTTACAAGTGGGTTTTGTATGACCACACAGCTGTTTAGTCCCAAATCTACAGTATGAGTTCTCATCACACATCACACTGTGCATGTACAAATGCTCTCTATTAAACGGTCAGGTTTTCACCATGCATCTTTACTAAATGCTTAAGCGACCATCATTTTTCCTGACCACATTTCTTCCACAAAGTTGATGGTTCGACACGACACAGTCCTTACAGATTTAATAATGTGTTGTACCATAATGACCAATAATTTGACCCTTTTGAAGTGGTGACTGTTTTTTGGCCGAGCAGTGTATAGGAATGTTTTCATTTGTGGTTTTCAGTGTATGTTTGATAACTTGGCTCGCTATAATCCTGAGGCCATGTTAATTAGCTATCCTCGGTCTCCATTAAGGACAATTCGTACCATATTTCTTTAGTTCCCGAAGCATTTTTTTGGACGCGTGTCATGCATCAGTTACGCTTCCATTTTAACAAGCACCTCAAATCCACACCAGCTGTGTAAGACATGAGCCATTGCATCACACTGCACTGTGCTTGTTGCTGTCGCTAGTATTTTTTTTTTTCTTTTTCACTTGCATGCACGAGTAAGGCGTAATCATGTGGCAGAAGCGCGACGCATAAACGATCATGCACATACAGGTTAAAAGCCACAATCAATGTTCACATCAAAACTCAAAATGAGGGGGAAAATATGATATCTATGACTTTAACTATGGCAAGTTTGTTGGTGCAAGATGGGCAGGTTTAAGTATTTCAGAGACTCCTGATCTCCTGGGACTTTCACACCAACATCCAGAAGGACAATCATCCTACTGTACAGTATGCATACCTAAAGACAAGAAGGTAACGGTATCGGAGTAGCCGTCAAAGTCCTAACCTGAAGTTGCAGACAGAACTAAAAAAAGCATCACAGCCCACAAACCCGACTGAGTTACACCAGTTTTGTCAGGAGTAACATTGAAAAATAAAACAAGAAAGGTTTTGCACACTCAAAATCTAACATAGTAAAAAATTCTTTTAAAATGCATGATAACATAAAACATTCATGAAAAAAAAAAGAAAGAATGTTTTTTTCCCCCTAGATCTTGTCTTAACTACACATGCATGTATGTTAAAAGACAAATATTTGAACATACGATGTGCTTCTTGCTCTTAAGGCTTATGCTTTACATTATACTCAAAGATATCAAAAATCGAAGACATTTCTTTATTTAATTTCTTACTGTTAAAAAAAGTGTCATTAAGTTAGTTTGTAAACTGATAAAAAAAGGCAGAAAGTTTTTTTTCTCACTTTGTCAAACTTATAAGGCATCTGATTTGACTCGACTGATAAGCTGACCACTTCCAGATGCTAAAGAAATGTGTGTTGCCGCGCGCGCGTGTGTGTGTGTATGTGCGTGTATTCGTGCGTGCGTGCGTGTTCACGTGTGGGTGGCTTCTGCAAAGTTGTAAACAGCAGCTCTGGCTACAATATGTGAAAACACCGCCTGCATGCAGAATTCACATTTCTGTTAAGCATCAAGTGACCAAAATCACCACTTCTGACTTTATGGTTTGTAAAATGTACTGTACGGTTTGGAGCTCAGAACTTCACAGCTACTATAACAGGAACATGCAGCGCCGTGCAAACGTGTTCTCAGTCCTTCATATTTTGCTTGCAAAGAGAGAGACTTTCTTGTATTTTAATGTAGTCTTGAGGAACAGTTCTCCAGGCCTCCTGATGGACTTTTTTGGCTCTCATTGGCAAGTTTTTATCTCAAATTTTCAGTCCAGTCCCTGTACCTGAGCAATTTCAGACACTCAGTGACGTATGAATCATTCACACATAAGAACAAGAGGCAAGACCCAGTGAGAAACAGGTGCAGATGATGACAGATGATCAAGCTGGTGATTAGTATACTGGTGGTGCTGAATGCTGAGTGGCAGGAATGGACAAGAGGGTTGTTGAGGTTGCTGCAGAGGTTGTTGTAGGCACCGGAAGGTCGGCGGTTCGATCCCCAGCTCCACCAGGTTGCCATTGTTGGGCCTTTGAGCCCCCAAACCCTAGTGGTGCTATATCCCAGGGTTGCTACTGTATATCATGGCTGACCCTGTGCTGTGACCCAAGTTGTGACAAATAAAGGCTTACCTTTGCTGTTACATAAAATAAATAAATAAATAAATAATTCACGCGTATCCTTAGCCTGTCACGATACCATAATACAAAATAGTTTCCATTTCTTTCATTTAGTCTACATCATTTAATTTAATTTAATATAATATGAAAATAATGTAAAAAACAGTATCCAGAAATATTTCGTTCCTCTTTTACTACACCAAGCTAAAAAAAAAAAAACACATCACATTTTTAATGGCAGTTATTGTTATGGAACATCTGCAAAACAAGTAAGTTCCTCTTATCACTTATGTTACGGCTGCTATAAACAACTGTTCCCTCACCAAACCCCCTTTTCTCTTTCTCTTGGCTAATAAGCTACAGTATATATAAAAAAAAATTATAATAAAAACACAGCTTGTTTTTGTCAGTGAGAAAGAGAAAAGTGCAACCTCTTCTGTTAAATAGCGAAAAACGTCAATAATTAGATGCTGTCCATGTTTAAAACAGCATACTTTAAATCTGTTTACTGTTAAGACGAGATAATGTGTAGTATCCGCCCCCAGAAACTCCTGCGGACCGGTCGGAATTACAAAGGGAATCACGGGAGCATTCGCATCAACATGTGACTTCAGTTACAGTCTGTGGTTCTGTCAGAGCCGCTGTTGCGGAAAAAGAATTGTGGATGGTTGGACGTGCCTGGTTGAATGGAGAGATTTGGGCAGGAAATGCTTTACACTATTGTGCAAAGAGTTTCACATTACATTAACGCTCACTTCTTTGTCAGATACTTAGATTCAAAGCGACTCACAAACAGCGGGCTGCTAAAGGAGCTTGCGGTGATGTTTGTACTGCGGTATTGATCGGAAACAAGCGCAAGATAGTAGTAGGAACTCAGGTAGCACAGTGAGTTGGTCATCAGATGGTCAGTGGTTCAAGTCCCAGATTTGCCAGGCTGCCACTGTATTATTGCTCTGACCCCGCCCACAAGCTGAAAGGAGGTCACTATGCAGTAATATGTATATGTGATAAATAAAGCCTTGACTTAATAAGAGCCACTTATCCAAACACAAGTCTGTGATTAGCACTCGGGAGCGTTCCCCTGTGACTGCTGTACGGACGGGCCATGGTCTTTCCATACACACCTTACAAACACAAGTGTTCAGACATGGCCCTGTTTTCCAAACTCTATTAACTGTTAGTCGCTTAATCCCTTTCGGTCGCTTCTATCTTTAGATCTTTGATTTGCCATCAATCTTTCTGAAAGAGATCAATACATTCTAATGTGACATTTAGATTTCTTAAAGCCTAATTAACTGCTATTCTCCTATGACGAGTTAATCAGATCATCTCAAGCAACAGTTTTCCAAACCAGTGCTACTGAGCGTGCAGAGCATCACTTTTCACGCCGGGAAAGTCTCCCCGCTGTTATTTCTTTTGTACGCACCAGGATGAGGTCTGAGAGCTGCATCCCTGCTGACTAAACCCAAAGGCAGGCTTACATTCTCTACTTCCTGTCTCCCTGAATGAGGAGAGAAAATTGGAGGAAAGAAAGGCTGAAAGGCCCGAAATAGATCCTTGTATTTTGTAATAGATGCTTGTACACACATAGATCGTGTGTCTGGTCTTGAACATTACAGGGACTGAATCATGAATTCACACCGTTGTGTCTCGAATTATGTTACGAAAGGTGTTGCAAGGCAAACTTTTACTTAAGGTACTACAGGGCTACCTGCAGAGTCTCAAAATCACACACATGGCAATGTGAATTCTGGCCAGCCATAACGCTGTTTAGTCAACTGAACAGTCTTATAACCTTCATGGTTTCCCCATTAACTTGGAGGTAGTGGTGGCTCAAATGGTTGAGGCTGTGAGTCTTGATCAGAAGGTTGGGGGTTCGAGACCCATCACTGGCAAGTTGCCACTGTTGAGCTCTTGAGCAAGTCCTGTCCTATACCTATATCCATCCTGGTTCACCCTGCGCTCGGACCCCAGCTTCAACTGGGATATGCAAAAATTTCCATTTTCCTTTGGGGATTAATTAATTATACTAATTAGTATTATTTATTATTGGAAACTACAGTATTGTTGAAAGAATGACGATATTAGCAATAACCAGAGTACTGACTGATCAGTATTATATAGATACTGTACATTAAATAACCATTTAAGTACACTTACCATGTAGGTCATGTTGAATCTACTGTACCTAATGCTATGTACAATTTGTTAGACCTTCCTACAGTAATTTGCCCAGTAACAGGACAGAACCAGTGCACCACTGGCCAAGATGATCGTTCTCAGTACATTTAAGCATTTAGCAGACGCCACTTATCCAGAGTGACTTACATTTGTATTTCATTATACATGTGAGGGGCCTTGCTCAAGGGCCCAACAGGGACAACTTGGCAGCCGTGGGATTCGAACCTGAGACCTTCCGAACCATATTCCGATGCCTTAAACACTGTAATAATGGTAACCAGTGTAATAACGAGTGAGGTGTGCTTATACAGGAAAATAATCAGAGTTAACTGTCACAAAGTGAGGTGCCTGTTATCACTTCAATAAAATTTTATTTGTCTTAAACTACAATTAAATTACAAATTCACCAATTATTTTTTCAATTAAAAATGACACATTGTGATTTTTATAAGCTAATACCTGCATTAAAAATAACCTAAAAAATATGTACATATTAACTATTAGACATATTTAGAATAAGATAGGACATGATAATAGAATGTAAACGTACCTAATGAACTATGTGTGTCTGAGTGTACACGCGTGTGTGTGTGTGTGTGTGTGTGTGTGTGTGTGTGTACTCACAAAATGAGTGCCGGTTGAGCCTATAAAGTCTAAAAAGAGTGCAGTGAGATGAGAACAGAACTGAGAGAATTCAATCAGAGGAGATTTCCCATGGTTTTCGACTAACCAGTCAGCGAATGGATTCCTTAATTACAATTCAGGGACAAAGCGCAAATTAGGAACATGGGACTAGTAAAGAGGGGAAAAAAAAAAAAAAACCCAAGAAGAGATTTCTTGAAGACTGACATTCTTCGATTAAAGAGGACACATGAGGTTCTTTACGCAGCTTTTTAATCATTTTAGTCAACAGTTTAGCGGAAGCTGGTAATTTGGTCGAACCGTGGAATTACAGTAGGAACGAAAGGATTGTGGGATTGTGTGTGAGGCGGAAAAAAAAAAGATTTATGGAGACTCCCAAATTAGTAGTAGCAACCTTTTAAACACAGTGTTTTGTGGGTTTGTAGATGCTTCATGAATCACTAGAGACACTAGTGTTCGAGTCAAACCGGGACTGGTGATGTCATTTCACATGAATGAAGGCGTAAAACTGCTTGACATTTACAGAAGACTTCAGAGCACAGTACGGTGATGAGACTCTTAACCGCAGTAAAAAAAAAGGCTGTACGTCTGTGAATCACCATCATGGCGCCCTTTGCAGTCTTTCCCGTGAACATTCAGCGAGCCTGTTTCTTGAAAATCGATAACTAACTTTTCACATCCTGCTGAAAAGACGCATCTGCGCACACAATTGTTCACGAACAGCATATGTACATTACAGGAACTAATTTGGGAGTTATTACCACATCCCCCTTGCAGTCCTGGCTTATGTTTGGGCTATTAAAGGAGTTCCTGGGGGGCCAGCGTTTCGGACATAAAGAGAAATAATGGTAGTTTTCACTCACCTAACGGTGTTCTGTTATTCTGCATCATCAAATGTCCTGATTTAACTTGAACAACCCTCATAGTTACAGTAAGTTTGGGTAAGGTTTACGGTAACAATATGCTCAGAAGGCTTTTAACTATGAAGGTCAAGAGCATTTACAAAGCCCAGCTACAGTACTGTATACTGGATAATATTCTTTGTTTATGCCTGAATAGCGACAGCAGTTACCTTTTCAATGCTTAGCCATTCATTATAAGAAATTAGTTCATATCTACTGTATAAATAAGATTTCATAAGTCCAAACATATGTCCTTATGTTTTATTTCACATGGGAACAAATTTCTAAAAGGCTCTGACGCAGAGGGAAAGAAAAGGCATACTTCACTGTTCAGTCATCTTTAAAACATTCTGTTTTCAGCATGGACTTTCTTCCTAACAAGGCATGTCATCACTTCACAAATCAGACCAGAGAGAGTAATAGATTTTTGATCCACTGAAATACTTTGCTGGTTCCGCATCAAAACCAGTTGACGGCCCCTGACATACACTCCGTACAAGCTATTTTTCACCCATTAAGTCTGTGACAGATGTCTATTTACACACTCAGCTTTGATTAATGTTACAGGAATAACCCAGTATATAACCTTCATGAAACCATCAAGTTGTCTATAGACCGAACACAAGCTGCACACAATCCATTTATAATTGTAAAGTCATTAATACTTACACCGAAACCGAAAAACAAAACAAAACAAACAAACAAAAAAAACATTATGCACAGTATTGTGTTTGTTCAACATGCACAAGCTGGACAGCACAGAGACTCCAGGGGTACGCTGTAATGTCTGGCACCTGGAAATTGCCAGTGGTTCCTTTAGGTTGCGGGGTCAAGCCTCCATTTATCAGACTTTTTGTTTACTGCATCCCATGGATGCTCGACTACAGTGGGATCTGGGGAGTTTGGAGGCCGGGTTAGCAGTTTTGGGGAGATTTCACACTAGGGAGCTGGGATTGTTTCTGGGAACAGTTGATCCAGTTCATTTTGATCAGTGAGAACACACGTGTTCCAGGCTCAGGAAGAGTGCCCAAGTCTGCTTGAAAAGGTGGTTTGGATCACGGTACGGCATCCTCAGGCTCAGATACCCGAACACGGAAACGGACCACTGTTTAGATTGTGACGTCATTGATACCGCCTGTCTCTTTCGAAATCTCACGGGCTGATGAAGCGGGATACAACGGAGGGTAAAAAAAAAAAAATATATATATATATATATATATATATATATATATATATATATATATTGCATGCAGATAACTAATTTTTTTTTATTTGAGAATGGGGATGGAGAGGCAAACATTCTTGAGCATGGTATAAATCAATCATACCTAAAATGAAAACACACTGGGCGCTGGGCACGGAGAGCTGTGGTGCACTGGGAGTTCTGGTGCCTTTCGCTTGTTGCCAGGATTGACTGTTTTACAGCGATTTTTGCTGCAGTGGCTTTTCCCTGCGCAACCCCTGACGGGTTGGTTTTTGGTCTCAGCAGGCACGGGCGGGCTACCTATTCTATCTCTAGTTTACAGGTATATAATTGATATTCAATGTTAATGTGTTACTGTCATGGCTGATCGGTGCATTTGTGCAGGGTAATCCAGCTCTCTCCAGGACAAATAACAAACAAAAGTGGTCAAAGATCTCAAATCTAATGCTAAATATCACAATTTCTGTGCCATCCAATCATTTTAAAACCATTCTCAGGCCTCATAAACACTTCAGGCATCAAATGCCCAGCTTGCAGCTACAGGGCAAGTAATGACAGATGAGATTACGCATTCCCTTTTAATCCACTGTGAGAGGTTCACGCTCTCTTTCTCCATTTCACTCTCACTTTCATTCGGTTGATCTTTACGCCCCGAAATGCATAAAGCATTGGAAACAAAGCTGACAGTATCAGAAAAAAAAAACAAAGCGGATCTGCATGAGGAGGACGAAGGAAGGAAGGAAGGAAGGAACGAGAAAAAAAAAAATCAATATTTCATCTGGAATACTGTACACCAACCACTCCCTCAGTGCAAATCAAACAGACTGGCCATTAAAAGGTTTGACTTTAAATTTACTTTTAAAGCCTCTTGGTGAGAGCAAAGGTGATGAATTACATAATAGCTACAAACTGGCCTGGTGAAAAGTTTCCTGTTGAGGTCTGAGGTTCAAGGCTCTAAAGAAAACATCAAATATTTGCTTACTTACAAAAAAAAAAAAAAGAAACAGGCCAATTCCACGCTACCTTCACTTCCTGTTTTGATACACCGATACGGTTCTATCGACAGTACCACGCAAAGTAAATGGTGACTCAGCCGTGAACAAGTGTCTGCCAAATAAACAAATCTAATTGGCGTTCCCAAATTGCCCGTAGTGTGTGAATGAGTGTGCGAGTGTGTGTAAGTGTGTGCCCTTCGATCGACTGGCACCGTGCCCAGGGTGTACCCCGCCTCGTGCCCTCGGGCGCCAGGCCTTGTGTTCAGGATTAAGCGGTTTGGACGATGAGTGAAAGCAAAGTCTAGCTGTTTTTTTTACTTATTTGGGTTACAGAACAACACTTCCACACATCAGGAAAAGAAAAATAATATGATGTATATAATATTAATATAAATTAATAATATTAACATATCACAATATTATCATGAATATCAATATATAATGATGTACAGCAATAAATGTAGTATTAAAATATTTACACAAGCTTTTTTTTTTTTTTTCCTCCTGAAGTGTGTATACATTTTTTTGGCTGACTTAAAAAGTATATATTTAAACTGACCTTGACCTTGTTTGGATCAATTCCAAACTCAAAATCTTACAAATATCCGACCACTCGTATCGTGTTAAAAAGAATCGTGGGTAGGCAACAGGGACTTCAAATAATAAATAATTGACTTTTAATTTAGAATTGAGAGTAAAGAGTAACAATATTTGTTGCCCTTAAAAAGACCAAAGTTCTCTCACATTGAGTGTACTGTATATACTGTAAGCAATATCACATGCAAAAAATGCTGCTGTACTTCATACAGTATCAGCACGGCTGTGAAGCAGTCACAGGCATGAGTGCCAAAAGTTTCACAACCGTGCTGATATTCAGCGCAACAGCACAACCTCGAGCTCGATATTGCTTTTATACAACAGTTCCACAAACACCACGCATTATAAACAGATCATGTTTTGTTTGTTATTTAACTTTTTGTTTTTTGCTCCTTCACACATATCCTACAACGACTAGCGGAACTGGTGTGATTAACAGCGACGGACATAGTCTGATTCCTTACTCGTACTATGTAGCTGGAGATGATGGATAGTCTTGAGAAACCTACACGATTTCATTTGCTGCTTCAGGATATCAGCTAACGTCCAGGGTCGAATCCCAAATAGAGTTAAATGGAAAGCTACTGTGTGGAGTAGGATGCGAGTTAGGATCCCTTGTTCCACACACCAAGTAGTGCCCTTGATCAGGGGTTAGAGAGGGATTTGGGATTCAGCCTTGTGTTAGATGCTAGTTATCTTTGTAGCTTGCGTAGTAGGTCGAGAGGTCATTTGAAACGATATATATATGCCCTACGTCTAGTCAGACTCTTTTTCTAATAATACAATGACCAAACCGTTTAATTAAGAGAGGAAGCAAGTAATCAAGCAAACAAATTACGTACAAAAAAAAAAAATAAGTTAATTGATGGATCACTTGCTTCTGTCTCTACATGCATTCTTCTAAAAACTGGTCGATTATTTCATATGGAGCGTACTCTAGTTCAATTAATGTAAACGTTAATGTTTAAAATTTTTTCTTTTTTTTTTCTTTTTTACTTGTAGTCCAAAGCAAACTAAAGACAAAGGTTTAAGACAAAAACTAGGCGAGACACTTTGAGCTATTTATACGCATGCTTTTGCATTTACTTCGGTTGGTACGCTGCCACATTAAGAACTAAAAAAAAAAAGGCAACCACTATTGTTTTGCCCCACTGGATATGTCTTTAGAGGTTGTCTTTCTTTTTCCATTGTGCAGGGTTATTGTTATTAGCAAATTCTGACATTAAATGATAGTGTATAGAAGACAATATTCAAACAAGGATGCTTACTTATATACAATTATAGTATATATTTTTTTTTTATCTTAGTAATTTCTGTTGAAAGCAGGGGCCATCTCCCATTTATGTACTTCATCATCATCATCATCATCATCATTATTATTATTATAATACCTCTACAAGAGTTGATAATTGTAATTGCAACTACATGTTGCTAGCCTTGGTACTGGATATTTGAAATTTCCGTCAGGATCAATATATAAATAATGTCTGTCTGTCTGTCTGTCTATATCTTTTTTTTTTTTTTAAGTGTGTTCAAAAAGATTTAGAGATTTAGAACAAATCCAACAGAGCTGTCAGACACCTTTCTCTGGCCTTGGTTTTTTATTTTTTATTTTTTTCAAGTGTACTGTGGCTTGTGTCGATTTTTACCGAGATCACTCTGCACTCAAAACAAATTCTCAAGATCACGCTGCAGTCAGAGAAGACCAAGCTCAGTTGTAACAGTGCTGCGCTTCCTCTTCGTACGTCGTCTCTGTGAAAGAGAAGCGAGCCTCGGGGAGACTTCAGCTTCAGATGATGTTTTTTCCCTGTATTACTCTCTCTCAACAGGCTGATGAGAGCCTCTTTTGTGCTCGGCTCTTTTACACTTTTCCTAAACAGTTTATGATTTTGGGGAAAACAGTAGCGGCTTACTGAATGGGAGCGTGGGTGGGAATGAAAGCCGGTGTTTGTGTGCGGGAGAGAGAAGAAGAGAGAGAAAATCAAACAAAGCCAAGAAACATGGGGGTTGATGATGGCGTTACATCATCAAAACAGAAACCTGAAACCATTTACATGTCAAACAAGGCTATATCACGTTAAAAAAAAAAAAAAAAAATCACACAAAAGCCAAAACTGTCAAACATAAATAAATAAATGTAATTATAGACATTTGCAAAGCCTCTGCGTATGGGTAGACAAGAGTCATCACTCACGGAGAGAGGAAAAG
Source organism: Clarias magur (assembly GCA_013621035.1). Lineage (NCBI taxonomy): Eukaryota > Metazoa > Chordata > Actinopteri > Siluriformes > Clariidae > Clarias > Clarias magur. The sequence continues at coordinate 42,961 of QNUK01000442.1, read as the reverse complement.
ATAAAAAGAAGAAAATTGTTGTGAAATAGGGTGTGTTTTCATGCGGTGGCCAAAAGTATTAAGACAGCATATGCCATGTATTACAGTTCTCCCTGTGCACAAAACAGGACATGTCTGATTAGTTCTCTCTTATCTGGCTCAAGAGTTGTTGCTAATTAGAATCACTTGACTTGGGTAGCTCTTAAAACACGGAATATTTTAGGAATTATTTGTTTTTCCGTATATATATATATATATATATATATATATATATATATATATATATATATATATATATAGTTGTTAGCACTGTCGCCTTGTACCTCCAGGGTCCGGGTTTGATTCCCGCATCGGGGTCTGTGTGCGTGGAGTTTGCATGTTCTCTCCGTGCTTGGTGGTTTTCTTCCGGGGGCTCCGGTTTCCTCCCGCAGTCCAAAGACATGCATATTGGCGTTCCCAAATTGCTTGTAGTGTGCGTATGAGTGTGTGATTCTGCGTATGTGTGTGTGTGTGTGTTCTGTGATGGATTGGCACCCCATCCAGGGAATACCCTGCCTCATGCCCTAAGTCTCCTGCGACCGGCTCCAGACCCCCTGCGACCGTGTATACAGGATAAAGCAATATAGATGGTGAGTGAGAGTGTGAGTGGGAGTGGCATATGCCCTTTTTTCCCCAGCACAACCTACTGTCCTGTACCTGCAGGCAATATGATGAACTTTTAAAAATTTTTTGTTCATTTTAACTATACTGTACAATTATGACTAAGCAAAAAAGATTAAATATGGGTCACATGGGCAAAGAAATAGCACAGATACACATGATCACATGTTTTTATGGTTGTTTTCTGTGACCAATTATTATTATTATTATTATTATTAATAATAATAATAATGTGCCTCCGAGTGGCGCAGTGGGTAAAGCGCTCGCCCTATCATCCGGAGATCGCTAGTTCGAATCCCGGGTGGTGCTGTAACCTCTCGCAGCCGGAGGTCTAGAGAGAGCTGATTGGCCGAGCTCTCTCAGAGGGGAGGGATGAGAGGTACATTGTGCTCCGACATTAACCACAGCTCTACAGCCAGTCAGGGGCGTCTGTGAGCTCGCGCAGCGGAGGGAGCGGATAGCGCCGTCCTCCGAGTGTGTTACGCCGCCCCCAACGGTGCGCGAGCGAGCAGTTCGAAAAGATGCGGTCGGCTGGCGTCACGTGGTTCGGAGGAAACACGTGATAGTCTTCGGCCCTCCCGGCTGAGTGGTAGTAGTAGCCTTAATGTGGGAGCCCCCTAGTGACGGGGAGGAATTGGACACGACTAAATTAGGAGAAAATCGGGGAAAATCCAAAAAAAAAAAAAATAATAATAATAATAATAATAATATGCTCATTGAGAGTTTTTTGTGACATCATTCTAATATGCTGGTAGTGGTCAAATTTACACATTATGAAAGTAATGATACCGTTAGTTTAAAGAATAAGCGACTTCATAGTTAATACTGATTGGTGTATAGCAATTTCATGGCAAAAAAGAAATTATTCTTATCTTAATTACCATTATTGAGAATGTGATTAAAACATTGAATTTCACTTTTATCCTAAGGCTTTTGCGCATCACTATAAATCAGAAGGAAACTGGTAGGTGTTTTGGTACAAGTGTGATTTTTCCTAAAGAATGGGGGAAACACAAACACTTTATTACATGTCAGATAGGGATGAAAATGAGTACCACTAGGAAAACCCCATGACATTTGAGTAAAAAATTTTGAAAAATTGCTGTTTCAGAGCTTTTTAGTAACCTGTCATCAGTGTCATCGCCTGTCAATGTTCTGGACACCGACACTACAGGATATCTGATCAAAGAACCGTTTTGGAGATCGTGTTTTTAACTGAATAAAACGTGAATTGAAAATGAGCTTGAATTCAAATATAATCCCCTCTAGAACTACATACAATATTTCCCTCTTGACAAGACAAGACTGTTCTCTTTCTGTACACTAGCAGTTTCTTATAGTAGCTTGGTTTGAAAAACAAACGGTTGGAATTTTTATTTGTGAACAGGGGAAATGGTATGAGCTTGTGGTTACGTGACAGGCACTTTACAGAGGTGTTTTACCAACTTGTGACATTTTTTGTTAGAAGGAATATGTCATTGAGAAGATCCTTTCATTTTTATGAGGGGCGTTCGAGTTAAACCAAAACTTTTGATAGTGCAGAATAACGCAACGCAGTTACGAGAGTAAAAACTCCCTTTATTTCCGTATATAATCCCCTCTTACACTAATGCGTTATTGAATGCACTTTTTTTTTATGGCTGGCTGGTGTTTATGTCAGTCAAACAGTTAAACATGGCAGCACTACTTCCTGTTAAAAAAATAAATAAATTCACAGCTAAGGGGCATTGGTGGCTTTGTGGTAGGTTTTATTGTTGAAGGCCCGGGTTCGATTCCCACCCAATGCCCAAACTGGATGCAGTGCTGGACCCAAGCTCGGATGAGATGGGAGGGTTTGCGTCAGGAAGGGCGTCCGGTGTAAGATCCTGTGCCAGGTTTTGTACGGAACGGATTTCTTCGCTGTGGCGACACCTCGACGGAAGCAGCCAACAACGACGACAAAGGTCAACGCTAAGAAGCTGTTTCATCTTTCACGGAGACTTTATCTTCAGTCAGGTTAAGCGTTACACTGCACAGGAGTCTGACAGGGTACTGGAACTACAGAGATGATCAATGCACTTCAGTTGCAGAGATCCTGCATAGCTGTTAAATCACATCTCATAACAGTTACTTAGAATTAGAGCTACTTAAAAAAAAAAAACATTTATTGTGTACAGATCTTTTATTTATACTGTATTAAACGTCTCACGCTAGGAAACCCAGAGAAGCCACTTACAACTCGTATAATATCTTCCAGTGTCATATTTTCCCCTCTTTGCCATTTTGCTGCACTGGCACACTTAATTATACACATAAACATTGTATTCGAGCCTCAGCGAAAAAGCTTAAATTAAAATGTTCACGCTCTTAAGAGAGGTCACAGCGGCCTCATTACACTAGAGCTTTCCAATCTCAAGCCAGCGTTCATGACTGTAATTGAGGCGCTTCGTTAAGAGTTTAGATTAGCTCAGGGCTGACCTGCCATTATTCTATTTCTTTTTTTCCCTTTTTTAAAAAAAATTTCCCCTTACATTAACGTGTACCTCTTTAACCATACATTTTGTAATAATTGTACTGAAAATCACTGAAAGAAAATAGATATAGTAAATAAAATCAGATCATTTCATAATAATAATGATGATGATGATGATGATAAATAAATAACAGTACATACTGTATGGAAAGGTTGTGGTCATTGAAGGCAATGTCCAAGCTGTAGAATAAATACAGACGCCACTCTGCTGAACATTAATCTGTTACGTACATGTACTGTACACATACTGTATATTTGGGAGAAACCTACTGTGAAGGCTGATCAAATAATTCAATGCATCAGGAGGAAACCGCACTAGAAGAGAAAAGGTGTGTTTGTGTGTGTGTGCGTGCGTGCGTGCGTGCGTGTATGTGTATGTGTGTGTGTGTTTTTAACAATGCACAACTTAAGAGTTGGAATAATACCCATCATGCGAATCTTGCCTTTATACTAGAATGCAACAAAAGCTTTCCTTTCTTTTTTTCTTTTTTCTTTTTCAACGTCTGAAACCGAGCCTGAACAGAGACTGTATCAATTTTAGGTGTAAAGTGACAAAACAAAACAAAAAAAGCTCGAGCAACTGCCTACGTCTAGCCAATAAACACTGAAGGAAAGCCACATCTTTTACTTTTCCTGGGTATAACTTAAAGTGTATCATGTTTTCTACCATCCTACAAGACTTTGCACCTTCACAGGAGACGAGACGAGACAAACGTTGTGGCCGTCACCCACCCACGAGAGACAAACTTTCTATGACTCAAGTACTGTATGTGCAGAGGTGGAGAAATTCCATCAGATTTGCATTAAAATCTTGAATAACTCAGAAATAAAATGCAGATTAAGCGATTGAGTTGGGCTAAATTATAATCCAAAAGTGCCTGCATGAGGGGCGTTCAAGTTAATCCGGGACCTGTGATGAAATTTCTAATGACTGAAGGTGGAAAACTGACTGCCATTTACAACACAGTACGGTGATGAGACTCTTAGTCTTAGTCACGTTAAAAGATCTGAATAGTGCGCACATTTTAAAGAAGGCTGACGAGGTGGCTGGGGGCCCAGTGCAGTCGCTCCCATAGACATTCAGAGAGTGGAACGTCTGATCCTTGAAAATGGAGACGCATCTGGTCCGTGGGAACTGTACACACGATCACTCATGAACATCACTTGCACATTACAGGTCATAACCCTGTACAGTACTGAAGCCATTTCCACATGTTTGGGCCATTAATGGAGCTTTTCAAACATGAAGCAGGCTTTTGAGGAGCACATGCTGCTGGTGATTGGTAGTCACGTGTGTGTCTGTCTCTAATAGTTCTATGCATCCGTGGTTCGTTTTCAGAAATGCAGAAAAGATGAGCAGGAAAAGGCCACGAGCACAGTGACCGCTGCAATCTCTTACCATGTCTCACACCGTGAGAGTGTACAGATCTCGGTGTTTTAGTTTGAATCAAAAAAAAAAAAAAAAAGATGCACTTCAAAACTCTTAAGCTTTCTACTTTAAACTCAAAAAAAAAAAAAAAAAACATCAACAAAACTCTAAGAGTTTAATTTTCATTCCTTTTAAGAGCTGCCGCTTTGATTGTGCCGTTTCATACGTGGCGTAATTTGCATGCACAAATAAGCAGTTGCAGCTCTTTTCAAGGACAGCGCCTCTGAGTGATCTGAAACTGAAGCTACGCATCATCCTTGACATTGACTGGCTTGCTAATGTCAACAACAGCAACAAACAGCCACCAATCATCGTAGAATAACATGTAATCGAGCAACGGCACTTCATCTCGCTTTCACACAAAACAACCTGGCACAATTTGGACAAACAAATCGCGCCCGTCGCTCCCTCCAGAGCCGGAGGAAACGTGATGAATCCGACGTTCTCTGGAAATTTTCTAAGAACCAGGATAACGATAAACAACCACGGTGCGGCTGGATGCTGGAATCTTATTGATCGATCCCGGAACGGTTTTTCCAGTTGTAACGTGGATGATGCTGATAATAACGGGCTTGTTGTAAAGCTATATTGTTTCTATAGTAACAGCTCAGGCGCAGGGACTTGCACGGTGTATATAACTAAAAGCTAATGAATAACATATTTTTGAAAAACTGTGTCACATGACACTAAAAACGTATATACTTTTTTTTTTAGAATTTAAGGATGTAGTCTTAGTTGTAAGCACTTTGTAACGGTCAAAGTTTCCCCAGAACAGGGAAGTCTTCAGGACAGGGGACTTTACGCTTGCTGGTTTCTTTGCAAAATAAGAGAATATATTTTTACGTAGAGAAAGAGAGAGAGAGAGAGAGAGAGAGAGAGACTGGTGAGGGAAGGGCTGTTTATCCCATCCACAACAGGAACTTACTTAAAAAAACATCTGTCTATATTCAGTGTTGAAATGTGCAACATCATTCATTAATAAATTGTTGTGGTCTCAGCACAGCTGTATAATACATTTATACAAAATAATCCATGTGTATAATTGTGCATAATAATTAGGATTGGGTATTGTTTGTGTGTTTTTTTTTACAATACTGGGGACAAATGTATAATAAAAATATAATATTATAATAATAAAAAAGAGGCATATACTGTAAATGGTGGATTTACATTAAAGAATGGCTTTTTAATTAAAAAAAGAACACCTGTAAACTATACATAAATATACATAGATACAAAACACAACTCATTTACATACCACCTAAGCCAACTACCGTAATTTAACCACCAAATACCAATAACAGAACTAGTTGGTATTATTGATGTGCTTCAAATTTCATCAATTCTTTTGCAGAAATATGACCTTTTATGCCAGATAAGGCAAAAAATACGACACCTCTCCTGACTTCGCTAGGGTCGGTCAGACCGGGGCCGGGGAGGCCCACACGACCAGCTGATGTTCGCAAGCTGTTAAACATAGAGCATGCCTCTGCTTTTAACTGCATCCTGTGTTTCCTCAAATGTGTCATTAGGTTTGACGTGTTTCATGCTTTAAACACAACTGTTGAAATCTGCGCTCTGATTCGGTTCTAGTACATACAGTACCGATTATATACAGTAGGTATCCTGTTTGGGTACCCATCCCTGGGAACCCATCCCTGACATCATTTTCCTATAAGAACACGATCTGGACTATTCCTTATGAATAATGCTGTTGAAATAAGGAGCAAGATGTTTAAAACAGAGAAGGTGCTATTTTTCTACAAGATTGTGCTAAAGTTATAAAGGTGAGGTGTGATCCCCATCACATGTCTGCCTTAAAAGATTCTAGCAGTTTCTTTGAACAGCAAATTGAACTGAGTTGCAAGCGGTCACCATGCTAAAAACTAGCACAGCACATCACATCACATATGACATCATTTATTCAATTGTGATGTTCAATTGTGCAGAATAACAGAATACAGTTAGTAGATTAAAAACTACCTTCATTTCTCTATACAATCCCCTGCCACACTAATGCACTTATCCCAGTCTTTCAGTAGTGCTTGGATCCCATCCAGGGAGAATGATCAGACCGCCGGCTTCATGTCTGAAACGATGGCTTCCCAGGAACTCCCTTAATGGAGCGAGGTCAGGACTGTACGCGGGATGGAGCAGTAATCCCAGCCAAGTTCCTGTGACGTGCAAGTGGTGCTGGTGAATGATTGTGTGTACAGTTCCCACAGAGACACGCATCTCTTCTGCACGCTGGAGACAAGCTACCCGCCAGTTTTCAAGGATCAGACGCTCCACTCGCCGGATGTTCACGGCCTCTGAGCCACCTCGACTAGGATCGTCATTCACAAACGGACGTCCTTCTTTAAAACATTTGCGCCATTTAAGTGTTTTACTGCGGCTAAAAGTCTCATCACTGTACTGTACGGTCAGTTTCACGTCGTCATTCATGAGAAATTTCATCACAAGTCATGGTTTGACACACTTGTGATGAAATTTTGTTACACCATGACCATAAAAAAACTTTGTTTCATCACTCGTGTTATAAAACTTTAAACAATCGGTCTCTCACCAGCATGTACTGTATATGTTGTCTTATTAATGTTATTTTTTTTTCCCCTAATAACATTAATAAGACAACATATACAGTACATCTCGTCTTTTCTTGTTACCGGATAGTCCGGACTTCTATTCTAAAGGAGGAAAATTCTTAACAAATCTCTAATACTGAACTCCTTCCATATGCATTAAAGACATGACTGGTTACAGGAAAAAAAAAAAAAAGCCAGGTATACTGTACAGTAAGTAGAGCATCTGCTAAACAACTTTTGAATTAATTACTCTAGTTATACTGTAGAATTAGCTGCTGATATAGAAAATGAATCAACACCTTCTGACTGATGATCAGATTTATGAACTAAAATGTGCTGGAAGAAAAGCTTTACAGCCTCCATTAACACAAGCCTCAAGTCACAAAACGTGAGTAAGCTTGAAGCAACTGTGACTTTTTCATTACCTACTATTATGCCGAGGAGGACGGAAACTAAAAGAAACTAGACTGATGTGTGTAAAAAGGTCAGAGCCTGGGATGCTAATGGATTCTATTTTTCATTTTCAATTCACAAAGCATTTCCGTTTCTCCAAACAGAGCTATGATGCGTGACTATAGTGATCGAGTCGAGCTGTGAAGACAGAGCGCTAATCTGGACTAATTATACAAGCGCTAGGTCAGTGAGAGATTAAAGTAGGGATGAGGCAGAGCACTTATGTTCTCGAGTGAGTCAGTCCCTTCGCGATGTCGCTAAAGCTAGAACGACAAAGGACACATTAATGATCAACGCCGTGATCTTTTTTTCCCTTCCTCCTCAGTGAGGGTTACAGTAGAGCTGGAGTGTGTCCTGGGAATGCTGAATTCCGGACAGGAACACTACAGTAGGTATTGGCTTGTTACTGGAAGACGAGACGAACCCGGAAAAGCATGTTATATACAGTAGTGTAGTGTCATGTATAGAGTGCTTCTATATGGTGGCATGAAGCAGCCTCAAGTTTACTGATCTTTTAAAATCACATCGCGTATCAATATTGTTAAGGAATGGACAAAATGACAAAACTATTATATCACAATTCACAAAAATCTCTCTAAAATAATAATAATAATAATAATAATAATAATATATATTAGTGCTGTCAATGGAGAATAAGTTTTAATCTAGTTAATCTCATATACTCTGATTTACTTGTAATATAACATGCGGTGTTAGAATAAAAAAACTGTTTAGAGGAAGCAGATTCTACAGTTTTATAATATCTCAAACATTAACATTTAACAAAAGAACAAAATTGAAATCTTTTGAATGTGACCAGCACTGCATGCAATGGCTGGTTAGTGTGGGGTGCGGCAACCCACCAACAGCAGGGCTCGAACCCAGATCCTCAGATCAGAGGGTCAATAACCTAGAGCCTTAGTCACCTGAGCCACCACTTCCACATCTTATATTAAATGTAGTCTTGTAAAAACACATTTATTTTACATCACTTTGGTTTTATCCAAACTTCAATCTAGAATATGTTTATAATGAAACCTGCTGTTCAGGACACATGGAAATGTTTTCTCAGTCATCTTATCATCCGCGTTAAATGTGCCATTATCACACAGCCGAGTAACTGCACTGTGATTATGGGAAGCCATTAGGGTCAAAACTGGTCATATGATTAATTTGTGTTAAAAAGAGTAAAGCATTAAAATTTGTAGATTAATCATATGCGTTAACGCTTTAATATTGACATATACATCCATATATATATATATATATTATATATATATAATATTAATGAAAAATATATATAAAAAAATGTGTATATATATATATATATATATATAAATATTAATGAAAAATATATATAAAAAAATGTGTATATATATATATTATATATAAATATATATATATATATATATATATATATATATATATATATATCTTTAGAGTGTGTGCATGCGTGTGCATGCCGGTGACATCATTACAGCTGGAATGCTCAAATGCAAAGAAAAAAAGATGAGTGCAGTCAGATTAAGTGTCAGAAGTAAGGAATGCGCACTGAAAAAGCTGAGACACGTCTCTATTTGCGCTTCAGTTTTACTTCCGAGATGACCATCTCGCTCTGACGTTTTGGGTAAAACATATCAAGCAGAATTGAGTTTTGAATAAACTTCACTTCACGCTTGTGTTTCTTGTGTCAAATAGCGTGCAGTCCATACAGTACTGTGTACAAAGCAGGTGTATTACACCGGCACACGCTGTACAGAGCGCCTGAAATGTTAGGTGAAAATCTTGGCACAAATTATAAACACTATTCAACCAGTGCAACGAACGTTGTCAATGCGTATGATGTGAAAACACTGAATTGGAGGTTCTGTATGATAAACGGAGTCTTACGGTAAAACTGTCATTTTTTCAAACTTTTCACTTCGCTGAGCATTTATTAATAGAAATGTCTTGACTCACTTACACATAAGCGTTGGTTAAATTTGCACATTGAGGTCATTTAAACAAAGTCTTTGGTTGATACCGAAAGAGGCGGGAAATTGTTAGCAAACGGGAAAGGAAATGAGAGAACGCGAAAGAAAGGAAATACTGATAATATTGTGTGCAAAGTGTGTGTGTGTGTGCGCGAAGTGTGTGTGTGTGTGTGTGTGTGTGTGCGCACGAAGTGTGTGTGTGTGTGTGTGTGTGTGCGCGAAGTGTGTGTGTGTGTGTGTGCGCGAAGTGTGTGTGTGTGTGTGTGTGTGTGTGTGTGTGTGTGTGTGTGTGTGTGTTGAGATGTCCTGTAATGACCGATTCTGGAGTTAGAACTAATCAAACAGACCAGAGGTGACACAGCAGCTCAGGAAATTTACTAAAATGCACATTTTACCACAACGCTTTATTTTTGCTGTGCTTCTGCCTGATAAATATTTGTTCCATCCCTGACCTCAAATGAAAGAAAAGGTGAAGCAAAAGAGAGAAATACAAATGATCAGGACTGCATGTAGCTGACCCTAATGTCATGACTAATCGCACCTTAGCACTCTATTCTAAACTGTAAAAGTGGGCGTCGGTTTCCAAATTCCACCTGCGAAATCATTAAAGACTCATTCATTAATGTATGGCGAAAGACTTTTGTTCTTACAAAAGGCTTGCACTTAGGAAATAACTTATGCAAAAACGATTCACCTGCATTTTTGAAAGAGCTTTGTTGTCTGACCTATAAACTTGCACTTTTGTGTGCACGTATATGTGCGTGCGTAAAAAAGAAAGAGACAGAGAGAGAGTGTTTACATGGTGTGTGTATACGTGTTTGCAGAGGGTGGGTGTGTGTGTGTGTGTGTGTGTGTCTTTAGGTACATGTGTGTAACTGTAATGCTTTCGATTGTGTACACTGCAATCCCTGACCAAGGTGTGAATGACATTTCAAGTAGTTTATAGGCAAAAATGTACACGCACAAACGCACACACGCAAACACACACATGCACGCGCACACGTACGCACACGCGGACACAATAGCACACACACGAGAGAGAAATATAGAGGGAAAGAATATATTCACCCTCTGACTATGAAATAACGGAGAAAATGTCCCTTAACAATCCCTTAATTCCTTCTTAGAAACTTGATTTCTTCTTAGAAACGTCTCACACAGTCTCTTTAACCCTCGAATTCAGGAAGTGACATCAAATTAAAACAGCTGCTCACAGCATTGGATGTAAATAGAATATAGAAAACAGCTTTTTCCGTTAAATAAGCTATGCAGTACATACTAGCCTTTGGTTGTGACTGACGTGTGTCTAGACGTTCAGCTTTAATTCAACCATTCTGGGTGAAGGTCCTCTCTATTCTCTCTATTCTCGCAGGCTCAAAAGTAATTGGACAAACTATCATTACATATTTTGTCAGAGTCTCCAAACCAACCCAAACATTAGGATTACTTTTAATACTGCTTTACCAGCCCTTTACTGCAGCTGCTGCTTGTTTATGGCTGTTTCTTTTAAGGCCTTCGGTTTAAACCTAATGTTAAAAGCGGGTTGAGGCCGGGTAACTCGCTCACTCTTTCACGGACATTCCGTGTCTTTGCCTTAAAAAGCTTTTAGGTTGTTTGGTATTATTGTTATTATCCTGTTCTGTAAAGTGCTGTCCTGTCGGGTTTGCAGCATTTGACTGAATCTGAACGGAAAGTATGGCTCTATACAGTTCAGGATTCATCCCGACCTACCCTACCCTACCAGCGGTAACTCTATTAATAAACACCAAAGACCCACTCACATGTCTGTGTTTTTACACTGGCTCCACAATGTTTGACAGATGATGTAATACGCTTTGAATCATGAGCCCTTGTTTTCTTTCTCCGTAATCGTCTGTTCCAATCATTCTGGTACAAGTTCATCTTTGTTTCAAAGAATCTTTTGTTGGAACTGGCTTTATTTTCCCCCCCGCTGAGCGAAATCGAATCTGGCCTTTCTTGAGTGTTACCAGTGGCTTGCATCTTGAGGTAAACCTTGTGTATTTACATTCATGAAGGTATCTTGTGATTGTAGACTTCAACAGTGCTATGCCTACTTCCTCCAGAGTCTTCTTAACTTGTCCAGATGTTGGAGGAAGGAATTCTGTGATCTTTCACTTTAGTTGTCTTTCAGGCCGTTTGGTGTTGCTAAACTCTCGGGCGCATTCCGGCTTTTCAGGAATGTAACAAATTTGGTTTCTGCTAGCTTTCAGATAGGTCTTTATTGAGTTTTTAGCCTAATTATGGTCGTCTTCTCTTGCACCAACACCTATGGAGTGCATTTGGAGAGTTCCCCCAAAACAGCTATGCATATATGCATATTTAACACTTGGATTCTTCTCCGTAGTTCACCCAGTCCCTCACTGACTATACCGATTTATCCTATATAGAGGGTCGCGGCGAGTCTGGAGCCTTAGGGCACGAGGCATCTCCATACCTTTTATGACCTTAATGTGTCATGAAATAACTGAAAAAATGGCCACAATTGGCCATCAATCAATTGTCTAATTACCTTTGAGTCTGTAAATATATATACCTCCATTGTTGAGGCACTCTTCTTGTTAGATCCCTCAATTAAAGCTGAAAGTCTCTCACTCAATTGCGTCTTAATTGCTTCATTTCAAACCCCTTGTGGTGGTTTACGGAGACAGAAATTGTCAAAATACTTATAGACCCTTAGGAATTAGACAACTTGGAAATTAGACAACTGTTTTGATAAAAGAGCTGCGTTTAGAACACTTAAAACTTTTAACTTCAGGAGGATTGAGGGCTGTATGTGCAGACTAAACACTCATTACCGATCAGTAGTTATGTCTGGTTTAATTTTGGGGACTCTTGAGAGCAGATAATTAAAAAGACCTGGAGACACACAAATAAGAACTGCTTTTATGCTTAAGAAAAAAAAAAGAAAGAAAAAAAAAGAAACGCTGCAAATCAGTTCAGAGAAAGCTTTTTTTTTTCCCCCCTCTCAGTAACTCTCATCAATCAAACAGGTGGGTGTCAGTTGTTCCAAATGCGGTGGCGTTGATTCTAAATGCAATGGCCTACATTCATTGTGTCGAACTATTTAGCAAAGTGCCCTAGGCCTCAACTTGAGCAGTCTCTAAACTTCATTTAACATCTATTAATGATATGGGTCATTATAAATTTAGACTCATAACACTTTCCAAAAATGAGAAATGACTGGTACACTTCCAAAATATGCGAGTGTCCGATTTGGATCTGTTGATGACTAACCTGACTGGAGTTCACAGTGGATCGAGTCGTTGATTGCTGCCTGACTGAGTTGCTTTAGATTTGAGTTTAGACACGATTGGGCTCACACATATAACTTGAGGTTCATGTGCAAGTTCTCCATGTCTGTATGGAAAACATGCTAAAGCTCCATATGCTTATGTACAGCAGTTCATATTGCACTGTATTGTTGTTAAGAAACAAAAGTTCCTTAGTTCTTCACTGTATTTTTTTAAGCCACTTATAGAAGTTCTCCGCAACTCAGAAATTATTCACGAGGGCTCCAAGTTGAACCCCTTGAAGAAGCTAAGAATTTGACTCTAAAATGTCCTAAGAATATTAGAACGGCTGATAGGAAAGTTTGCCCTGTACACTAGTTCACAGTAGTTCAAGTCCCAGGTGCCGGCTATAAAGTAGCAACTGAAGTTCGTCAAACTGCATGGACGAAGTCATCATAAAGACCGGTCGTCCACCCAAACCACTGAAGTCCAAAACTGAGATTCTATTTAACAGCAGTTTTGCGTAAACTGAGTTAATCAAGGCAGATCCTCTAGAGTGGATTATCCAATCACATGCAATTCATCAGACCAAAAAGACAGAGAGGTCAGAAAAAGAATGTTTAAAAATGAATGGAGCGAGACGAATGTGTCTGTTCCCCCACATCAACATCCAAACAGATGTGACTCACAATAATGATGTGCAAAAAAGTCACAGGAGGGGGCGGATATGAAGGTGCGAGAAAAAGAAAGGCTCTGGTCGAAAAAGAAAGGCCACTTGTCTAAAGACTCCAAAGTGGTTATTAAAGTGGAAACCCCCCCTCATTTCTCTTTCTCGGCTGCTCCGATCTCTGTTTGCTCTCTTTTGCAGCTCTGTCTGGTTTTAAGGAGACTGATGACCTCTGATGATGTGTGTTGTTACTGTATTGTCATTATTTCGATCATTGCTGTATATTTCAGCTTCTTCACAGAATGTATTTACAACCACTCTTATTGTTTATGGCTTTTGCTGTTTGAATTCTGTCCAGTCAGATGACAAAAAGCACATGTATGACTTTCATCTTTCTGTGCAGGACTATGCAGGTATTGGGTTCTGCCTTAATTAAAAAGAAGCTTCGAGTACATGCGTTACCTGTGGCGTCCGACTCTTATACGGCGAGCTACTCTCCAGATCGGCCAGAATACTGGTTAAAGAGTCGATCTCAGCGTCCAGGCTGGAGCGTCTCTCCTCTAGGGTCTTCTCTGGACCCTTGATCTATAAAACAAATAAACAGCGCATGTTAAAATGGTTAAAGATTGATACCATTATGGTCTTGGCCTCGCACATCTATCTATAGAAAAACATTTTTGAAAACTGTTTTGTGCAGGCTGTACCTTTAGTATGCTAATTAGGCCCAACCTCCCTTCCACGGCACTGAGATCACATGGCCTGATCTCGGTGCCTTTATAATTTTGTTCGAAACAAACATTATGGCGGAAACGGATGCAAGCTTTTTATGGAACGTGCCAAGAAAAATCTTTATTTGTTTTCCGACATCTTGTTTGTTCGTGTCATGACCACCATTCTCATTAATATTCATTAGCATCGGCCAAGAATGGGCGTGTACACAGGATGTTGTATTTTCTATATGGACTTAACATATATTTTGTGAACCATACATGGTCTGTGATCTTTAAACAGAACCAAAACAACAGTTTACCGCAAAGTGTACCAGTGTAACTTGTATGCAAATTCATAGAATACCAAAAAAAAAAAAAAAAAAATCCCTGGGATGACAATTGGAAGAAACCTTGAGAGGAACCAGTTTCAACAGGGAACCCATCTTCATCTGGGTGATATCACAATGGTTAAAAACAAAACAAACAAACAAACAAACAAAAAAACAAAAAAACAATCTATTCTAATTCTATCAAAGGAACAGAAATTGAATGAATGATATAAATAAATAAATAAATAAATAAATAAATAAAGAGGTTTGAGCTTTGTTAAGGAAACTAATAAAAATGATTGCCTTGATATTAATGATAGCACTGAATGAATAAATAAATAAATAAAATGTTTGTGCATTCAGACCTTATTTCATTAATGGATATTCAAGGTCCAAACTGCATCAACATTATGAAAATCAATGAATCTTTCTAAAAGAAAAAAAAAAAAAGAAAAAAACAGTTGCATGTTACCATCAGATGCTACATGTAGTCCATATTGATTCATTAGGATTAAAGAGGATACGTGGTATGAAATCACATTGGAAATCTTTAAGGCTTGAGAAGAGAACTAAGTCAGGCTGCAGTGTGTGGATAGGGAGCAGATCTACAGCTTCTGACTGTTGCCCTTTGCACATGAGCGACAGACTCGTCACGGTGCTCGGAAGCGGCATGACAATAAAGGTGTGGGAGACAGATGTTGACAGCGTTCTCTTTCCTCGTCAAAGAAACCCTGCTGCTCTGTTGCTAGCGCTGCTTTCTGTGGACGGGGCGTCATTTCTCACCCTACGCGACACTTCTTGTACACAACGAGCTCTTTTCAAAGCCTCTAACTTTACCGTCATGCTCGATTTAACTGTGATGTAATGCCAAAGTGGACCGCTGAGACCCCGATGAGGGAGACTCGACATGCCTCAGGATAATTTGTACTCGCAGACAAGGAACATTCTGAACATTTAAGTTTGGTTCATCGGATATGTTAACAATAAAATGTTCTAAAGCGGCAAGAGAAACGCAGCGAGACCAAACGCAAAAGCTTTGGAAATGAAGTGATATTTAACTACGAACTTTAGAAATGTTTGGTCCTTCAAGATCTCAACACTGCTTTTAATAAAGTCTAACAAAAAAACAATGAAGCAGAAATGAATTGAAGGAGTTCTGTTTCAGAGTCGCAGCAACTGTTAGAGCAGCGCAAGAGATCATCCAGAGGGAGATGGGAAGGTAAGGAAAGGAAGGCGACGGAAGGATAAAGAAGAGATGATGGACAGAGAATAGAGGCCTATAAAAGGCGAGAAGAAGAAAGAAGATGAAAATAACCCTAAAATAATATAGAATGATAGGGAAAAGAATGATATGGAAGAAAAGAAGGAAGACGCATACTGTAGGGAAGAGACGATAAGAGACAGAAGAGAAGTATAGAGAAGAGAAGAGGGGAGAACAGAAAAGAGACAATGATAGAGAAGAGAAGTGTATAAAACAGAGAAGAGAAGAAAAAAAAGATAAAGGTAGAGAAGAGAAGTATACGGAACAGAGAAGAAGAGAAGGGTAGAAAAGAGAAGAGAATAAATGTATACAGAACAGAGGAGAAGAGACGACATAAGAAGAGAAGAGAAGAAAAAGGAAGGGAAGGAAAGAAGTATACAGAACAGAGGAGAGAATGTAAGAGAAGAGAAGAGGAGAAGAGAGGAGAAAAGGAGATAAGAGAAGGAAAGAAGTATACAGAACAGAGAAGAGAATGTAAGAGAAGAGAAGAGAAGAGAGGAGAAGTATACAGAACAGAGGAAAAGAGAAGAGTGGCAGAGAAGCGAAGTATACAGAACAGAGAAGAGAACGTAAGAGAAGAAAACATAAGAGAAGAGAAGAGAAGCGAAGTATGCAGAACAGAGGAGAGGAGAGAAAAGGAGGAGAAGAGCAAATCAGGGCAAAAGAGATAAAAATCCCTGCTCTAACGACAGCACCCTAAATAAACACGCTATAAGGGGTATACTACGTGCTGAAAGCAGCGTCTAAACAGGAAACGGAAACAAAACTTAAAACCGAAAATCTGATTAAGAAAGGAAAGGCAAGATGCGCAAAAAAATGTCCCAAAAGTACAAGAATACCCAGCATCCCAGCGCACATGTATCCAATTATAACATCAGTCTGCATTCAGTGTGTGCCAGCAGTCCGAATGACGGGAAGCGACACTGTTTAGAGGCGTATAATAGAGAAGACTCAGGCTCCTCTCATCTGGAGGTATGTTCCTATGGAAACTGAGGTCTGATTCATGGTTACACCACTAACAGGTCAATAATGACCAATTTGTGAGATATTTAAGAGGACTGTTGCAGAAGAGAGGCTTGTAGTTTAATTGAGAATCCTGTTCTCCGGCACCGAGTACGCTTAAGTGCCGAGAGAAGGACGTAATTAACACGTTAGAGGAATCAGCTTCATAACAGCAGCAGGGTCGAAATGTCAGCTCCGGCTCAGAGCAGAAATGACAGGACGGGTAGGCAAGTTGGCCAGGAGGAGGAATTTAAATACAAAAAAAAAAAAAAAAAGTGCCAAGTACAGATTCTTATTGCGGAGAAAAGATTAGAGAAGCTTGGTGATGAGACCGTACATCCTGATATTTGCATGCACGTGCGCTTCTAACTGCTGCGCACGAAGTTACAGGAAAACAATAGAATTTAGGTTGCGGCGGTGCTCGCTGATCCAAACTCGCCGCTGCACTTTGACCTCTTCCTCTTGTTAGTTCTGCTTAAGCACGGAAATAAATCAACATCCCTTTTTCCCTCCCATTCAAGAAGCATATTGAGAATTGGAACAAGGGAAAGCTGTGGCTCATGTGGTCTACGCTCTCGACTTCAAAAATCACACGTGCACGAACGTGCGTGTGAAGGCGGAGGGAGAAGAAGAAAAAAGACATCTATTTGCAAATAAAGCAGAGATTCAAATGAATTCATTTACATTTGAGTGTTTTTACAGGAATACTTAGCACACATTCACAGATGAGCTGCACTTTTAGAAGGTGAACTAACAAGTCGACTCCCTCAAGGCAAGATGTTAGATTTGCGCTTCCCGAAAACACATTATGTCTAGTTTTCGACTTTGCTTCGTTGGATATTCTCACCTCTGTAATGTACTGTAGACTTTAACCTCCAAACTGTCGCAGTTATTCATAAAGACTATCCTGTGCTTAGTTTTTTTTTTCTCTAGCTGAAGTCGCTGAAGAGTTTGTAGAAAAGGTTAAAAGGTGAACGTGAAAAATAAGCTGATTAGCTTTAATGTAATTGTAATAGTGGTGTTATTATTTCTGATTGAAGCCCACGTACATGTCTGTCTGTCTGTCTGTCTGTCTGTCTGTCTGTCTGTCTGTCTGTGCAGCAGAACTTATTAGTACAAAGAAATAACACTTTGGAAGGTTGAGTATCTTACCCCTTGCGTTATAACCAATATCTATTTATTCATATAGATTAAAAAATAATAATTTGTATATCGAGTATGTAGGGAAACAATCCGTGCCAGGGGGTCATTTTTAACGCATAACACCGGGCTCTCAGTTCTGGTCCCCCACCCCCCTTTATCTCGAATACGTTTGCTCTAACGACCCGCGTTTTGTCTCATAGCGGCACTTCAAGTGACTGCTTTTTATTAACGCCAGTATGAGACAAACTAGTTTTAAATTTGCCGCACTAGGAAGAATAACCATACATTGATCTTTCAGTCCATTCATCTTTGAAGATTCAGTTTTCATAATCTACTTTCCTTTTTTTTTTGCAACCCACTTTCGTTTCTATTTCTTGAGGATTTTGGAGGCTTGAGGGTGCATTACCATCGTTTCTGTGTCTTCCACATACCTTGTCTATAGACAGCAATGTATCGTGTTGATTGGCTCTAATGAATGATGCATATACGTAGCCTCGCCCACCACGAGGGAAAAAGTGCTAAGGTATTAAAAAGAAAAAGTAAAAGCTAGATCCTGCTCGTAACTTCACTTACTCAACCTATTTTATTTATGGCGCTTCAGGCAAATACCTAAATACTGCAAAAGTGTCTTTAAATTCTGCCAGACATACAGACAGACAATTTTCTGAGATTGATTTCAGGTCCTCCAGTGTATGGAATGTAAAGATGAAGATAAATATTAAAAGATTGGGTTCAGGCCAATGTACAGACATATTTCCTAATGTTCCTAAAAGAACTTAGATTCTGAAGAGAAGATACTGTAAGGGGTGAAAAATAACCTAGACATTCCTTAAGAGCATTTTCACATACTGTAGATTTGACTTTTCCCCCTTTCTGTACTTTGATTGTGTTTTACTCAAATGCTTTACACAGGATGTAGAACACAATTCAACCCGAGGTTAAGAGCTGAACACTGCCCCTTTCACAGGACTGAACTGAACCGACAACCTTCCATGTTTTATCGCCCTTTATCTGCAGAGCTTCCAGGGATTTTATTAATAACCTGTCTCATTAGTGCGGCACTGGAAGAGCGAGTGGTTGAATGTTTGCAGATTTTACAGTACACAGAAGTATGATGTAACCGGCAGATTAACTGATTAGAGACTGGAATCAAATCCAATCAGGGTCAAGGTCACAGCTAGGTCTGAAATAGTTCTGCTTTTTCCTACACGCACATGTTCATGGTGCCGAAGGCAATCTCGACGATCCTACTTGCTTTAGTATATTCATAGTTATAAATAGTCGAGTAGTAACAGCATCTAGTATGTACAGTAGCTACAGTATGTTAAAAGACAATGCACTGTACTGTATGGTGGTGTAACATGACCAAGTTTTGTAACTATAATGCATGAGACCGCTTCTTGGATCCCCCCACCTGCTGCCCTACACACATCGGCCAATACGCAATCTGGCTCATAGTACTTACTACCGTTTGTTCTGGGTGGATAAATTATCGTTCACAGGTACTGCATGTGAAAGCGCTGATGAAAACAAGCAACATAAAATCTACTACGAAGGTGCCATTTAACTGGGCTGTTTTCAAATATCAAATAACCGCCTCAGGTTAAACATAAAAGGGAAAGTTAAAAAGCTAGACTGACTCTAATATGTTTTACATGCGATGCTTGGAACGAACACCACGACATAGTAGAAAAGCTCACTAATATCTTACTGACTTTTATGTCGAGGGAGCTTTACAGCACTTTAGCTACCACGTTTTCCTTATATTTAGGTTTCCAAGTAACCAGAACGTGTGACATACTGTACAAGCGCTGAAATGCTGCGTGAGCTAACTAATTAATTTACGATTTGATGGCGTAGTGGTTAGCACTGTCGCCTTACACCTCCTGGGTCTGGCTTCGATTCCCGCCTCGGGGTTTGTGTGCATGGAGGTTGCATGTTCTCCCCGTGCTTGGTGAGTTCCCTCCGGGTACTCCGGTTTCCTTCCACAAGAAGGAAAGACATGCAGATTAGGCTAATTGGCGTGTGTGTCTGTGTGCCCTCCGACGGATTGGCACCCCAATCAGATTGTACCCCGCCTGATGGGATAGGCTCCAAACCCCTCGTGATCCTACATACAGAACAAAGCAGTATAGACGATGAGTGAATGAGTGAAAGCGTGAATTTATGACCCACGGCTGGATTTTTGTTTTAATTTCATGTTTTCCACACTACATAGGTTTCATGCAAGGGGAAAAAAAAAGTATAACATCAGAGATCTCTTTATCAGATCATGACATGTTGCCAAGTCTGGGTGTGCTTACACATTTTCTGCTGCCTCCATATTCAGCGTGAAAAAGAAGCGAAAACACTAAACTGTTGTGTGAAGAATCATCGTGCAAATGTGATCTGAACATTTTCAACCACAATTAAAAAAAGAAAAGAAAAGAAAAACAGAAATGCCTCACTTGGTTGATAAAGTTAGAGATTAAAAGCAGAGTTAGCACTTACAGCAGCATTAATCCAAAAAAGAAAAAAAAAAAAAATCATTTTCACTTATTAGAATTCCTGCAACTGGTGTGTGAATTCGAGGGTTTTTGTGTGTGTGATCTGAGCAGTGTCTCTGCTATCAGCAGTTTCAGTTTATGACTTTAATGAAGCAGAGAGAGCCAACAAACAAGGCAATTAACCATGAAGCGGTTGTGTTTACTGGCAAACACAAACCATGATAAATGATTAGAAATGTAATATGCTGTAAAATAACTCAGTTACAACAGCTGCAAACAGCATTACAAACATTAGATAAAGCAAAATACAATAAGGCCATGTAGATATGAAAGCCAGCGAGTAGGGAGTGTGTGTAGAGGCAGCTGAGGTGCAACTCTGTAATCACTTTGCAAAATTAATTAGCCTAGAATTTTTCCTTTTTGCCCGTGTAGAAAATTTCTTTCATTTCTTACGTAAAAAATGAACTCTATATATAGGCTGGGAACCTGATGTTTGAAATAATGCTTTCATTGTATAAACATAGTGGACTCTCTATTTACTGGATCTCCACACGTGACTGTATAGCACTGATATACTGGATATACAGTACAGACCAAAAGTTTGGACACACCTTCTCATTCAGCACGTTTTCTTTATTGTGTTCTTTAGCCCTAACAAGTCTCCTCTGCTTGTTGCCTGTCCTTAGCAGTGGTTTCCTAGCAGATATTCTACCATGAAGGCCTGATTCACACAGTCTCCTCTTAACAGTTGTTCTAGAGATGTGTCTGCTGCTAGAACTCTGTGTGGCATTGACCTGCTCTCTGATCTGAGCTGCTGTTAACCTGCGATTTCTGAGGCTGGTGACTCGGATGAACTGATCCTCCGCAGCAGAGGTGACTCTCGGTCTTCCTTTCCTGGAGCGGTCCGCATGTGAGCCAGTTTCTTTGTAGCGCTTGATGGTTTTTGTGACTGCACTTGGGGACACTTTCCAAGTTTTTCCGATTTTTCGGACTGACTGACCTTCATTTCTTAAAGTAATGATGGTTTTTCTTTACTTAGCTGCTTTTTTCTTGCCATAATACAAATTCAACCTCTTTGAATGAGAAGGTGTGTCCAAACTTTTGGTCTGTATTGTACATGGCCGATCTCGATCACTGGGCACACGCATCATGGCCTGGCCTTATCCGCTCTCTGGATGTAGAAATTATTTTCATTTCCATTTAGAAAAGACAAATACATCATGTTTCGACAGAATCTCTTTGCTTTCTAATACACGTTGTTCATCTGTCAATAAGATTTTTCATATTCCCTCATTAAAAATGTTTTAGGCTGAGCTGCGAGCCACGAATGCACCGCTGTCTTCACTTCTTCATCAGAAGTGGAATTTCATCCTCATAGGGCTGCTTTCAGGAAACAAGTCAGATAGAACAAGTCAGATAGAGCGAGGTCAAGACTATAAGGAAGAATGCTTTAACACCTCCAAACTGTGCTCGCACTATCATCCGGAGATCGCGAGTTCGATTCCCGGGTGATGCTGATTAACCGAGCTCTCTCAGAGGGGCGGGAAGAGAGGTTCTTGGTGCTCCCACATTAATCACGGCTCTACAGCCAATCAGGGCCGTCTGTGAGCTCACGTAAGCGGAAGGAGCGGATAGCGCTGTCCTCCGAGTTTGTTATGCCGCCCCCAACGATGCGTGAGCGAGCAGCTCGAATAGATGCTGTCGGCTGGCGTCACGTGGTTCCGATGAACCGTGATATCTTAATGTGGGAGCCCCCTAGTGACGGGGAGGAATTGGATATGACTGTTTTTTGGGGAAGGATTTTCTCCCTAATTAAAACAAGAAGTGTCATCAGTTGTCATCAAGTGTGTCAGACGTGCATTGTCATGCAGGATCACGACGCCGTTGGATATCAGTCCTCTGCGTTGAATCTGAAATTCAGGCTTTAGCTCTTCAATAAGCATCTCATTGTAACGAGCACTGTTGATTGGTTAACATTTCTCTTGATAATGTTCCAATAGTGCCGCTTGAGAATCCCATAAAACTGTAAACATCAATTTTCCAGCGGACTTTTGCACTTTTTCTTGCTTGGCGATTGAGGATGTTTCTGTTCCATTTACTCTCTTCTGTTTACGCTCTTCTGCGAGTTGTTTCGGCACCAGGTACACCCTCAGACCACAAAAAAAGAATCACTGCACGCTGATCATCTTTCGTGCAAACCACAAGCAGGACATCCATTTTGGCTCACACCGCAGTTACAAATAAACTGCAACATGTTCACACCTGCACAGCAGTGACTGGGGAAACTGTAATCTTGAACGGAAAGCGCTGATAAGACTGTGCCGCCAACAGAAGCTTTAATATAACTGGAGTGCGGATCATTTATGACCATTAGTCATAATCTTTAGTATATATTAGTTCTAAAAACTCCAGGACGCTCTGGACAGACCAGAGGTTAAAATCTAGTTACACCCAACAAAGTTCAAAAAGAAAAACTTCATTATAGGCTTTCATACCAAGTTCAACGACAGATGCCACATCTACCTCTACATGTATGATTTATATTGTAATCTGCTTATAGAACAGATCAATAGGAAATTATTTAAAATTGAATAATAGGAAATGACTTTTCACTTTCCGCATCGTCTACACAGATGTGCCAGAAGTAGACGGACGTCTATCCAATAATTTAATGATAAAATGAATGCACCAAAAATGCATGCCTTCTTATGACTATTTGCATGAGTCTAATCTTTTCAGATTGGAATACACCAGGCTTTAAGCATGACTAAAAAATAAAAAGTCCAAAACTATTTCAGTTCATCTCAGAAGAGGCCGGATTGTTGGTCAATCTGAAGGTGGACTTTCCCGGACACAAATAGCTCTAGGGATCTTGAAATAAAGGGAGATAGCTCTAGGGATCTTGTTAAAAGAATTATAATAGGATTTTAATAAAAGAGTGTAAAACATCAAACGGCATGGTGGCTTAGTGGTTAGCACTGTTGCCTCGCACCTCCAGGGCCTGTGTGCATGGAGTTTGCATGTTCTCCCCGTGCTCGGTGGGTTTCCTCCGGGTACCCCAGTTTCCAAAGACATGCAGATTAGGCTGCTTGGTGTTCCCAAATTGCCCGTATGTGAGTGTGTGTGTGTGTGTGTGTGTGTGTGTGTGAGAGTGAGTATGTGCCCTGCAACAAACACTGATCAACATTAAAACTGATTATCAATTATATGATAGGATCATGGGCACCCAATGATTACCCATGTCTGCCGAAAAAAATCCCTGCTGAATACAGACAATACTAGCCACGATAGAAAGGCACCAGAACATCCAGGGCACCACAGCCCACTTGGCACGGAGCCCAGCAGGCAAAGTGCTCAAGGCATTTACTGTAGAAGTAAAAATTCCCCAGATCCCAAAACAATCGAGCATCCCTGCGGCTTGCTGGGCGAAGAACTTTGATCCACGGAAGCTCAAACCGCAACCCAGGGTGCCAAACACCAAACCAAACGACACACCCACAGAGGTTTTGTGGAGGCATGCTGCCCAGGTGACACAAAAGGAACCTACACAATACCGTGCAATTATACTGTATTGCACTGAAATGTTATGGCTGATCATTTAACCTTCGCTTGCTATTATGTGTACAGTATAGAGCATGTAACTGTTCATGTGACTGTTCTGATTTCTTTGACTTCATAGTCTTGATTAGTAGAAAAATTGATCAGGGTCTATTTATTACAGTATCACAGCATGTTACCATCCAATACCTTCATCAAATCAGAGAGAAAGCCTCATTTGGTCATTTCAGCCAGCATAATTGATTTTCCCAGAAGGCCATGGCTAAACCTGGCACTAGGGCTGCACGAATCTTGCCAAAATGTGAATCACGATTTTTGTCCATGGGAATTGAGATCATGATTCTCTTACACGATTCTCTCCATTTTCAACAAAAACATTTACTGCTCTCAAATTTTTTTTTTTTTTTAAAAAGGACCTTCAACTGTCTTTGTATAAAAAAAGTTGTTTCTTCCCCATTTTAGGACACTTAAAGTGAACTGCACAGTACTGGATATAGAGTATATACACATATACACAGGATTCCTTCTGAGTCTATTCTTAATCTACTCTTAGAAGCACTCAGCAAATAAAATTGCACTGAATAAAAAAATAAATAAATAAATAAATACAGTCCGATATCAGCAGAAAGGTCTCTTTCAATATTTCCACTGGCGGATGTGACTGAGGTGAGCCAATAGGTGTCAGTCTGCACTATAGCCTGAGTGCTGCTACATAAAGGTCAGATGAATCTGAGTCTGATAAGGAGCAAGGCCATATGACAGCTGCAGCATCGTTACAAATGGTTCTGAAAGACACAAAGATGTTGGCTCTTACAAGGACACTCGTGTGTGTGTGTGTGTGTGTGTGTGTGTGTGTGTGTGTGTGTGTGTGTGTGTGTGTGTGTGTGTGTGTGTGTGTCCATTAGAGTCTCACCTGAAATCCGAAGGAGCTCTCGTCCATCGGTGGAGGAGGAGGGAAGGATGAAGAAGACGGCAGACCGCTGGTGTCCACTACGGGTGGAGGTGGGGGAGGATAATCGCCTGTTGATCGCAGAGAGCAAATTCACAAAATAATCAGATGAAACGCATCAGATAAGAAGTAGTCGAAATACTTTCAAGGAAAAGAATAATAACCAAAAGAATGTCACTAAAGCAGCTCAGGATCTGGATTACAACAGGAGGATGCAATACTCTTTAAAAAAAAAAAAAGTGATTGCATTTTACTGTTTTTCAGACAATGATATTGTATTTCCTCATAAAGCAATTGTGTGTACTGTACATTGTGTCTCACACACACACACATGTATCACTCTGATAAACTGATAAAAATGTCCCAAAACATCAATAAAACAGGTATTTATGAAAATCAAAACTGGTTGAACCTCATGTTTGTCCAGCTAAGAGTGCGGCAACACGCCAAACGCAGATTTCTAAAGTCCAGCATTAATCCTGGGATTGGGTTGCCCTGGAGGTTTCAGGTTTTAGAAAGATCCTGTCTCCAAACTAGATCCTGCTTGGCTGTACTCCCAGTTCCATTCTAGAGAAAATGGCCTGACTGTGTACCACTAAGGATCAAACTATAATAGCGCCTGGCAACTTAGTGCCTATAAGCCTAAACAGGGTTTTTTTCGCCATGCTCCCAAATAGTTTTCCTTCATGTTTTTTTTTTTTGTATTTAGTTTTTATCAGAATATTAATCAATCAATGTCACTGATGTGGTCGATCAAAGTCTACTAAGCAGATTAAAGCACTGTGGTCATGCAGCAGTGGCTAACTATAACCATTGAACCAGTGAAATCTGTAACCATGAATTAGACACATGTTAACACTGTGCTCAGTGCTATAAAGCTTCCATGCTGAAGTTTATGGAAAACGTTCATGACCACTCCACTTTCCACTACTCAATAAGACTTCTTAGGTGGTCATGAACTGGGGGAAAAAAAACATCTCTAAAGGCCTGTGTGTCAAACTTTGCTCTTCCTCTTCCTCTCTGCTCAGTGGTTAAGGCATTGGGCTACGGTTCGGAAGGTCCCAGGTTCAAATCCCATGACCACCAAGTTGTCCCTGTTGGGCCCTTGAGCAAGGCCCTTAACCCTTTACCGCTCGGATGCACAATGAGATGGAACATTTTAGTCGCTCTGGATAAGGACATCTGCTAAATGACTAAATGTAAAGGAACAGACAAAGATGTCTGTGGTAAAAGTGGTAAAAGTAACAATCCGGGCAATGAAGCTTGTCGTGAGCTTATCGTTATCCAGGGACAGAAGCTACCTTCAGAACAGCTTGTGCAAACTGTGCGAGTGGAATTTTTTACGGTGCGAGCAAACATTTCTTCGATTGACTTCGAGGTAATTTTGGAAGAGTGCATCGTGTCTTCACATAAAATATGGACTACTGCGTTTTAATTAGACCATTCTGTTGCTAGAATCTTACTTGACAAAAATCAATGCTTCCTGTAAAAAGCTGAGCACACACCTAGAGTCAACTATCATGCCAAGTCACCACGATCACTTACTGTACCCATTCCATCGCTTTAATGGACAGTAGCCGATGCCAGAAATATTATCCTAAGTCAGACGTCTAGCTCTTACTAGAGAGACTACATTTCATTATTATATGTGGCCAAGAACTCCTACTTTTACACGATGAGACTGCATGACTGACACTGCAAATGGCTTAACATTTTTACTCACCACTAGCTGCTTCAAACAAAACTCTTTTTTTTTTTTTTTTTTTTTCAGATATCCCAAAGGATGGGAAAAGGGGATTCATCAGGGACAATTACTGTCCTCGGGAATCCAATCACTGTAACTTGTGTAGAATACTGGTCTATTAATGTGTCCTTGTTCAAATACTTCTAGACCTGGCAGGATGGGAATGTAGCACAGGTAATGTTGAAGGCTAATAGCTCCGGGGCCCCCAGTTTGATCTTGAGCTCAAGTTCCTGTTTTCCTCTTTTTCATGTAAGCTTCACAAGTTCTCCCTGTAATACCCTTAGTTGCCTCGAGGTTCTCTGGTTCGCTTCCATCTCTTAAAAACATGCCGTTTTTTTTTTTTTTTTTTTAATGAGGGCTCTGGCAAACTGGTAAAGAGGGATCTTTATAATCTGAAATATATTTGAAATTAATTTTTTTTAGAATAATAAGTGATTTTCCTGTATGTCTCGCTTGGTGCTCCATAAACAGACTGATAATTGGCATGACATGTGCATCTTCAGGCACCGTGACCGTTGCTTCAATTGGAATTATATATATATAAATGTTTATATAATTTATTATTATATAATACATAATTGTATAATTAATTAAATTAACAGATTGTCAGCTCACTTTTCTTGAAACGAGAGCACGCTGGTTCATGTAATGTGTATACAGTGTCATGCAGCTTGCTGGTCCTACGCTAAGCTATAGAGGCCGCAGTGGGAGATCAGGAGGGCCGCGTGCCATGAATACGAGCGGTTCCATTTGTGCTGACTGTAGACCCTGAACACTGTGCTCTCACTGATGAAGAGAAGCAGCGGGAGCACTTACTTAATGTCACACATTATCCCTTGCTCTTTATTGAGTTATTATGCGCAAGTGGCTGCTTTGTATCCACTGCATTCTAATCAGCAATTAACGTTATTTGAGAGCACCATAAAAGGTTTAATTTGTAATTGGGAACATAACTATTATTAAGGACTTGATTCAAAAGCGCTACGGAGAGTTTGGCATTATATTACAGCTCATGAACCAAACTTTCTGGAGACTCTAAAAAACAAGGTTTATATAAACTCGACCTGTCATTTTGTCCTACCTCTTGATGTCACAATCCTGTGTCATCAGACTTTATATAAGTAACTGACTTTTTTTTTCTTGTTGTAATGTTGTTGCATTTTATTCTAAGCCATTATATTCAATTTTACTGTTGCAGCAAATGTTTCATCAATAGAAATAAAAGAAAGTTTTCGATCTTGAATAGCGCTTTCATATCTATGTGTCTCTCTGTCTGCTGGTCTGCCTATCTAGCCAGATTTTGTCACAGCGCGTCACAAATTAATGGAACTTTTGCAGTACGTACTTAGATATCTGCCTGAAGTTCAACAATAAGTGAAATCAAAATGTTGAGTAAAAGCAATGTTATAATCGATGATATGGCAGAATTAATAACCTACTTTATAATAAGCAACTTATAAGCTATTTGCTCAATGTAAACAAACACCTGCACCAATAGATATTCATTTAAAAATCTAAACTGAATATTTTTTTACTGGGATTAGTTCATTTTTGCAACGGTGAAATAACAGCGCTGATGTGGCGGAAGTGACTTTACTATATTAACATGCTGGACTCGTTTTAAAACAAAATGTAAAATTTTTACCCAATCTTCTTTTTCGATTTCTCATCTGTCATTCACTCTCCGATTACCGAACAGGGAGTGTATCTGGCTGACAATGAGAGACGTACAACTTAGCGTAAACAAGACGTAAACAAAAACTTTTCTATATCCTCTCTTTCCCATTTATTGTAATAATATGAATCTTTAGCCACCAATCCGATGGAAACCAATTCTATATAATAATGTCACACAAAACTATTTTGTAAAATTACAGTTTAAAAACAAATTATATATATATAAAATGAAAAAATTTAAATTTATGTTAAAAAAAAATAAAATTTAAATTAATATAATATATATATATATATATATATATATAATATATATATATATATATAATAAAATGTAACCATATAAGAATGACCATTGGATGTTCTCAAAAGCTTATTTGTCACATCATAGACGCCATAAAGCCACCAAAATCACTCATCAGCTTCTCACTACTTTCCACAACAGCTTGGTAAATAAACACTACTCTTAATTAGCTGTAACAGACAGCATGGCTGATTCATTGCATCATGCAGCGGCAAACAGCAGTATACTGACGTTCTCCTGGAAGGGTACAGGAGCTGAAAAAAGTGGCATGTTTGGATTTGAGTGGAATTCCACAGGGACAACAGAGGGAGGTTTGAAGAATCAGACATGAAGGGAGATTAAACTATTGCGAGGGAGTGAAAAGAGTGGAAAGGTGATGAAGTCAAACAGCTATTCTCAGCAGGAAGATCTTCAAAAAGAGTCACTGTGAAGTGCTTAGCAGAATTGTTAACACACCGGCAGAAAGACAAAAAGTCAAGGCCTTTGGTTAAATAGAGGGTACAATCACAGGGAAAAAGAAAGTTCACACTTCTGCAAGTCTTTGTTGTTATTAATCAGCACGTAAAGGTCTTCACCTGCACAAGATTAGTTAGTAGATTAGTTATAAAGAAAGCGTAAAAAAACCTCTATGAAATAAAAACTTTTGAAAGCTTGGCATTCTGGGACATCAGGCCAAGAAGAAAGGACACCAGTCATGACCTCAGTGAAACTGTTGCTGTTTCTCATTCTGGATTATAAGGGCTACATTGCTATCGCCATGCAATTTGAAATTCACAATTATACATTAAAAGAACTGTTTACAAATGAAGAGCATCGCCAATTTTCCAAGGAGTGGGTGTGCCAGTACATTCAGTTGATTGTCAGTTTAAAGGGAAACAAACAGCTACATCATGTGACCAACAAGTTTGGCTTTCATGACCAGAAAAATATTTCCATTCTCTTCCAAAAGATTACGGAGCATGAATGAGTTTTTCGAAATTGGGCTTTAATGTTCCGGGTTAGATTCCTGCCTTGGGTCTACAGCAGTTGCGTGGAGTTTTCATGTTCGCCCCGTGTTTGGTGGGTTTCCACAAAATCCTCTGGTTTCCTCCAGTCCAAAGACATGCAGATTAGACTAATTGGCGTTTCCTAACTTGCCCCAAGTGTATAAATGTATACAGTATAAATGAGAATGTGAGCACGTGTGTGTGAATGAGCCCTGCGATGGATTGGCACCCCACCCAGGGTGTAGCCCGCCTCCTACCCTAAGTCTCCTGGGATAGACTCCAGGCCCCCCGCGACCCTGAATACAAAATAAAATGGTATAGACCGGGGTGGGCAAGTATTTTTCCCCAGGGGCCAAATGAGAAGCAGAAAATATTGTAGAGGGCCGGATGCTTTGTCTCGTAACAAACTAAACACACAGGTTTACCCCCGACTTCAATGAATACTAAACATTTAGTCCATATTTTCTTGAAACCACAGCCTTTAGCGTCCACCTTTCTTTTTTAGGCATGTGCAAACATTTTGAAGGGATACCATTACAATTACTTGTTGCTAATCACATGCACTCGGACTTGTTTCAGAGTACCTGTAACGTAAACGATGCACGCACACTGTAAACAGGTTCCAAAAATAAAAGCACTGCTGTTTTAGTTTATGTATTATGCAAAATTTTGAAAGCAGGTTTTATTTTCTTAATTCCAAGCAACCTTTCGCGGGCCAGTCAGAGTCGGGCCGCGGGCCATATTTGGCCCCCGGGCTTTAAAATGTTCGGGTCTGATATAGACAATGAGTGAGTGAATGGCTAGAAATACAGTATATGATTTGTGCAGAGTGTAGTCGTCTACTATAAAAAATATCTAAAACTATAAAAGGGTACATATATAGTGTGTGGGTATGACAGCCTGTGTAGTATGAGTGAATCATGAAGTATGGAATAAAATGATGTGTGTGCCAACAGCAGTGTTATTGTCCAAACTACTATTGTCTAAATGACTACACACTGATATCTATGGTGGTGGTGGCGTTTTCCTTATCATCATCATCATCATCATCTTCACTTGTTCATAAAAGTTGGTGATGACGACGCAGCTATTAATAAAGCTCACTCACTCACTCATCATCTATACCACTTAATCCTGTATTCAGGGTCACGGGGGGCCTGGAGCCTATCCCAGGAGACTTAGGGCACATGGCAGGGTACACCCTGGACAGGGTGCCAATCAATCGCAGGGCACAGACACACACACATACACTCATTCATTCACACACTACGGGCAATTTGGGAACGCCAATTAGCCTAACCTACATGTCTTTGGACTGTGGGAGGAAACCGGAGTACCCGGAGGAAACCCACCAAGCACAGGGAGAACATGCAAACTCCATGAGCCTGGCCGGGGATCGAACCCGGACCCTGGCGGTGCAAGGCGACAGTGCTAACCACTACACCACCGTGCCTATTAATAAAGCTGTGATAAATAAAAACAGAATTGAAGTGTACTTTCCTTATCCCCATTGGTGTACAGTATATCTAGGTGGGAATACTGTAGCAAATGCTAATGCTATACACCGATCAGCCATAGCATTCACATACCGAACACAAACTGGTGATCAAGGCTCACCCATTCCAGCAGGGACCAAAGGCCTCTCCAGTCAATGCAGCACAAATTGTCCAAAAAAGTCAATCCTGGCCACCATAAATGTGCACCACAACATCACAGTTTGCTGCACATGGGAGATGAAGGCCACCGACCCAGCCTCCAAACTCCCCAGGTCCAAATCCGATCAAGCACCTACAGTATGGGATGCACTGGACAACCAAGTCCGGTCGACGGAGGCTCCAGCCCACAACCCACAGCACACAAAGAATCGGCTGGTGCTAGACACCACAGCACACCCCAGAGTTCTTGTGGAGCCCAGAATTCATTGAGGAAACAGATCTCCTTTAGTGACCTGGTGGGGAACCCAAAACCTACTTGAATTCTACTTGAAAGTACTTGAATCCATAAACACTCAGTCAGCCAGCATCCAGGAGGTGTCATAGCAACAAGCTAGCCAGTGGACAATTGCTACTAGCTTAGCAACAAGCTAACTGGGTAATGGCAGGTTAGTGATAACTAATCCTGATGATTGCCCTTTCAAAACAATGATTACTTATAGTGTGAGCAGCTAAGTTGATCTGACGTTACTCTGTAGACAGGGAAGTAACTATTTGAAAAGACCACCCCGTGTTTACAGAGTTGAAATTGCAGATTTCTGCGTCTATCACAGTCTACAGTGCATCAGCTATAACACAAAGTCTTATAAGACGCAGCTGCCACATCCATGTGCCACATAGTTTCTCATTTCTGGCTGCAAGATCCAATCGGATGTTGAAAGCGTTTGCAAAATATATATTCACGAGATTTAAAAAGTCTTAAAAAAGAAACATGCCTTTAAAAGTTACAGGATTTTGTCTGAGGCAGTTAGTGGTGAATAACTGAGATCTTTTGTTTTGGGAAAATGGTCTGTGGTTGGCCATCTGCCATGTCAAACAGATTGCCTCTTTCGGTGAAAGCAGGTGGTTCTTGGCCTCTTGGTGTGATGATGTAACGCTTTGAGGCTCTCTAGCAAATGCTAGAAATCTGGCTCGCAGGACAAACTAGGTAAATATAGTATCACACGAATGATGCCATCTGTACAGTTAACTTTGAAAATGTTACCTCTCCAACAGCAGGGTTTTTTTTTTTGCCCAATTATGATATTTAACATAATGTGATGTAAGGCAAATAATTTTGTCTGGGTGCCAGACATACAGTAGGCAAGTCTGCCAGACAATAGCGTAAGCCTTATGCCATATAATTACAAGCCCAATGCCATGAACGTATATTACGTCATACATTTTTCTTGAACAGCACGACCAAAGTGTTTAATCCCTTACGCAGTTCGGCATAAATACTCTATTTTATACCATCATGCATAAAGGTACACTACCAGGGCAAACCATTTTGGATAAGGGAGAAGGATAGCAGTAATGGGCACCATGTTGCGTTATAAAGCCTTCATGCTGAGTTCAGCAGAGTGTAACGCAGTGCAACAGTCAAAAATAGAGTCGAGGAATGTCAGGTGGGTAAGAATGAGGGGCTGCTGAGGGAAGTGAACTACTGTACTACCTTTAAAAAAAAAAAAAAAAAAGAAACAGGTCAGAGAGAGAGAGAGAGAGAGAGAGAACCCAGGGGCTTCAAGTTCAAGAGTGGATATGTCTTATTTTGGAGAAAAAAAAATTATGCATGGAATATAAAGTAGAAGATGTAATAACGAATTAAAAACATGTCCAGCTATAAATAAATAAATAAATAAACGGCATTACGTTCATAGGAAAAAGGAGAGCGATGCAAACAGATAAACTCCATATGGTGGTTGTTTAACTGGGATTAAAGGCGCGTTAATTTGATTTGCAGCACTATAGACAATAGCCATCTGACCATCTGTTTAAGGTGTATGAATAATTTTAATTATTAATTTTAATATTCCCTAGATAAGCATCAAAAGATCTTCAGCCACACTGACACTGCTTGAATGATATGTTCATCAAAACTATTCGGTCCTTAATCCATTTCTGCTGTGATTTCTACATACTTTATAAAACTCCTGAGTGGTGCAACTGAAAAAAAGCACCCAAAAATTAAGACTTCAAATTGCAAAGATGCAACGGTCATCTGTGGTTGGGAATCCAAGGAAGCAAAATCGCCCGTGGGTCTGATAGCAGCTTTCTCCAAATGTGTTAAGTCACCCCATGATGTAGCGTATGCAGCAGCTCAAGGTGGTGTGGTTGACTGATTTCACCCGTCTCAGAGGAAGCATGTGTTTGCTTTTACCCTCACTGGTTGGTAGCTATTATATTATAGTCTCTTGTCTCCTGGAACAGAGAAAAAGCTCTTTAAAGCATTTTAAACTGGACAATTTCAAAGAACCCAGATTTCTCGATGTTTAACAAATACTGCTTTTAATATCTGATATGAATCATAACCGTTATAGAAATTGAGCCGGTTGAGGCAGGGGTCAAACCGGGACTTTTTTTATTGCACAGAATAACAGAACACAGTTATGAGCGTTAAAAACTATTAAAACTTTATTTCTCTATATAATCCCCTGATACATAAATGGACTTAAGCTCACTAGTGCTTAAATCCCTTCACGTCAGAAAGGTTCTCAGTAAGCCAGAGAGCCATGATCGGACTGCCTGCTTCATGTCTGAATCTCTGGCCTCCCAGGAACTCCTTTAATGGCCCGAATGATTAATCACAGACTAGGACTATGATTGACTTGCACTACTTTAAAGCAACTTCTGTAAACCTTTTACTTTACTTTGTCCTACTAAAATACATAGATAATGTATTAAAAGACAAATAATGTAATGATTCTATTATAAAAATAATAGTTGTTTATCTTTTTTGTTGGATTTAGTTTCATTCTCTTGGAAGAACAATGCAAATGGCATTGCTCCGAGACACCTGACATACTGAAGAGCACCAAAATAATTTATTAGACAGAAAAAAAGAAGAAAAAAAAAAGTGAGAGTGAAAAGTCATACCGGATGGACAGCTGCATATACACAATTATCATCGGCACATAGCTCAGTTACAGAAGAGGCACAGGGAGGGTTGTGAAGTGTTTAGTGAAGTGTTTTGTCTGATCTGAAAAGCCTTTTTATCTAAAAGGCAGAGCAAGCCTGGGGTTTCTATAGGAACGGTGAGATTCTCATCGCTGGGTTTCCTGTCGTCTCCCCACAGTGACATGCGAGTGTGTGTCTGTGTGTGACAGTGACATAACAACCGGTAGACACTTAACTGATGACCAGCCAAGCGACAAGACAGAAAGAAAACACGAGGCCGCAGAGAAAAGACGAACTAGAGCGATGGGATAAAAATGATTTGAAAAGTTGCGACATACTGTATCTCAATATATAAACCCTGATTTTTCATGGTAAGCACGCAGTTTCATCAGGAAGCGCTCACATTTCTTTATTACACTAAAACAGGCTTCCTGCCATACCCTGATCTATATTTTTCCTCCCGTTAAATGATGATAGAAAACGATAACCGGGGGTTGGAGGGTGTAGTAGGGATGTCGGATGTAGTGATTTTAAACAACTTAGCAACTCCAAACTAGACTTTATAATTAGAGCACGTGTATAGCGCATCCTTTTAGCAGAGCTTACACAAACTTGACGCTTATTGGTTAATTCTGCTTGTTGCTGCCTGCAGGCGAATGAACTCAATATTATGACATATTTCCAGAAGCAGACTGAGGACTGACCCTGTTTTTATGAGATAAATGTGTGACACACATCTTTAAGGCACGATAGCAGTCAATCTGCTCATAGATCAGGAGGGAGAAAGAAACATCACAACGTAAGCACCGGCTGAGATTTTTCAGCCTTTTCATAAACCAATTACGTATATATGGCATATAGTACACAGTAATATAGTAAACTCCAGCATTATTCGCACCATTTAAGGAAATAGCTAGAAATGACTGTATGAAATAAACGGTACGTTCAGTGATTCAAAGATTCCACTCGAACAAATGGAGAAATTTTTACCATTTCCTTTAATCAAAAAGAGGTCTGATTCAAAATCGCCTAATATGGTCACTGTATCTCCTGTTACTGTGATATAGCAGTATATGTGTGTATATATATATATATATATAAAAGTTTTAACATGGCGTGAGATATAGGTTGTTCACACATGACGTCATGTCTGCCGAGTTGGCAATCTGTTACTGGAGGTCAGGAAATGATCTGCTACATAGGAGGCACCATTGCTATATAGCGCTCTAAATACCTTTAGTCTGAGTGTCCATGATTGCTCAGATCAGATCGATGAAACAGATAATCCACGAGGAGATTTGATCCAGCACCACGGGTAGATGCTCATAACGAGAGGGATTTATTTATTTATTTGTTTATTTATTTATTTAGTTTAAATGATCAAAAATCTCCAACAAGAACATTTGTGTAAGTTCAGTAGAAGTGGAGTAAGATAATGCTTGTGTGTTCGTGTGTGTGTGTGTGTGTGTGTGTGTGTGTGTGTGTGTGTGTGTGTGTGTGTGTGTGTGTGTGTGTGTGTGTGTGTGCGGAAATCACTTTGTTAAACATAGCACATCTTAGAGTCTGTACTCCTGTTTAACAGTACATACTGTAATAAGGACAACTCACCATCAGAGGTTCAGCTGTGCTTGCTTAGTTAATCTGTATGTGTTTGTGTGATTGAAAACAACAGCTACTGTATACATAAGAAACACCACTGACACTTAAACCGGGTGCT
Source organism: Clarias magur (assembly GCA_013621035.1). Lineage (NCBI taxonomy): Eukaryota > Metazoa > Chordata > Actinopteri > Siluriformes > Clariidae > Clarias > Clarias magur. The sequence continues at coordinate 7,000 of QNUK01000442.1, read as the reverse complement.
ACAGTACATACTGTACTGTAGAGTTACACAAAAGACAGGTGAATGTAAACAAAGCGTCAACTTGATTGACAGGTCACAGCACAACATGAGGACAAGGACATGAACAAGCAAGCAACACGTCACGCCCAGTACTGTGCGGTGCGCCCAAGGTACATTCAAATTTGCATTTACGGCATTTGGCACACGCCCTTATCCAGAGCGACTTACATTTCTTATCTCAGTTTTATAGCAGGACCCAACTACTGTAAGGGTTTGAACCTGGGACCTTCCGTCCAGTCGTCCCATGCCTTAACCACTGAGCTACCCCTGGCGGTAGTCATTGATATCTACTGCCTCGAAAACAGGCACGTCTTTTGTAAAATGCCTTCTCTTTATAACATAATGACCACAGCGTAAAAATTTGGTGACCATCAGTTTATACCGTTCTCTGGGAACAGCATCTAAACTAGTGCATTATGAATTTCCCTCATCTCGTCCATTCTGTTTTTCACATCTCGCCCTCCAGAAGGATGTCGCATGTCGAAATAAATGTCGCGTGACTGCAAACAACCTATACAAGAACTTCCTCAGCTGCAACCGGAATAATCAAACGAGAGCGAAACCGATCTTTCGCGAGTAAGAATATCACCACTACATGGAATCAAAAGCCTCCAAACTCATGTTATGAACAACACTTGAAATTGTCCTAGAACACATGATTGATAAATCCAAAATAGAAGTTTCAGAATCCGAATCAGAATGAAGATTATTGGCCAAGGAATTTGATTCTGGCTGTTGCGGACCTACAGTACATAATTACACTATACATTTTGTTTATATACAAGACACTATTGACAGGAAGTAGACATGAACAAGAAGAATAAAGACTGCAATATATAGTACAGACTATGTAACAGTTCAGCAGTGTACATAAGATGAGTACTGCAATCATTTGAAGACTGACATCCACATGCACAAACCCAAAGGGTTTGCTCTTAGTGCTCTTAGTTTCCCCCTAAAAAACACCTAATGCTTGAAATATATTTGCTCTTTTTAATAAAAATGCCACCTATTCTAGAGTTGCCTGCAAACTAATGAAAGCTTGAATAGTGGAAACACAATATCTAACCTTCAAATTCCATAATACACAGAAGAAGAAAAAAAGAATCCTAAACGCTGATTGATTTGATGAACAGAAGCGCTCTCGGGAGCCACATTAACCACAACGCTCAAGAGACACACAAAAAGAAACTTACAAGTGGAACATATTCGGCTCAGATTTCGGCTCTGTGCTCAGAAACACACTGTGTGGGCAAATCAGTGACGTTTGGCTTCTGTGGCATGTACACGCGCTCGCCACTTTCTCATGTCCTTTACGAGAACTCCGCTGTTCCCCGACGATCACCCGGTGTGAGAGAAATGAAAGACAGAGCGACATCAAAGCTTGGCATATAACACATACTTAACTCCTTCTTTGTGAGCAAAATCACTAAAGTCGCAGAGAGATAGAGCATGTTTCTCACGATGACTTCATTCCTCTAGTTATTCATCAAGAAACCAAGTTTTAACACCATCTGTGAGCGCGCGAAACTTTACCTAAAAGATGGGTTTTTCTTTGCTTTAATTTCATAGTCATGCACACTTACTGTATACTCGAGCACAGATGCACTGCAAGTTCTCACACATCAATGAACACACAAACATATCAATAAATAAATTATGGTAAGACATTAAAATAGATATTTCAAACAAAAATAAAACTGGGTTTGCTTCAAATTAATGTTTGCTTGATTAATGTCTAACTTCTAGTCTAATAGCTAAAAATTTTTTACGAAATCTGCCTCGGCATACGAACCATTTTTGAGCTGGTTGTGCATACCTCCGATTGCGAGTTCTTCCGGGAGCTGATCAAAACTTTATTTATTAATTCATTTATTTATTTTAGTGAACACGTACAGTAGCACCATGGGTCCCAAAAATGTTATCAAACATGGCAGGATGAAAAAAAAGGGAGCCACTTTCAGTTTCATTTTTAAAGCAGCCAGTGCATAGGAGAATCATAAATCAAAGTTAAGTGAGGTTTATTGTCTGTTTATTTTTAGATTTACATGTCTTTTCTAAATGTTTTGCTTGTTTCTATATGCAAAAATATGAGCATCGTGTTGGAAATTGGTAATATTGGTAATATTTCCGGTTGGCTGGAACAGATCATCTGCATTTACATTCTTTCCTATTATTTCCGCCTAAGGAATTTGCATCTGAAACGGATTAAATTCATATGCCGAGGTACCGCTGCGTCTTGTATCTAGTCAAATTTATCTGTTGTTTCTTAATATCTGATGACAACAAACCAAATATAAATCATTAATCTTCTTTTTAGGCAAATTTTACAATTTCTTTTTAGATGTACATTTATTGTTCTATTGGCCACTTTTAAGCACAGAACATGAAATTTACACCTAAAAACATGTCTAGAAATAAGCATAATAATCTTACATGAGGTTTGTTGTAATGATGTATTAAGAAACATCAGGTCAATTTAAATAAAATTAGATTCAAGATATTTTGACTTGCTAAGACATGACTTACACAGAGCATGGCATGACACTGACCCTAAGCTTCACTATGCTACCCGACTCCTGTGAGCTGTTTTTAATGGTTCTGCGATGAACGAGAGTCGAGAGTCATACTATACTGTACATACATCCTTTACCCCTGGACAGTATGAGTGGTGTGGTGTTAGACCTTTGAGTACGTTCTAATAGCACTACAATAAACAGGGTCATGCTGGATCTCAGGAACACCATGTATGTAAGTAGGAATACACCATGGCCGTTATTCTTTTACATGGCACTATGCGCGCACACACACACACGCACACCTGCGCACACGCACACGCACACACACACAGACATACACACACACATACACACACACACATACACACACACACACACATACACACACACACATACACACACACACATACACACACATACATACATACACACACATACACACACACACACATACATACACACACACATACATACACACACACATACATACACACACACATACATACACACACACATACATACACACACACATACACACACTGCCCTGAACACAATTTAAAGTCAAAGGTCAAAGGTGGTTAACCACCTACTGTTTTTTGTAGGTAGAAGTAAACCAGGGAACCTGTAAGAAAACCCAGCTGGTACGTGGAGGATGTGCCAATCTCCCCATGAACAGTAACCTTATCTCAGACCCAAACTGGAAACCCTGAAGCTGAAAGGTGGCAACATCACTCAATGCACCACCATCAAACAACTGACCTACCCTAATTCATCTCATTCTTCATGTGTTGCAAAAGTCCTTGCAAGTCCAGTTGATAGCAAAAAAAAAAAAAAAGCCATCAGGGTTTCCGGGCATTGTCAGCTACCACTGAAGTATTTGAAACACCTACGCGGATCATTTGAGAATCGTACGTAGATGTTTCATTGAAGAGTATTGAACATATTTAAATGATACCTCAGACTAGATTACACTGATGTTAAATTGAGGAGCTCCTACTTGATCTTTGGCAGGTCTAGTAATATAATATAATTAGAGTAAATGTCACTGAATATCTTGGCAGGTTAAAATTGTGCATCGATGTTTAAATCGTTGGAGCACACAAGTTAAGTTGCAGCACGTAATTAACGTGACTACTTGACATTTCACTGGGTTAAAGAGGTGAAACCCTGTACTTCGATTGAAAGTGCTTTTGAGGGAAAACATACATTTATAATTATGGTTAAATACATGCTTTAAACATGATATTACCCTACGTGAATTCATACATTCTGTACCATTTCTTGTTGAAAACCTTCAAATCGTTGATACTAGCCTGTATTGTACAAAAAAAACATCCGCATTACAAGCTTGGTTCGGTCTCGAAACTAAATCCCCATCTGAGCGCTTCGAATGCAAGCCTTAGCATTTAACAACACGAGAAAGCAAAGAAGAGCACAGTAACAGGATTGCATGAACAATTCAAACTATTCATTTCCCTGGGAAAAAAAAAAGAATGGAAGAGAAAACTATATTAAAAATAAACAGGTTTGTGTTGCAGATTATGCCAGATTTGCACATTACCTGCGAATATTATGTAAATGCATTCTAAAAAGAAGCAGCTGAGAGTAAAGGGTCTTTCTCAATTAGCCTTGAGCCAGGGTTATGCTTGACACATGGCACATACAAACATAGCGACTACGTGAGCGGTATTGTCCACATTCCGATTGTCCGTCTGGAGGACGAAAAGCTCAGCGAAGCTCAAGGTTTTCATATCTACCTGTAAAATGTTTATTCTCTGACCTTACATTCAAAAGTTTTTATTAATTTAGCAGACCTACAGTAGAATTTTTTATTTTTTTTGGTAAAAGTTGTTTTATTGCCAAAAATATTTGAATGTCTGACCATGACCCAAACCCAAACCCTTGCCACATTGTTATCTAGAATATCTTTGTCTTATGATTTCCATTCACTGGCATGAAAAGGCCCAAGCCTGTCAGCTCCATGAAGATATGGTTTACCAAAGGTGATTTGAAAGCACTCAAGTGGCCTGCAAAGATCCCTGACCTCTGAACCGTTATGAAATAATCAGGAACGCTGACTACTGTACATGCCGGCAAAACTGCATTAGTGCCAGGGCTTTAGAATGGAATGGAATGTTCGGAAAGTCCAATGAGTGTGACGTGGTCAGGTGTGTCCAGATAACTTTATGTTATACAGTATAATGCATAGATAAGTTAATGCCTAAAGAATGGATTTTATGTGTGTGCATTATTACAGTATGTTAAAGCTGCCTCTTTCTGTCCTTCTGTACAGTATTATGAGTTTTACTGTACATTCCTGTGTGTTATTTTAAAGGAAACCTTTAGGATTGTGTAAAAGCAGGAAAGCTCTAGAGTCACTGACACCACCAGCGAGAGATCACGTTCAGTAACATGACTATAACAGATTATAATGGAAACGGAACGGAACGTGATAATTAATGACCAACGGTCAACGTAAGCAACAATGTCTTTTCGTGGTGTTGTGAAGAATCAAGTTTGGTTCGCGCCACGCTGTTTAGAGTGTACCTGTGTAATGAAGAGCAGAGACACACATTAGGGCACGTTGCTGGAAATGTCACACGCTGCAGGGGGACTGCTGGTGCATGCTGTGCAGGGCCACGGGAAATCCCTGAGTAATGAGTGACCTGCTGTTCTCTGTGTTAACTGCCTCATCCTCAATGGACATTAGATATGCCGTGTCAGCACAGGCAAGAATTTAGGAACGAGATTCCAGCTACCAATTTAACATGGGTGTGACTGCTAAATGAATAAATAAATAAATAGATGATATAAATATTTCTAGCATGAGAGGCACACATGTACACTTTGGACACATTTACATTAATTAACTTACTTTTCATTGTTGTATATTGTTTTATTTGTATTTTACCTGTATTTCATTTCATTATCTTATTATGGTCTGTTTTAATATCTGCCGCTATTTCGGAATTGTAAAGAACTTTGGTTAACTAAGTTGTTTTAAATATACTTTAAAAAATAACTTTGAGGCGTTTGGCTGACGCCTGTATCCAGAGCCTCGTACATTTTTATCTCATTATACATCTGAGCAGGTGAGGGCTAAGGGCCTTGCTCAAGGGCCACATGGGCCCTCGGTAGGGTTTGAACTGGTATGTGAAACGCCTTAACCACTGATCTCTCCCTGACCATGGTCCTGAAATGCGAGCCTGTACCCAGGGTCAATTCTGTATTACAAGGGAAAGACGACATCACGGACATGCTTTCAAACCAGCAAAGTGACTTCAAGCTTATATTCCAGCCATAACATCTTACAGTATGCATCAGGCCTAATACAGGAAAATAATTCAACTGGGGTATAATTTTGAACACCTTCTTCACTTCAAACATCTAAACAAGGTTTCCTCAGCTGACACTATGACCTCTATTAAGACCACTGGATATTTATAATGAGTTAAAAGTCAGCCAATCAAGATAAGTTTCGATTTACAGGAATGCATCACTTACAGTACACACTTGTTATAGTGTCTTATGGAGGTAAATATTGGTTATGGAGACGTGTGTAATGAGGACTACTGTCTGTTCTGAGACCTGGCAGTTTAGTGTAAAAAAAAAAAAAAAAAAAAAGGAAGGATACTGTACCGTAGATATTTTTATATAGTGTGCTGCCAGGCAACGTTGTGTTTGTTGTTTTTATTTTTGCTCTTGCATTATCATTTGGGTAGAACATGCTGTTCGTGTTTAGATGAGCAGAGGGCTTTGGGGGGGAGGGGGAGGGGGGTTGTGTACTTTTTAAGCCCCTTCCCCTTCAATGGAGGGAAAATCCCATGATGAATGTGTGTACTAGGCCTACGTTATACCCGAATCATTCACCACGATTGAGAGTTCTCTAAATTGGACTCTGGTTCAAGGAACAGAGTGTAATGATCCGTCTGGAGAGAGGTATAAAAGACCTTCCACTATTATTAGAACCCTGTGCAATCACATGATTCCCTCGTCTCCTGGATTCTCCGCTTAAAACACCAGGTCCATACGCATATATTTGAAAGTACACATGTTATGTGCTTCATCACTCTTTTTACTTTCAACCTTTTTTATGAAAACACTATTTAGGTATGTAATCCCGTTTTCAAACTGTAGCGTACGTGAAGGAGCAGGCATTGCCATGTGACCCAACTTAAACACATCCTAAACACGAATACATTTAACTCCTGTCTGTGCAGTTGTTGTCTCATATAAAATATGTACAGTACATGTTTTTCCCCCTGTCAACATATCCAGGCACACATCTTATAAACCTGTGAAAACAGTGTAAACAGTGCTGTTGTCTTGATTCTAGTGGAATGCACAATCTGCATATGTTCAACTATAGTCATGTCAGTCCATTTGTACACACTCATGCCCCCCCCCCCAAAAAAATGATATATATATATATTAGTTTATAT